>CM060971.1:19178839-19778839 GCA_030765045.1 Tenodera sinensis | reverse complement strand
GAGCAGAGCCCAGTCGATTGGTTGCATATCAATATGGAAAGCTTGAATGAGAGATAGCCATACATGCAAGCGTAGTAACCGTACAATAATGATGTCATTTTATACGACATAGTATAATAATGTCAAACGATATGAAAAGCGCATATACTACTAGCTAACATTAAAAAATAGTTAAGAAACGACTTGATTGGTTTTTTTTTTGTTTACAAAAGTGACCTCCATTAACAAAATGGAAATAAACAGGGGAAAATATAATAAGTTGGTCATCATGCAGATCAGATCAGACTATATAGTGTTGTCACAAGCTTGAAAGTTTGTTTGCACCCTGCGGAAACTAAAAGGTGAAGAGTGCGTTGTTTTATGTGTGTTTCTGTTAAAAGCATCTAGTAAATGTGACAGGTGAATTCATTGAAAATGAATGTGAGTGACTGTGTAATAGACCATATTCAAAAGAGACCATTTTTATATAGGCTATAATGTGCTAAGCATATGGTAAATATCAGAAAAGTATTTAGGATAACAAATACATCTACTATTTATAACCTGACCATTTTGGAATAAGGATTATTTATTTTAAAGTATAGGATGATTTTTCAGTGCCGTAGCCTATACCGCTGGGGTAATTGTTGTGACCACTGCACGCCACTGTATATAACCCTATTGTATTATGGTACTTCATTCTCTAAATCCCAGGTTTGAAAGTTTTTGGTTCCTACTCTCTGGGAGATGCCTCTCACAGATTTTTCAAGTTGTATTTATTTTAGGAGGATGCAATTATGTTGTGTTTTGAAAATACCTTTTGAAACCTGTAGTAGGAGATTAAATAAACTTTCTTCCTGTCTTCAAGGAGTGTTAGAGTAGGGATATTGTTGATTACAGTAGAACCTGATATTCAAATTAATTGGGGGTGTGCTCTGTTCAGATTCTGGAATGTTCAGATTATCCGAAAAACAAAAAATCTGATGTGTTGCACTCACATGACTTTCTCTACTCTTGTACTAACCCAGGGGAAGACAACTTCGGGATGTGTGACATATTTAAACAAAGAGCCAGCTTGTACGTTCGTGTGACGTCAGGCGAGAGCGGTGTATTGCTATGCTGCCTAGATCTGCGGTGCTACTTACATGAAACTGAATGAATATGCAAAATGTTATTTGGACATGTTTACAACATGCCCGGGCTGTTTAGGGAGAACCCTATTCAGTCTAGTCAGAGGGTGTTTATTTGTTGTGTGAGAGATCTTAACGGTGTTAGTGCAAATTTTGTTTTTATTTTGTATTTTTGTTGACGTTGTGTAGTGTTGTGTGTAGTGGTTTTGTGTTTGTGTTCACTTTCCCGTGTTTCACACCAGTTTGAGACCAGGCTTCAAGATGTAGAAACATTGTCAACTACATTTCAGGTCTTTGCGACCCCGTATTCATTGGATGTCAACAATGTTTCTAGCAGGTAGCAAATTGAATTGATAAATTTACAGTGCGACAATTTGCTGAAGGACAAATATAAACACAAAGAAGACTTGGCTGACTGTTACAAGAATGTTCCTCAAACCAGATTTCTGACGTTGTATGCCGTTGTTGCACGGATACTATGTATGTTTGGTTCTAAGTATGTATGCGAACAATTCTTTTCTGTTATGAACCTTTCTAAGTCAAAATCCCAAAGTATATTGTCACATCACAATCTAACATGCAGTCTTCGGTTACAAATGTGCCGTACATTACGCCCTAATATTGACAAACAGTTAAAGAAAAGCGAAACGGCAAATGTGCATCTAATTGTTCTGTATAGCTCTCATCTAGCTCAGGCAAAATAGTTATAATTTCTGTTCTATTTGCGTTATAACATGAATTCACATAAACTAGAATTTATATATATGGCATAAAGTCGAAATGTAATTATTTATAATCTGTGACTATTCCGTAATTGAAACAGTCAGCATTAAAATTACAGTGTCCCGTATGCCATTTCCTCTTGCCCGGTGTGACGTCACATGTTCAACTGGCTTTCGGTGGGAGTATGTGAGCTGAGTGAGCTGACATCACAACAGCGTTACCTGTTAACTAACCATTCTTACAAACTCTTATTCCTATATCTTCTTCGTGTTAGTTGAGATAAACATTTGTACAAATTATCTTATTGCTTATTTCCTTGTAGGTGCAAGGGGAATATTAGAATACAGTAGGCGTTGAGCGATAGTCAAATCCTTTAAAGCTTTGAGATCCCATTCTCTTTGTGTGCTTGACATATAAAAAATTGAACGATATTCCATTTCATGAAAGTTTTAAGTTTTCCGAAATTGCCACAAATAACAAGAAATATCTTTGAAATGGTTCACTCTACAAAAAAATGTATTTAGACATAAATGTGTTTTAGTGAGATCTACACTGTGGACTGAGTGGTAATGAGAAAGCTGATTTTCTTGCAAAAAAGGGTACCGGCAATGTGCGGAAATCAATAGTTAATCTACCATTTTATGCAGCTAAAAGAATAGTCAACTCTGAATTCAAAAAAATTATTGAAAAATATTACTATGAAAAATCAAAGAATAAAAGATGGGAACTACCAAACATTCAAACAGTAATTCCTGAGTATCCTCGAAAAACAGCAGTTGCAACCTTCAGGTTGATTACAGGACATGATTGTCTGGCAAAACATTTAAACAGAATTGGGATATATTCTTCACCACTCTGTCCTCTATGTGATCAGCAAGAGGAAATGGATCGAGACCACCTTCAAATATGCCCGGCCACTTCTAATGCCCCATCCATCAGTGAAAAATATTGGAGAGCAAGAGGATTAATGACTTCATTGTCAGAAATCCAGCATTAGCGAACAACATTTTTTGTAGAGTAAGATTTTGTCTATCTCTAACGGTTTACCAGTTATTAAAAATGAATCCAGAGTAAACAGGACTACATAGGCTACAACCAGAAAATTCAAAATATACATTTCATTTGTCATACAAATATCTTAAACATTTTAATCAAAATCATTAGAGCTATTTTCAAGAAAATCAAAATTTTCCATGTAAAGGGTAGTTTAGGGTGGGGCTATTTTCTTCAAAATCTACATGTCGCACCCTTTAAAGACATTAAACTTAAATAACAACTTTGGTTTTTAACCGACTTTTCGTTTTTGAGTTATGCTGTCCACAGACTGACATATATAATTTGGCATAAATAATAATTACCATCTAAAGGTTACTTAAAAACCCAGGGCATAAAGTACTTATAATTGTAAGCCGCTCTTAGGGTATTTATATCTGATGTGGTCTAACCGGGAAAAGTAGAAATCAGCTGGGGAATTTAATGACCTACTGGCAAGTTGGCCATGGTGGCATTAAAGCAGTCGCTCGATAAGCGGAAGATCCGTGGTTCAAATCCCGGCTATGGCATTGAATTTTTCAGTCCTGATTCCACCTCTTAAACATTGCCCACACATGGCTTGTGTGTTTAAAAACACCAGCAGTAGGCTTGTTGGCATAAATAAATAATAATTACCTTCCACAACACTATTTTTCATTGTAATCTCCATTCAATGCTATGACTAAGCCACATTGAAATGAGGGCCTGTACGCCTGTACGCCTGCACAGCACTATTCCACTGGTTGATGTAGGAGCCAATGTCGTACTGCATCAATAACTTCATCATCCGCGTAGTGCAGCCCATGGATTGCATCCTTCATTGGGCCAAACATATGGAAATCTGACAGTGCGAGATTGGGGCTGTAGGGTGGATGAGGAAGAATAGTCACTGAAGTTTTGTGAGCTCCACTCGGGTGCAAAGACATGTGGTCTTGTGTAGTTCGTTCAGATTTTTGTGCCTACGAACACACTGAAGTCATTTCTTCAATTTTCGAAGAGTAGCACAATACACTTTAGAGTTGATCATTTGATCATGGGGAAGGACATCAAACAGAATAACCCCTTCAGTGTCCCAGAATACTGTCGCCATGACTTTAGCGGCTGAGCGTATGTCTTTGAACTTTTTCTTGGTAGGGGTGGGTGTGGGACCACTCCATTGATTGATTTGTTTCGGGTTCAAAGTGATGAATCCATGCTTCATCGCCTGTAACAATGTTTGACAAAAATTGTCAGCATCAGCCTCATGACGAACAAGCAATTCTGCACAGGTGGTTCTTCTTTGCTCTTTATGGTCTTCGGTTAAGACATCAAGGGACCCAGGAGGAATAAACCTTTGAATGTTCCAACTGGTGAACAATTGTGACAGCACAACCAACAGAGACATAAGTTGGACAGCAAGGTGTATGATTGCGATCCATAGATCATCTCAATGAGTGTGTTTGCATGCTCCGACATTGCAGGAGTCACAGCTGCACATGGCCGGCCAGTATGCGGGAGATCAGACAGTTTTGCTTGACCTAGCAGTGATGATGACACATGCTTTGCCCAATGACTCACCGTGCTTTTTTCCACTGCCAGATCATCATAGACATTCGGCAAGCGCCTATGAATATCTGAGATGCCTTGGTTTTCCACCAAAAGAAACTCAACACTGCTCATTGATGTAGATCTTGCTAAAATACACAATTTATGTCTAGTACATTTTCTTGTAGGGTGAACTATTTCGGAGAAATTCCTTGTTGTGTGTGTGAGTTTCGGAAAACTTAGAACTTTCGTGAAATGGATCATCATTGTTCATTTTTTTATATGTTAAGTGTGCAAAGACAACAGAATCTCAAAGCTTTAAAACATTTGACTATCACATAAAGCCTACTGTATTCTAACATTCCCCTTGCACCTACAAGGAAATAAGCAATAAGATAAGTTGTACAAATGTTTATCTTAACTAACATGAAGAAGATATAGGAATAAGAGCTTGTAAGAATGGTTAGTACAAGAGTAGAGAAAGTCATGTGAGTGCAACACATCAGGTTTTTTTTGTTTAGAAGTTAGCTTTCATCTTTTCGATAACTGGCACAAGAGGTATCCTATTGACTGAATTAGCTGTCTTCTATTATGCTTATGCTCTTGGACATTTCTAAACCTGATTTTTCTAATTGTTTAATAGCTTTGGGCAACAGTCAAAATTGCTGGAGATGAACTGAATATTTTCAGATAGTTCATGTGATATACTACACGTTGGCCGTGCATCTGCATGCGCTTGCAAGGTAATGCTTCACTAGTTCACAAAGCACTACGTTACGTTGTTTTCAACTGGTTCTAGCAGCAGTTGCTTGCACATTTGATGGTCATGCTGTACTTCTGACGTCATTCACCCTTTGCGTCCAGCAAACCTGTATTGCATGCGAGAGCACATCCCTCCAGCCTTTAGTAATATCCATCTCAGATGGGGTCATTTAAGAACGTTAGTAATATTGAATCTGTGAAACCATACTGTTCCTTGGGTATGTTTTTGGCTTATTCTTATTACTTTCCATTGTGTTACCTCTTTCTCTGATAAAATGTTTGCACTATATGATAATTTATTGGACAACAATCTACAAAAAGAAGTGGAATACATAATACAATAACACACAATTGGTCTACAATTCAACATTTACACAAAGCAGAGGAATATGAGGGTTGTTTGATAAGTTCTCGGAATGGAATAGAAAAAAAGAACGACACTGGAACTTTTTTTATTTTTCAATATAGTCTCCTTGTAGACTAATGCACTTAGTCCAGCAATGTTCCAATGCCTTGATCCCATCTCAAAAATGAGATTCCTCCAGGCCTGCAAAATAGGTGTTAACTCTGGCTATTAATTCTTCATTTGAAGAAAATCTTCATCCACCAAGGAAAAATTTCAGCTTCAGGAAGAGATGGAAGTCTGATGGAGCCATATCAGGTGAATAAGGTAGGTGTGGCAACAGTTCATACCTTAGTTGGAGTAATTTCACCATGGCAACGGCACATATGTGCGGGCGCGCATTGTCTTGATGGAAGACGACTTTCTTCCTTGCTAAATCTGGCCTTTCTTCACGTATCTTTTTATTTAATTGGTCCAGGAGCTTAGCATAGCACTCTCCTGTAATGGTTTGCCCACTGGGGAGATAATCTACAAGCAGAATCCCCTTTGCATCCCAGAAATTCGATGCCATTACCTTTCCGGCATAAAGAATTGTCTTTGCTTTTTTTGGTGGTGGAGAATCAGCATGCTTCCACTGTTCTAACTGTTGTTTTGACTCTGGTGTATAGTAGCAGACCCAAGTTTCATCCGTGGTCACAAACCGGTGCAAAAAAATCTTGTTTATTGCTCCTAAAACGTGCCAAGCATTGTTCCGATACTTCCATTTTCATGCATTTTTGACCCAGTGTCAAGAGTCACGGCATCCATCTTGCAGACAATTTTTTCATATCTTAGTCTTCAGTCAAAATTCGATATACCTTTTCAGATGACATCTGGCAAGCTTGAGCAATTTCAAACACTTTCAATCAGCGATTCTCCATTACCATTTTGTGCACTTTTGCAATGATTTCTGGGGTAGTGACACATCTTGGCCAGGCATTGTGCGGATCATCATCTAAGCTCTCCGACCAAATTTAAATTCATTTGTCCACTTGGCAACAGTTGAATATGAAGGAGTAGAGTCCCCTAGTGTATTCAGAAAATCAGCATGAATGTCCTTTGCTTTCATGCCTTTCTTTACAAAATACTTAATCACTATTTATTTATGCCAACAAACTTACTGTTGGTGTTTTTAAACACAGAAGCCGTGTGTGGGCAAAGTTTAAGAGGTAGAACTGGAACTTAAAAATTCAATGCCACAACTGGGAAGGTCTGTGGTTCAAATCCCAGTTGTGGCATTGAATTTTTAAGTTCCAGTTCTACCTCTTATACTTAATCACTGCTCGAATCTAGATTTTTTCCACCTTTCCAAATCACTATGAGGGAACAACAATACAGTCGCATCACCACTACAGCTGTCTTCCAAGAACATTGTCGTGACACGTGTTTACAGGCAACAGTCCAATGAATATTACATGAACAACTCATGGTGCTATCGTTGACCTCTCATGGTGATTCCGAAAACTTATCAAACCACCCTCACAATATAAATACATGAATGCAAAAATGGTTTACAGTTCTTTCACACAAACTTTGCACAACGTTCTAGAACAATGTAAACAATTTGGTGCCCCGCACTTGATGCATTTGTATGAAGTCATCCTGTTCATTGTATAGGGATAATAACGGCAACTCTTGCGCTTTTCCAGTCTGTCAGTCTTTGTAACTGGTTCTTGCAATTCCTGTTGTTGGTGTCCCAAGACTGTGCCTATGATTTGTTTCAAGTCATTCGTCAAATTAGGAATTTGCAGCCGCTTCTTCAATTGGTTCTTCACCAATGTTATCCCCAAATGCTTTGTAAAGTCAAACCTATTCATCTGGCCACATTTCTCATGATACACCACATATGCATTAGAACAACTGACAGATATAAGGTAGTAAAATATCGCCAGTGGATATCTCCTGGTTCTACAGTTTGACGAATAGTTGCTGCATTTCATGTCTAATGCATCAACTCCGCCTTTTGTAGCATTGTAGAAGGAGATTATCTCTGGTTTATTAGTTTTCTCATCAGTATATTTGGAGTGGTGCAGAGATGAGACCAATATTACTGATTTTGCCCTTTTTGGTACAAATGATAACAATGTCATATCTTTGGTGAATGCATAGATATTTGATCCAACTTCTCTGTCTTTATTGGGCAGAAATTCTGGTGGAATTTCTCTCTTGTTTGTTTTGAGGGTGCCTACGTATGTCAGTTTGTGTTTCAGCAATTCCTTAGCAAGTTCTATCGACGAAAACCAATTATCAGCAGTAATGTTTCTACTGCTACCATAAATACACTTGCAAAGGCGAATAACTGCTTGTGTTGGTTTTGAAAAGACCCTTCTTTCCTCACCTGAGAGTGTAATGCCATTGCTGTCCTTCCCGATATAAATGTATGCATTGTAAAGGTAGGAGGAATGTGCATCTGTAAGACACATTACCTTTATGCCGTACTTGGCAGGTTTGTTGGGCATATAAACCCGAAAAGGGCATCTGCCTCTAAAAGGAATAAGGGACTCGTCAACACAAGCGTGAGCTCCAATTAAATATATCTTCTGACAATTGGAGACAAATAAATTGAAGATGTGGGAAATTGCAGCAGCAGGATCATTTTCTTTTCTCTGTGATCTGGTGGACGAATCATCAAATCTCAAAGCCAAAATCAAAGTTTTGCATCTCTTCAAAGACATCGTTGCTCGAAAAATTGGTCGCCCTGTACCATCTGTAGAAAACAGAGATGCTAGTTCCTCATGTCCTGATTTGAAGATAGCATAGAGTATCATTAGACCGATCAGTGCTAAGATTTCCTCTTTATCAATGTTTTTGTATGACGCATTTGCTGAGTTTTGAAGTTTCATTCTCATCTGCTTCAGCTTTCTATTTGTATGTTTGATGATCTCTGTTATTATTTCATCTGAAAAGAAGTGTTTCCAGATTCTCTCAGGATCAGGATTACTGCCTAAATTAGAAACTGGACCTAAGCAAGCTGGTGTTATTTGTATTATATTTTCAGGATGAACTTTTCTACCGCATCCCTGTGGCTCTGCATTCCAGGTAAAACATTTTCCCCTACCATGAAATAACCCTGATGCTCCATCTTCGTCTTGCTCAAACTGCTCCTCAGGAATGTCAAAACAGTCATCTAAATCATCCAATCCTACTTCAGACTCAGTTTCATGGCTTGATTCTGAGAGGTGATCTGTTTCAGTAACATATGAATCGTCCGAGTTACACTCTGCATCACTGTTTTCATATTGCAGCAAAGCCATAGCGACCATTTTTTCAGCTCTACTTGACATCTAAAAGGAACAATAATTTTATGTATATAGATTTGCAATGCTGATAAGATATATTGTAAAATCTCGATTTAACAGACCCCTGCTCAACAGACTTCCAATTTAACAGGCTAAATTTGGTGTTGGTTATAAAATAAATTTAAATGAAATTTAGAAGATTACATTGTGGCATTCCGCTGTCTGTCTAATCAAGAAGGCTAGTTCACGCGTCTTCGGCTACATTTGTGAAAGTTCATGTTCACGTCATACGCTCAAGGGCTCACATGACTCTTAGCTTCCGTCTGAATTGGGCATATTCTGGTGCATGTAATATTCTTGTGTTCATTACAGGTCTGCTCCGTTACAATGTTTTGTTGTTGTTGTTGTTGTTGTTGTTGTTGTTGTTGTTTTCTAGTGCCTTGCATCTGGCAATGAAGCCATTAGCATTCGTGCTTTCCAATACTTTTGAACTGTAGTTTCTTCTGATCTTAATGCTTCACAGGTCTTCAAGTGTTCTTCTTACAATGTTTTGTTACAATGCAGAATGTCTGATGTTAAAAGAAAACGTGTGAACTTGAACATAACTCAGAAGCTAGAGTTAATAAACTGGAAAGTGGAGCATCTGTTGCACATGTTTGCGAGTTGCACAGAGTAAAAAAGCAGACGGCTTCTAACATACGAAAAGCAAAGTAACATTTCTTCAGTTTTCACTGAAATATATTGTGAATAATTTGAAGAGTGAATTGGCAGATAGGAAGGTTGTGAAATTAGCGAAACACCAAGAATTAGAGGAGGCTGTGTATAGTGGTTTGTTCTACAGCATTCCAGTGGCACCATCTTACGTGGCGGTCGGCTGCAGCTGATAAATTGGCTAAGCACATTGGTGTGCAATTTAAAGTGAATGATGGGTGGTTATGACATTTTCGAAAGCGACATGGCATTACTAACAGAAAAACTTACGGTGAATTACTTAGTGCTGATACTGAACAAATTGAGCCATTTCGTAATCATCTAATGGCTCTAATTGAATCAGAAAAGCTCTCTTTGTCTCAGCTTAATTATGCAAATGAGACTGGTTTTTTCTATCGTGCTGTGCCCATAAACACTCTAGCGAGTGCATATGAAAGCACATCTGGGCGAAAATTAAACAAAGAACGGATTTCTGCGCTAGTTTCTGCAAATGCTGATGGTTCGCATCATCTAACACCAATGTGGTTGGCAAAGCAAGAAAGCCTAGGTGCTTAAAGAATATTCTTAATCAATTGCCAACCATTTATTCCAACTCAAGGAATGCATGGTTTACTTCTGATATTTTCAGTGATTGGTTTTTTAACCACTTTGTACCAGAAGTGCGATCATATCAAGAAGAAGTCTTTAAAATCCCAAGCAATGATGTTAAAAGCCATTCTACTTTTGGACAGTGCGCCAGCACAACCTAATGCTGAGAAGCTGGTTTCTAGGGATGGAAGAATAAAATGCATTTTTCTCCCCCCCCCCCCCCCAAATACACCAATGCTACAACTGCCCCCCTCGGTAGTGTGATGGTTAGCATATCTGTCTCACGTTCAAGAGGTCGCGAGCTCGAATCTCACTTAGGGTAAGTTATCCGGGTAAGGTTTTTCTCCGAGGTTTTCCCTTATCCTGAAAAGACGAATGTTGGGTAACTTAAAGCTCTATGGACCTCGGGCTCATTTGAGCATCATTTCACCCATTTCATTCACTCACCGTCCGATATGACATTACATTGGAGGATGTTAAAAAAAAAGTGCTAGAACCAATGGACCAAGGCATCATTGCTGCTTGTAAAAGATTGCACAAGAAGAAGTTTCTTGAAGAGGTTATGGTCGTCTTGGAGCAAGAAAGCGACACTGCAAATGACACACGAGGAGCTAGGACACTGGAAAATTTACAGCCTTATAATATCAAATCTGCCATCTTTAACTTTGCTGCAGCTTGGAAAGAGATGAAGACAACAACATTAGCTAATGGGAGACCCAGGTTACCAGATTCTAGTCACGAAGAGACCGCTGCAAGTGTTCCACAAGAGAACGAAGATGAAGACGACGACAGTGATGATGAATCTTTGAAGTGTGCACCTAAATTATCTGTAATAAGAGACCACATGGATGATATGATTTCTTACATGGAAAGACCTTCAGACCCACAAGTGCTAACCTATTATAAACATTTTAGACAGTTTCACTCCTTAATCATAAAGAAGCCGTATTCAAGTGGGAAGCAAATGGATATTGACAACTTTTTCAAACCCACAACTTCACAGGGAATGACTTTTAACCAACAGTAAATCATGTAAAGTAAATGGTATGTACCAATAAAATATTTTTAATTGTTTTTGCTTCATTTTCATTCATTTTGCAATTTAACGGACTTCCAATTTTCCAGACAACTCCTGGCCTCTTTAGGTCCGCTAAACCAAGAGTTTACTGTATTACGTTATTTATAATACTTATACATAAAATAAAATAGTAGAATAGAAGAAAGCATTTAAAGTAATACCAGAGCGTATAGAAGGAGAAGTGTGATCACTCCACTGCTCTTCCATATGATTATACAAGAGCTACCTGGCGCCTCCGTCAGGTGGCAGCAAAGTCGTTAGTGCGGCTATTTACAGCACGTTTCGCTGGCCATTGCATTGGAGTATTGTTGTGTATGGTTGCTGTGTTTGTTACAGTGCGATGAATTGTTGTTAATTTTTATGAAACTGTGAATTTATAGAAATAATCGACATGCCTATGTGTTTCGTGCCTGGTTGTAGATCTGGATATGACAAATCTAAAGGTAAACATTTCTTTACACCTCCAAAAGATAAACTACTGTTTTCTAAATGGGAGAGGGCCATACCAAGAGAGGACAAGTGCCTTTCATCTAATAGTTACGTGTGTGATTTACATTTTTCAGAAGAGCTTTTGATAAAGTTAGACAAGTTTGTAGTTAATGGAGAAAATGTAGAGATTGCAAGGCAAAGATGGAAGTTAATGCCTCATGCAGTTCCACATCTTTTTCCTAATCTTCCTAAATACTTATCACGGCCAATACACACCCGTAAACCTCCTTCACAGCGACCATCAAAAAGGGTTGAAAGAGATACCAATTTAGAAGACAGTGGGAATCATGCAGAAGGCTTTCAAAATACGACTGTTAATCTTCCCCTCACAGGGGATACCAGTAGACATTTTAATAATAAAGTAGACCTATTAAAGAAAAAGTTAAAGCAACAACAGCGTAATATAATTAGACTAAAAAGCCAATTGAAAGTAGCCAATGCCAAGATTCAAGTACTTGAAAGGAAAGTAAATGGAAGTAGTGGCAATATCGATGAATCTGATGGAACAAAATGCCTAAGTAAAAAACAAAAAATTGTTGTTGATACAATTTTGAAAAGATCAAAGGCAACTAAAAAGAAAGGCATGAGATATAATGAAGAACTTCTTTTAGATAGCCTGCTTTTAAAAATCAAATCACCCAAAGGATACAGACATTGTTTAAATCACAATCTACTTCCCCTTCCATCAGAATCACATTTAAGAAAGTTAATCAAAGGTCTTAAATGTCCTTATGGCATTAATATCCATGCTGTAAATGCAATATCTGAATTTTTAAAGCATAAGAATGAAAACGAACGATGTGGAATTTTAATTTTTGACGAAGTTAAGTTAAGAGAAGAAGTTCGATTTGATTCTAATTCTTTGAAAGTGGATGGGTTTGTGGATTTGGGGGATTTAACCCCCGATAAAAGTAAAAATGAATTGGCCAATCATGTCCTGGTATTTATGTATGTCCCTTTATTGTATAATTGGGTGCAACCTGTAGCTATCTGCGCAAGTAGAAACGCAACTCCAGGGGACATTTTGGCACAAATTTTAATGCAGGTTATCATTCAACTTGAAGGTTCAGGAGCTAGAATACTTGGTTTTACATCAGATGGGAGTCAGTCCAACAAGAAACTGTGGAACTGTTTGGGAGTATGTGGCAAACCTAATAATGTTAAATGTTCAGTACCCCATCCTACCGATACAAGCAGGCGACTTTGGGCATTTTCAGACTTTGTGCACATAATTAAATGCATAAGAAATAATATGCACAAAATGTACGAAGTTTCTTACAGCAATGAAAACGTTAATTTTCTGTACTATCGACGGCTTTATGAAGCTGATACTTGTTCTCAGTTTTCGGGAATGAGAGTCTGCCCCAAGTTTACGAAAGCTCATATCAACCCAAATACATTTCAGAAAATGAATGTGAGGCTTGCTTTCCAGCTGTTTAGCCGATCTGTGGCTGATGGTATTAAATTCTTCCGGGAGACACATTTTGCTGGATTCGAAGGAAGTGAAAAAACGGAACAGTTCACCAGAGAGCTAAATTGCCTCGTAGATATATTAAATGCATCACTGCCTATAAATGGGTTGTACAAAGGTTCAAACAAAGTCGATATACTTACGAGATGGAGATCACTTCTTAATGAAGAACAGAATACTTTCGCTTCTGAAAGGACATTACAGTCTTTAAGAGTACCCATACAGAGCACACTGGAAGTAGCAGAATATTTGTGGATAAGTGGACTGAAATACCTACTGACAGCCAAGTTAAATCAAGACCCAATAGAAAGACACTTTGGAATTTTACGGTCTTTAAGTTGCGACGATCATCCATCTACAGTCAATTTTCTCCAGTTACATATGCTACAGTCAATTTACGTTCCAACCAAATTAGCAATATCGTCTGGAGGCAATTGTGAGTATAGGCAAGAGCTGCCTTTAACATCATTCGTTAACCAAATGAGGTTATTCGCAAAGGAAACAGTGAGCCACAATAGGGGGATTACAGAAAATATAGAGAGTAAAATTAAGGACAAAATTGTGATTGAGGAACCTGATATACCAGAATGGGAAAACAATGTACCTCAAATTACTCAGAAAGATATAGCTAAAGAATGTCTGGTATATCACTTAAGTGGATATATAGTACACAATTGTTCAAAGCTAACAGATTGTAAAGCATGTGTTAATTTATTCCATGGCAAGTGTGCAGATTTCCCCTCCGTATCACTTTTAACTGCAATTAAAGACCACAAAACTGGTAGAGACAATTTATGCCTTACTTACCCCTCTAAATCTGTATATAGCGTTCTTTCGCAAATAGAGAGGGTTTTAGCAGATAAACTTTCAAATGAAAGTAACTTGTGGGGCGATATATTTTTCGATTGTTGTGACAGTGTTAACCAAATTAGTGTTGCTTCTGGAATTGGGTGTTGTGATGAACATTTACTGGATCTTGTCCCCAAACTAATTCTGCATTACATGAAGTGTCGCTTCTTTTTCCGCACCAAGGAAATAAGAAAGGAATTACAATCATCAAAGGCTGCCAAATCATCTCGGAAATTGTCAAAACTTACTAACACTTGATTTCAACATTGGTGAGTACATTTTTATCTGTAGAACAACATACAAGTAGCTTGTACTATTCTTACAGCAAAGTTAACTTTTTATTCACAGGAAATTATATTTTACTTCATTCCTTTAATGCCATTTAGCATTCTAGAGGTAACATTATTGACTTGCATTTGTGTGAATGGCTGCCAGAATGTGCATGTGTGAGTTTGTCATTGTTGAACGACAATATTCTTCTCCATTGCTACTTTTCCAGCGAATCTCCTGCGAAACGCTAGTGTTTGTATTAGCATTGTACCGCACTAGCAGTTGCGCTGCCATCTGTGCGGTGGAACACATGAACTACAGCAGTGATCACACTTCTACTTCTATACGCTCTGGTAATACAATAGAAAAATGAAGCATAATTAACTTTTTTAGGCAAAGGAAAAACTTACCTCTATGGTAATATCCGTCCGAGAGGCTACGTATGGACAACAATAGGTCTGTTCCAACAAGCGGTTCTAAAACACATTCCAAACTAGTACCAACATTTTCTTACGCAGATGCGCAATTGAGCACACTCTCAGAACTACTTTTTGAAATTTTGTACGGTTAGAACATCACTTGAACATTTTAATCTGTGATTCTGAATAACTTGAGCACGCGTTGTAGGCTATACGATTTTCGAATGTTCAGAGTTTGCAGTTCTTACTTTTGTGTAAGAACTGATTTTGTCATGTTGCAATCCTACTTACAGTTTGTTCACCAGCTCGCGATCCCTGGTAGGTATGCAGTGAGCCAGTATGTTAGTAAACAATTCCTAACAAACAGAGATATCTCAAGCAGAGTTGTGCTTCTAATCACGCTTACAATAATATTGCCAACCTTGGAATGTATATTCACGCTAGATTAAAGCAAAGAACTTGCTCAAAATAGTACAATCTAAATGTTCATGCATTTTATTTAGCTTATAAAGCATAAACAATATTTTCAAGCACTCTGTCTTTTTTCCACCAATCATTTTCTGCCGTTTCTATGTTTTTAAAAACACTGCTGGTCTGTTTCGGTCTTAAGTGACATATCCTTGAGTGCTATATCATGCAATTCCTCAAAGGATAAGTAACCTGTTACATTTCTTTAAATATTAATTTTATCTTGGCCCAAACTAGTTCTATGGGATCCAGATCACAGATGTATGGGGCAAGAAAACGATAGAGTGGTCCAATAAAACCAAAAATGTGTCCGCTTTAAGAGCTTCTTTAGGTTTGTTTGTTTCAATCATCCTGTAAAGATCTGTTTTACGCATAGAACTGTCACTCTGAACCCCTACATTCTGCAACCGCAATATCATAACAGATTTCACAGCACACCTAGGCAGGGGTTTATTTGTGTACTTTTTTCATTACTTTCGACACAAACCTAGTAACTCGTAGGATTTTACAACTGAAATTAAGAGAAATTAGCAGGGGGTGAACATAGTGTGAACAACAATGGAGGTAAGTTGGCAACGTGACAAGCAGAGCAATGTTTGCGTGAATGTTTACAAAACTAAGGTTACACTATGTGGATGTATCTCCCCTGCCCCTCATTCCCCTTAGACCACGATGTGGTTAACAGACTATAGGTACTGCGCATGACAGAACTCATTCTGGATCATGTTGGAACAAACCTATTATTGCCGACAATGGTCAGAAGAAGCGACAGATGGTTGAACACATCACAGCATTCCCACAGATAAACATCAACTGAGGAATGGCTGAAAGGACACTGCCGTAAAGGACATTGCTGCCAACCTACACCAACTCAAGCAACACATCCGTACGGATGTTACCATTTAAGGGTTAAGAGCACCTCCCAGAGACCAAGTACCATAACTTTAGAAACTGGGATTTACAGATAAACTGTCATGAATAATACATGAGAAAACCAAATGCAACATAAACACCTCCATCAAAGAACACATCTGAAACACAAAATATACTGGAACAAATATGTGATCCCTGGCAAACCACAAGATTGGACAAGACTCTGAATTGATAAAAGAAGTGCACCATAGCCTAGAACTCACAGCATGGGAGAAAATGTCCATCCAAAAATACAAACAAGTATGGAATTTAAAATCCTGCTCCAACTCATCTTTTGTGCTGATGGCTGGCTGTGGAACTTTTTCAGCTTTGGCGATGACAGGTGCTGCCGTTCCATACTGGAGTGGATCCAGATGAGTGATCCTCATCTTATTCTGGGACCACAAGGATCCAATAGTGAAACATTACACAGAAAAGGGCAACAGGGTGACCAGTGCCACCTATAGTGAATTGATGCATGGCATTCTGAAACCTGCTATATGCACCAAGCGCTGTGGATTCCTCTCAACAGGCGTTCTCATCCAGCATGACAACACACAACCTCATATGGCTTGTGCAACCTTGACAACTTGCATCTGGAGGGTCTCCCCCATCTTCCTTACTCCCATGACCTCACGCCCTGACCTCCACGTCTTTGGTCCACTAAACGACTCCTTAGTTGGCAACAAGTTTGCGACCAACACAGAGGTGAAACAGATGGCACACAAGTTGCTACATGCAGCACAGCCAAAAGATTTTTTTTCCCCGAGGTACCCATACCCTCCCAATTCGGTTGAGGAAATGTATAGAAAAGCACGGGGACTACATTGAAAAATAGTGTACTTGTTTCAACTCTGTAATAAAGGAGCTGTAAAAAAAATATTCGTTTTCATTTGACTTAACCTAACATATACATTTTACACCACTGGTGCACTTGTATCTCCTTTAACCCTTAGTTACTCGCATGAATAACTGTAACGTGGTTACTTGCATGGGGGACAAACATCACCCATTTTATATCCCTGCTTTAAACATCAATTTTCAGTATTTTGTTAATAAAGATGGTTGTGTGAACTATAATAAACCATATTTTATATGTATATAAAAACATGTGTAGAGAACACATACTTAATAAAAAAATCAGAGACTTATCATAATACATACATATTTACTCATAAAATTAAGTACATTTCACATATTGTTTGAAACTGAGCTTATAAGATGTTCACGTTATCAGAACTTCCTTTAGAAATATACCCGAGGATGCCCTCCCAGGTATTGCCTATTGTTATTCGAATTCACTCACATTTCACTAACTTGCACCTCATTTCTTGTGGCATTCGTTAGATACAGTACGAGCATTTAGAGATCATTCACGCACACATCCTTCAAATGGCTAGAGCAAAACCATTTGCAACACTTTGTACACCATTTCCTGATTGATTTATCTTTTGATCTTCCATATTCATAAAAATGTCCTCGAGATTGTTTTCTTTGTGCAGTCTTCCACAGCTGGTTCTTCAACATCAATCAATATTGAGCATATTGTCGAGTCTTTGCAGTAATTTGTGAGATTTTAGACCTGCGTTCAATTATGGCTTTATCAGCTCCCGTGAAATGTTAGAAATGAAATCTGCCCTTTAACCCCTTGACATTTTTCTTTTTGGCTTTGTAAATGCAGAAAACAATTGCAGTTATATTTAGCAAGTTACAACACAACCATAAGCCAGTGCTGGTATTTCCTGAAATATCATTTTTCTGACAAGTTGGTCGACCAAGTCAATGCCTACCTTTTCCATATTATAAAATGTTACAATTTTCTGACCTTTCCCCCTCATTTGTTTCAGAGTCTATAGCAGCATCGTGATGCATTGTGGAAACCAACAAAACAAACTTATTTAGTTTAAGATACTATGAACCAAGCATTTTGCCCTTATCAACGTCAAATAAAGAACAGATCTTCTGAAAGAAAGTGGCTTTGAATTACAAGATCTTCACTACTCTTGTCAAGTCAACATAGCAATGTGTTGGGATCAGAGCTCCTCTCAATTCTTTTCTTAGCAGCAGACATGGTTGCAAATATTATCCTCATCATTATTATTATTTGTGGTGGTGGTAGTAGCAGTAGTGATAGTAGAATGCTACTGGTTATAAGTTGTATTGCAAACAAAAACGAATAAATAACTACCTAGAAAGTATTGCAAATATAGATAATCGGATAAAAACCTTCGATTTCTTAAAACACTCATAATATATTATAACAATAACAATAATAATAATAATAATAATAGTTTATTCACCACTTAGATCATGTTACATGATATGGGCTTCATCAAAAGAACAACTTCTATAAGATTTACAGAACTAATTTTACAAAATTACAAATAAAATGTCAAATATTCACTTATTAAATAAAGATTTACAGAATAATGATATGTTTACAAGCTACAATGTCAAATATTCACTTACTGAATAAAAGGTATGTTGTAGTAGAAAGGATTTGACTTCTTTGTTAAATTTTTTTTATATTAGTTATTTCTTTGATATCTGCTGATAGTTTATTATATAATTTAATGCCTAAGTTTGTAGGTTATTTTTTTGAATGTTTGTTCTGCATAACTGAACATGAAGGTAATTTTTCCCTCTAGTGTTATGAGAATGGATATCCGTATTTGTGTCTAGTTCTCCTTGATTTCTCTTAATATGGTTTGAAACTTCAGCTATAAAGATATAAGCTAGAGGTAGGATGTTATGTTTCCTAAAATAAGATCTACAGGATGTGCTCTTGTCTATTCCACTTAAGATTCTTATAGCTCTCTTTTGGATTATAAATATTCTTTCGCATTTTCCCCCCAAAATTTTTATCCCATATTTTAGTCGACTATGAAACTGGGCAAAATATACATTTTTCAGTCCAGCAAGATTTATTGTACATTTTAGATATTTGAGCATATAGCACACAGAACTAAGTTTACTTGTAATTTGTGAATGTGGCTGTCCCATTTTAGGTTTTCATTCACGCATATACCTAAGAATTGTGTTTCTTTCTTGTAATCAATATTATTTCCTTCAAAAGAAATTTGAGGTCTGATGCTGTTTTTACATTGCCATGTATGAAATGACATTGCAATAGTTTTCTCTTTGTTTATAATTAGTGCACTTATCTTAAACCAGTTGCTAAGGTTAGTCATTACTGTGTTAACTTTGTTTTGCAATATAGTTTCATTTTCGCCTTGTACAAGAATGTTTGTATCATCTGCGAACAGGACTACCTCAGCTTGATGAATATTGCTTGGTAAATCATTTATGTACATTAGAAACAGCAGAGACCCCAGCACTGAGTCCTGAGGAACCCCTCTCGTAATTTCTTTAGTGGTAGATCGGTAATTACTGATGCTTGATACCTTATTGTGTTTCACGTCCACTACTTGCTTCCTATTGGTAAGATAGGATTTAATCCACGTATTCATGCTTCCTCTAATTCCATATTTGTTTAGCTTGGATAATATAATGTTGTGATCTAAAACATCATACGCTTTTGAGAGGTCTAAAAATATTCCTATCGTCGATAGCTTTTATCCACTGAATGCTGAATTTGACCTAGTAGTTTAGCTATGGCTGTTTTTGTAGACCTATTTTCTCTAAATCTGTGCTGCGCATCAGAAAGGATATTATATTTTTCTAAGAAAGATATTAGTCTATTGTACACTAATGTTTCAAAAATTTTAGAAAATACCATCAATATGCTTATCGGTTTGTAATTTTCCTTTTTTGTCTTTTCTCCTTTCTTGTGTATTGGGATAATTGGGATAATTTTTGCATAACATAAGAATTGCTTAAATATACAATTTAGAGAACAAAATGTATATGGTATATCTATCAACACTTTGCAGAAACTGTAATGTAAAAGCTCACGCACGTGACACTTGCCGCCCAAAAGCACACAGGAGAACAAAACTTCAGCTGCACACACAACAAGAGCAACTACAAAACTGAAAGAGAGAAATGTTGTTTAAGCATTCCTTGGAAGGTACATGAGCCCACATACCTGTAAGTCTGTTTTGAGAACTACAGCAATTAAAACTCATGTCACCCCCGTGAGTAACCAAGGGTTAATGGTGGATTTTACCATTCAGAGAGTCCACACCTGCAACTGGTACTGCTTCCATCAAACTGTTAACTTCACATTTTGCTGTCCTCTTCACCCTCTCGTGATGCACTTTTTCTTAATCTTTTAATTCAACTGTTCAATTACATATATTAATTTTACCAATAGGCTAAAGGCAGCCTGCATAGCTAATCTACCTAGCAATCATAGTATCTGGACCATCACACCTTTCTTAATGCATGTTTGTAATTCTGCAAGTCAGTCTTTCGCCCTGCATTTGATTGATTGCTTTTGCAAAATAGCAGAAAAACCTCAATTACATACAATAGTAAAATTATTGCTTTCATTCTGAGACAGAATATTAGAAGACCCCAAAAGAAAATCGTTTATGTGAATATTTGTTAAGAGTGTAATTTGTTTTTTGATGTTGGTATGAGTTGGTTAAATGACGAAAACGTGTTACTAATGTTCATTGTTACAAACAATTAAGTTTGTTTAAAGACGTCATAAATATTTCCATATTTAATTTTAATATATATGTATAAATAAAAGAATTATATGTGTTCAATATTAATAGCAAAGGGAGAATAGCTAAAGGTCGCTTCCCTAACAATACGGGAACTATTTGATGAATGCATACGCGGATGTATACGAGAAAGGTGACGCTGGACTTTTTTCACTTGAGCGTCTATATGCTCAAGGTGATAAGACATATTTTGGTAACGTGTGTAGAACATTTACCAGACTTTCATCAAGCTTTTGTTCCACTTTTTGAAAAAGTGGAAAGACTTAAATAATCTAAAATGGTGCTAAGAGGATTTATTTAAATGTAAAATAGAGAAAAAGTGTTAATAAAATAATACATTGTGGTGAAGAAATATCGTGTGATTTTTCATTCCATCCGTTACCACGCCCTGAGGGAAATAAGAGCCACATCGCTCAAAATTGAAGCAACACTTCAATAAAAACAGCACCAATTCTTTGACACTCCATCTGATAGAAATTATGCATACGTTCAACAGAAAAACCATAAAATGATAACACTTGGCCTTTGCTTGTCACTATTTCAAAATGAAAAAATTTATACTGTTTTTCTCTTCTTTCTGGGCAAAACAAAATAAAAACTAATGGCGTTTACTCATAAGCTAAAGATGAGCAGCATATGTAAAAGATGATTACAAGTACACAATCTGATGCAATTATTCAACAAAACCTACCTCAATGTCATCATAAACACAAAGAGTTTCTGCTGAATTTGTTTCCTCCCAGCAATGTTCTTCTTTAATTTCTATTTTAGGTTCCAATAATTCACTGTCCATTACAGGATTTTCTGAAGTAATTTCTTTCTGATCCTGTGAACAAAAGTTGGAAACTACAGCCTCTTCTTCAGTTCCTGTTTTGCTGTCTAAATCACAATCACTGCCGCTTGTTACAGTTTCACTCTTAACTTTCTTTAACATGTTTTCAGAACAAATCTCTGCCTCACTTTGTGAACCAAGGTTTGGGAAACAAGACTCTTCTTCCATTTCCATTTTACTGGAATTGCTGCATTTAAATAGTTGTGTTCTTAAATTTCAGCAGTAAGTCTGCAAAAAAGAAACATTAGTAGTAACTGAAGTATTTCATGAGTACTGCTTCTGTATAGTTGAAACAGCATTATATTTCAACTATTGGGACAGACAGTATAACAAGTATAAAGTCATGATGGCAATATGTAAAGTACAGGATTTTGAATGTTTAAAGATCTATAGCCTTTGGTTTGGTTAATCTGGATTAACATGTATTATCACAGTAAAATATGCTTTAAACCCCATTATTTCAAAAGCAGTTTTTCATAATCTTGCACTCAGCAGAACTTTCGACATTGTAATAAACATTTACAGAACAGTGAGCAATACATTACTCAGAAGAACTTATCTTACATTCAAGAGATGGAATCAGGACTGAAAAATTCAATGCCATAGCCGGAATTTGAACCACAGATCTTCGGGTTATCGAGCAGCTGCTCTAACCACTAACTACCATGGCCAACTTGCCAGTATGATACTAAATTCTCCAACTCCAACACAAAAAAATACAGGCAACGCTTAGTATGTTGTGCAGGACAGCAAACTGATCAGTTTTCAAATGAAATCCCTGGTTTGGAAATGCACAGTTTGGACGCTGTAGTGCATCAAAGTGTGAGATGGGTGTAAATTCACATTTCGTCAATAAACCAAACATCGAGCTATCTACATTACAAACAGGCTTCGAACTGTGTCCTCCTGTATCATTGCAGAGCCTATATTGGTGGTGGTGAGTCTCATGCACAAGACCCAATATGTGCCATTGTCTTTGAAAATGTTCGATCGCTCCATGGCCTCAAACAATAAGGTCTTCTGCTAACGTTTCACGCGTGTCGTACACCATACTCTTCATACAACTCCACAGAAAATAGTCAAGAGGTGTCATCTGGCGACCGTGTGACCTTGGAACTGGTCCACCTGTACCAATAAATCAATTTGAATATGCAACGTTGAGGTGATTCCGCAGATTTACATATAAGTGTGCTGGAGCTCGTCAGCCATTCCCACAGCTGTGCACTGGTATGGGTTGGACTCCTATTAAAAAATGTGACTGTACTGGGAACTACACAAGTATGCAGTAGGATGCGCACCAAGGACTCCATGGAGGAATTTAGCGCATGCGCAGCAGTGTTATTATGCTCAGGCCGTTCATCCCAGTACACAGATGGTTAAAGGGTTACATACCTTCCACATTCAGATACCACAACAAATGTTAACGAACTATCACAACCGTTTGTTCTCAAACTTCAACACTCTCCAGTACCCAAACCATGCATTTCCGGACAGAGGTGGCGATCGGTTAGCCATCCCACTAAACATACTAAGCTTTGTCAGCATTTCTGTGGGACACGTAGTGAATATATACCAAAAGTGAAGGGCTGGTTACTGCTGTCCCTTCCTTATGGAGTCCCTGATGAACGCCATTTATTGATTACTCATTTCCTGATGATGGCCAAATGGTCAAGCAGCTTCATAAATATTACACGGCTTGTAACCCAAGCAGTTCTAATCAATAATCATCGCTGTGAAAACTTCAAATCTTATACTCTTCTGTTGGTCCCCTAAACTTGAAAGAATTTGGAACACAGGATTTGCACAAGTTTCTTACATGCTTGATAACTTTGTCTTGTGAGGCAAATTTTCGACAAGTTTTACTACTTACCGCCCTGAGAACCTATCATTTCACATTTTCCCTATAGCTAGCACCTGTTCTATACAGCTATTCTGCAGATGCAAAGGAATGCATAGCTGCCAACATATGGTATTATCTATTGCATGCACATTTGCTCACATTCACTAATACCATTTATGCTATATTGGAGAGCTATATAGCAGTAAAAGTAACTGCTTTTTATAGAGCTCCATAATTTTATGTTTTGGCAGACACATCACTCTCTCACAACCCCCAGAATGTCTGGAGGACCACACCTCTCGTTGGTTTACGGGTCTCACCAACCTGACAGGAAGAATTATCAAAGTAAATTCAGCGACCATATCCTCTGATTACCTATCAGAGGATGCATAACATGCCATGACAGGTCAGCATGTTTGCAGTTATAGAAAAATTACAGAAGTGGAAGGGCTGCACAAATAAGACTCCCTAGCCCTCAGGTACCCTAAAGCATCGGGGTCGGAAGAAAATAAGAGATGACCAAGGTAAGGTCATAAGGTCAGATAGAAAAGATACAGTGAGGAGCAAAATACCAGTGGAAGTAATGTTCTCTCAGCTTGGGTACTTAGTAGTTGCTATCCACATATCTCCTGATGGGGACCCTGAGCACCAAGACCACCTACAAATATGCCCGGCCACTTCTAGCACCCCATCCATCAGTGAAAAATATTGGAGACAAAGATGACTAATGACTTCATTGTTAGAAACCCAGCATTAGCCAACAACAGCAAATTATGCTACATGCACATAAGAAATTAGAGGCAATGTTAAGGTTGCATTCCTTAGATTAGCTCTAAATAAGCACTTTTAAGAAAGTTATGCTTTTATTTATTGCATCTGCTAATAGCAATTATAGTAATTTCATTAAAGGATTGGAGACAACATTAGGGTACCATTTGTTTAGGATAGCTCTATAAAGCTGTGGTTTTATTTATTGCACTCGCTAATACCAATAATTTTAATTCTATATACAATAAGCAGCAAGTAAATGAGAGCAAATAAAAGCATTGCCAATCCAGCACTTTTTCATTAATTTAGGCTGGTAACCCCCACTGCGGGAAGATGGCCATGTCTGTTGACATGTGATTGCTTTTGCTATAAATGAACTTCTCCTAAAAACGATGGTTTGGGTTTGAGGTTCTTGAAAAGCACTACAAATCCATAACACTCCAAAGTAGATGTGGTTATCCCGCATAACAGCGGCCAGGGCATGGCCTGGGCAGCTAGTGTTGCCAACCAAGAAACATGCACATGCTAAATATACCAACATTGCGTAACTTAAGTGGCAATACACAAATGTGATGAAACACTGAGTTGTAATATTAGCAATAATAATAACCATCACCATTCCATATTTTGGTTTTCTTCTCTTATTTCTTTTGATATTGTTCTATAGAAGGCAGTAGTGTATTTTAGTCAAAGCCCCTCAGTGTAGAAGGGCTGTTGCATCAGCTCGTTAGTCGTGATGAAGCTTTGTTTGCAAGACAGAGGATCTTATTCATACACATAGCTTTCACTCTTTCTATCAATTCCCACATTAATTCTAATGTACATATATTATGTGACGTACAATGTGATCATTGGTGATATTTTGATAAGAAAAAGTGGCAATATATTAATGTGACTTCACATACTCAGATAATTCAGAAATGATCAAAGAGCAAGTTGGAACAAACCTAGGGTTATCCTGTAGCATAGTGGCCCCACATGGTTCACTGAATACTATCGTCTGCTACGGAGGGAGAGGGTGTGGCCAATGTAACACTGAAAATACCAACACTGTGTCAATAGAAGAATAAATAACAATAATTTCAAAAACTGTAGCCCTGGGTGCAAAAAGTTCTTGGCAATTCACATGCTTCCTGTGCAGCAGGAAGTTCTACCACAACCCAGATGAGAACTGTGTATGTGAATTGTGTGGGAAGGCATGTGAAACATATCATGCAAAAGTTTGTAATAAGAGAACAGGAACATAACAGAATTCTGTACATGACTTCATTAATCTAAATGCATATTGCACACAATTACATTTTTATTGTTAATTCACATGCTTCTGGAAATTTCATGGTTCCAGTGTTGGCAACATCTATGTCAACACGTAGCAGAGGTAGGCCATGTAACACAGGAGCCGAGGCCACTACGTTACAAGATAACTCCAAGCTAAGGTATTCTATACTATGCTGGCGCAATTTTACCCTCACCTGTATGGCATCACTAAAAACACACTAGTTTTCTTTAAACTGCTTACCTACAGTTTGTCCAGATCGTGGTGACACTCCACATGTGCAAGAAAGGATAAATTAAGGAGAAGTGACTGGAGCGGTGGGAAACAAGTGAGTGATGTCAGAACTCAGACAGTCACATACACAAGCTGTGTATGTTTACGTATTATACACAATTAGGCTTTACTGTGTAGTAATCACCTGAGAGCGAACGATACACTGAACCCCACCTCTCCTATTAGACAAGTAAGAAGGTCTATGTCTATTGCACATACATATTTCAGGAGTGGGGGAGTGTCACGATCTGGACAAACCGTGCATGACTTAACCTAACCTCGGATCTACTTGTTTTACGAATATACAGTTAAAAAAGTTTTCTTAAAGCTGCTTATATAGAGCTAACCTAACCTAACCTAGCTTGGTAAGCTTCATGGAAGAACATACACATATTTCCTGCACTAAATGGATACTGTGATTACTTAAACTTCCTAAATATTTAAGAAGGTGCTGTGTTATTATAGTGAGTGAAGCATTTTGAGAATGAGCCAATTTTGGCCAGCATACACTATATGTAAGTATAAAATATCGCAAACCTAGCGGTGCTCGCTTGCAAACAGTTGGGCCACACTCTCGCCACTGATAGAAAAAGCCACAGGAAAAAGCCTTCCCGCTAGTATACTTGCTAATGCTCCCGTTTACCTTATAAAACAGCTGTCATAGGGATGGTAACTGTACAGCACATATAGGATATATAAATATCCTAAAATATTTTGTTTCAGTTTACTTTACGGGTCTCACAAGAAGTAAAATATTCCAGAAATATTACAGTAAATCAAAGGAAAATATGACGCTTCATTTTCCTTGAAGTAATGAAAAAAAACATTGTTATACAATATATAATAACACCAGTGAGCCATATATTGAACAATATAAACATATTTATAACCCACAGCCCACAGATATTATAGCATTGTTTGCTCTTCCAAAGAATTTCAATCTCCAAAGACTACCAAACACCCTCCAACAAATGCGTGCACTATATGTTCTTTGGCGTGCATCTTCTGGGACTTTCATATAAGATAAAAGGGATTCCTTGCACTCCAAAGTGCACTTTAAAACTGTATAGGGTTTCTGCACATACTCAACTATCTATGTTAACTATTATGGTATGACGAACATTTCACAGAAGCACAGAATTATAAAAATACGAATGTTTGTAATATTCTGCATACATCCAGATGGCATGTTCATCAGTGGCGGCTCGCAGTCAAAATTTTAGGGTAGGCAAAGTGTAACAGTAACAACAAACAACAACAACAACAACAACAACAATAATAATAATAATAACAACAACAACAACAACAACAACAACAACAACAATAATAATAATAATAATAATAATAATAATAATAATAATAATAATAATAATAATAATAATAATAATAATAATAATAATAATAATAATAATAATAATAATAATAATAATAATAATAATAATAATAATAATAATAAACCCCGTTTATCCGAAATATAGGGGACGAGGTCATTGCGGATAACGCAAACAATATATTGTTTGGTTGTTTAATAAGAGCAGAGTGAATGAGTGTGACTTACGGACGAATTACCGCCAAAACTAAAATCACGAGTGTCGGCAGACTTTTTTCCAGGGGGAGGGGGGACACATGTTGGAAATTTGCAATCATATAATATTAAATCATTATTTTACTGTCAAAATTTATAGTATTTGTTGCAGATAACCGTATTAATTTGTGCTAAACAAAACTTGTTCTTTACATCAAAATTAAAATAATAGTTTAAAAGTCAGTAACTGACTGCACATTGAGTTCACCAACTTCCAAGGGGGAGCCGTGGCGCCCCTTGCCCCCGTTTCGCGACGCCCGTGACTAAAATGGATTAAGAAATTGAAAAATTGTCTGACTGCAGCTTTCTGTTAAATAGCTAAAACACGCCTCTTTTCATTGTCAGTGCGCCGCGAAAGCGAAATTTGCAATAGTTCACTAATTAAGTCGGTCATACTGGTATTACACAGAGATAACGACAGATTCAGATCTCTGAGATCTTCGTTCGTGGAGTATGGCTGTTCGGAAAATGTCGCATAAATTCGGATTTGGGCCGGCAAGTGTTCGGACTGCTGGCAGACGCGTCTACGCATGCTCGGAGTGCATATACAGACCGAATGTTTCCTTATCCCTGTTCAAGGGCCTCGTACTGAGGAAATGGGGCCGGGCAGGCAGAGGTTAAGCTAGCCTGCTCTCCACTACCCAGGTTCCATGCGTATCATTTCTGCCGCGCGTTTCAAACACGCAGCGCAGTTTTGATGAATCGGAATTGAGATTCAAGGATTTGACCATGCGCTGGTCATTATAACCAAGAAAACTTTTCTTGAACTGTAATTTAGGGGAAAATGACGGTTCAAATGATAAAATGCAGAATCATAGTTAAACATCATTTGTTGATGTATTTCGATAGGGTAGGCAATGCCTACCCTGCCTACCCTGAGGAGCCGCGCCTGATGTTCATAAATGTGTAACAGGAATGGGCGTCGGCAGACTTCTTTTTCAATGGGGGCCGCATGTTGGAAGTTTGGAATCAAACAATATTAATCCATTATTATGTTGCCAAAAACTGTAAAATATATGAGTTATAGTATTTGTTGCGGATAAGCGTATTAATTTGTGCTAAATAAAAACTGTTATTTACCTCAAAATTAAAACATTAGTCTATAGTAATTGATTGCACATTAAATTTATTAATTTCCCAGTGGGCACGCAGCCCCCTTGCCACCACCCTACGCGATGCCCTTGGTAAAAGGTAGGTATTCTGTGCAGTGTAAATTAAAACAAATCTGCGTAGTTACCTATGTTTATTTTCCTAATTGAAAGCATGCAATAGGCTCTATACTGCAACATTTATCGTTCAATTTATTATTATTACTACTACTATTACAACTACAATTACTATTATTATTATTATTATTATTATTATTATTATTATTATTATTATTATTATTATTATTATTATTATTATTATTATTATTATTATTATTATTATTATTATTATTATTATTATTATTATTATTATTATTATTATTATTATTATTATTATTATTATTATTATTATTATTATTATTATTATTATTATTATTATTATTATTATTATTATTATTATTACTATTACTATTACTATTATTATTATTATTATTATTATTATTATTATTATTATTATTGTTGTTGTTGTTGTTGTTGTGGTTGTTGTTGTTTGTTGTTACTGTTACACTTTGCGTACCCTAAAATTTTGACTGCGAGCCGCCACTGGTGTAAAGTGCAGTTTTAATTGTCATAAAATGTAATGTTGCAAGACTTGGATGGGAGTGAAAATGTAATTAATTATATGTTAAACAGGAGAGGATGCAGTTGCAGGTTACTTGAGGGTGAAGCAACCTTTGCACCTAGCAAAGTTGCCATGTCGTTTATTTCCAAGTGCTACACAACGTTGCCATATACCCAAACTCAATTTCTAACAATTTCTTCATCCGATTCTCCATTCCCAATAAAAAGCTATAAAGAATTAAACACCTTTGTTAATTTTGTATTTCAGAAAATAAACATGCAAAAGGCAAGGATCAAACCCCCGGCAGCTGTATAGTAGTTCTGAACTTCACAGTCAACCACGAAGTGCTCTTGTTTTTCTTCACTTGGGCATTGTTGTTGTGTTTAACGCCCGCTTTTACTACTACGGCACCGCAGGCGGTGACACTGATGACACATGGAATGAAGATGGAGCACAGGTGGAATGAGATGGCGGGGGAAACCGGAGGACCCGGAGAAAACCCGCCCCAGCGCCGCTTCGTCCACCACGAATACCACATGCGGGTCCCTGGGATCGAACCCGGGCCGCCTAGGTGGTAGGCGAGCGCGCTAACCGCTCGGCCACGGCGCCGCCGCACTTGGGCATTCGTGCAGCATCATGATATGAAGGGCCCGTCGACAACTAAGGTTATTAGGGCCCTTGGTGACTCGAATGACCAAATAGGAGCGGAATCATCCGATCAATAGGATCGATTGTTTATTGAAAGTTAAAACCAACTATGGCATGGAAGTATAAACGTCTTAGCATTAGGTTACCTACTGTTTATGCAGTTGCTATTTCTTCGGCCTTTTCCTGCAGGTAAAGCAAAAGCTAATATCACATTTTATGTCCACGGCTCTTTGTCTCACATTTCGTGAGGAAACGAATAAGACCTAATGCTGCATTAACCTCTTGCGAACTAACTCCAATGTCTGCTTCATCTTCAATGGACAAGAAAAACTCAATAAATTGTCTGTAGATTAGTAGAGTATTCATTAATCTTGATGAAAAAATCCGTTTTATGGGGACTAAAACTTGAATCGGCAGGCAGGCAACCCTGCTTCATGTGAGCTGCTTCGAATCTTCGTGGTTTTGGCTATGTTACAGAACGCGTCGTATATGCACTGGCTTTCGTGCTTGTAGCAGCTGTTTGAAAGAGGGCATTGACCCCATCATGGTTTGAGTTCCGGAGCAAAACAAACGCTCCATCTTCCAACATGTCAGAATCAAGTTTGTGGTTTTACTCATGATTAGCTTCGTCTAACACACTTGCTTATTAGAAGTGCTAAGTTTAAGCAAATTCCTATTTTATGACATCAAGATGCGCCATCTATTAAGATATTCTATAGGATTACTAAGAAATCTTCACATCCACACAATATCATTTTCCTGTCATTTAAACTTCATGAGTTTCTGTCTGTCTGTGTATCTGTCTGTCTATCTATCTGTCTGTCTGTCTGTCCATCTGTCTATCTGTCTGTCTCTGTCTGTCCATCTGTCTATCTGTCTTTCTATCTGTCTGTCCATCTGTCTGTCCATCTGTCTGTCTGTCTGTCTATCTGTCTATCTGTCTGTCTATCTGTCTGTCTAGCTGTCTGTCCATCTGTATGTCTGTCTGTCCATCTGTATGTCTGTGTATCTGTCTGTCCATCTATCTGTCTGTCTGTCTATCTGTCTGTCCATCTGTCTGTCTATCTGTCTGTCTATCTGTCTGTCCATCTATCTGTCTATCTGTCTGTCTATCTGTCTGTCTTTCTGTCTGTCTACCTGTCTGTCTGTCTGCCTATCTGTCTGTCTATCTGTCTGTCTATCTGTCTGTCTATCTGTCTGTCTGTCTGTCTGTCTATCTGTCTGTCTGTATGCCTATCTGTCTATCTGTATGTCTATCTGTATGTCTATCTGTCTGTCTATCTGTCTGTCTATCTGTCCGTCTATCTGTCTGTCTATATGTCTGTCATTCTGTCTGTCTATCTGTCTGTCTATCTATCTGTCTGTCTGTCTGTCTGTCTGTCTGTCTGTCTGTCTGTCTATCTGTCTATCTGTCTATCTATCTGTCTGTATGTCTATCTATCTGTCTGTCTATCTATCTGTCTGCCTATCTGCCTGTCTATCTGTCTATCTGTCTGTCTATCTGTCTGTCTATCTGTCTGTCTATCTGTCTGTCTATCTGTCTGTATATCTGTCTGTCTATCTGTCTGTCTATCTGTCTGTCTATCCGTCTGTCTATCTGTCTGTCTGTCTATCTGTCTGTCCATCTGTCTGTCTGTCTATCTGTCTGTCTGTCTATCTGTCTGTTCATCTATCTGTCTATATGTCTGTCTATCTGTCTTTCTATCTGTCTATCTGTCTGTCTGTCTATCTGTCTGTCTATCTGTCTATCTGTCTATCTGTCTGTCTATCTATCTGTCTGTCTGTCTATCTGTCTGTCTATCTGTCTGTCTATCTGTCTGTCTGTCTATCTGTCTGTCTATCTGTCTTTCTATCTGTCTTTCTATCTGTCTGCCTGTCTGTCTATCTGTCTGTCTGTGCATTAGACTGTGGACAACATAAATCAAAAACTAAAAGTCGCTTAAAAGCCAAAGTTGGTATTTAAGTTTAATGTCTTTCAAGGATGCGACACCCTAAACTACCCTTTATATGGAAAATTTTTCGAATATTTTATTTTCTTGAAAATGGCTCTAACGATTTTGATTAAAATGACATTTGAATATTTGTATGACAAATGAAATGTATATCTTGAATTTTCTGGCTATAGCCCCTGTAGTCGTATTTACTCTTGATGAGTTTGCATAACTGGTAAACCGTTAGAGATAGACCAAATCTTTATACTATACAAAAAATCTGATGTGTTGCACTCACATGACTTTCTCTACTCTTGTTACAACTTCTTCTTACAACCTCTTATTCCTATATCTTTTTCGTGTTATTTGAAATGAACATAGGCACAAATTATCTTATTGTTTATCTTCTTGTAAGTACAAGGAGAGTAAGGAAATACAGTAGGCTTTGAGTGATAGTCAAATCTTTTACAGCTTTCAAATTCCGTTCTCTTTGCACGTCTAACATGTAAAAATTAATAATGATGTTCCATTTGATAGAAGTGTAAGTTCTCCAAAACACACACAAATAAAAAGGAATATATCTGAAATGGTTCATTGTACATCAACATTTATTTGGACATAAATTGTGCATTTTAGTAAGATTTACATTTTTATAGTAGATTTTGTCTATCTCATACGCTTACCAGTTATACAAAAGTCGTCCAGAGTGAACAGCACTACAGGGGCTATAGCCAGAAAATTCAAGATATACATTTCATTTGTCATAAAAACACCTCAGACATATCACGTTTTAATCAAAATCGCTAGAGCCAATTTCAAGGATTTTCGAAAAATTTTCCATGTAAAGGGTAGTTTAGGGTGGGGCTATTTTCTTCAAAATCTTCGCGTCGCATCCTTGAAAGACATTAAACTTAAATAGGTGCCGACTTTGCTGTCCACAGACACACAGACACACACACACACACACACACACACACACACACACACACACACAAGCGCGCACCGAGCTTTTTCTAAAAATGTTTTTCTTTGGATTGAGGGGGCCTCAAAACATATATTTCCGGTGAAATATCGACATCGAATTTTTGGGTGGAGTACAATACTTCCTCTACTTTACTAAACGTGGTAGAGAAAGTAAAAATGCTCTTTTTAGATTACAAAACACGTATTTTTTGTGAAATGGTAATATCTAATTTTTGGGTGGAATGCAATAGATACTTCTACTTACTATATATAGCAGAAGAAGTAGAGCGGCATTTGTTAGATTTGAAGGGTATCAAAACATGTATTTCCTGTTATACCTGAATAGGTGTCAGGGAAAGTGTTGTATGGATGGAGACACCAGTGTGCAATACAATACTTGAGAAGCGGTAGCTATGAAACCAGAGTCAGTCAAGACCATCCTAAATCTGACTGGTTTCGTTTGGTCGGAGCCGGAGTCACAGAGCGAGCGAAGGAGCGACCACGCCCACTTTTTCCTCGTGCGTGAACTGGCATCCCACGCTGCGATGTTCCGGATGCATGGCAGGCAGGCAGGCAGGCAAGCCAGTACTTCTCCCACTTGCCACAGTGTGTGTTAGTAAGCCACAAGTGCAGTGAACAGGTGTGTATCAACGTGCCTCACATGGTATCAACGTATACATTTCTGAAGAAGACGAGCAGTAAGTGCTTAAATTAACGCAATCTCTGCACAAGGTTGTTTGGTTGTTATTCACTGGGCTGCTATCATTGGCAATCAACGTTGCTAACACTTTACAGCATCAATGTGACGAATATATTGCTTATATTCAAAAGTAGACCTTGATTTTAAAATTACTCTTTCGCATTTATGTGTTTCATGACATAGAAGAGTAAAACTCTTCGTAAGAACAATTAAAAGTTTTCTAGGAATCTTGCATGTAAACAGTTGACTGTAGCGTAATGCGTCTGCAACACACATCAGAGAGCGCATATTTCTTGTGGGAGCGTGTTTGTAAGTGATACGCGTTTTCTCCCTTTCATATTCTAAAACTTAGTGTACTGTGGCGCTTTTCATCAACATGCCCAGACAGAAATGTTCAAATTGAAAGAGAAGAGAAGTCGCTCTTGACTGTGAACGAACGCCCCCCCCCCCCCCCCCCCCCCCCCGTGTTTTGTTTGAGCCCACCTAACTACAATACCGTTATCATTCGAGAACGTGCAAGTTTTTAACACAAAACAGCTTCAACTGCGTGCAAGGAGAAGAGGCAGAGTGACTACTTGATGTATACTGGCGTAAAGGTCAAGCGTGAGTAATAATAGCATTGTTTATTTTTTCAGCTTTTGTGTGTTCAAAGACAAACTCTTGAAGCTGAAGTTGTCTGAATAGATATAACCAAGCACACACGGCGTAAAACAGATATTATGGTAAATGTTGGATCTTCTATGGTTCAGTAAATAGTGAATCAAGGATGCGACATGAAGATTTTGAAGAAAATTCCTCTACCCGCTACATGGAACATTTTTCAGAAATTTTGATTTTCTCAAAAAGAAGCTAATGATTTTGATAAAAATGCCATATGTTTAAGATATTTTTATGGCAAACAAAATGTATATTTTTAAGTTTCTGGCTACAGTCCCTGTAGTCGTATTTACTCTGGACGACTTTTGCATAACTCGTAAACCGTTAGAGATAGACCAAATCTTACTGTGCAAAAAATGTATAACTCGTTAAAAGATATAATTTATGTTCAAATGATTTTTTGTAGAGTGAACCATTTCGGAGATATTCCTTGCTATTTGTGTGAATTTTGCAGTAATTATAATTTTTCTCAAATAGAAGGTCGTTATTCAGTTTTTATATCTTAGACGTGCAAAGAGAATGAAATTTAAGAGCTTTCATATAGAGACCACGTTTAAAAGATTTGACTATCGCTCAAAGTCTACTGTATTCTAATATTCCCCTTGTACCTACAAGGAAATAAGCAATAAGATAATTTGTACAAATGTTTATCTTAACTAACACGAAGAAGATACAGGAATAAGAGTTTGTAAGAATGGTTACTACAAGAGTAGAGAAAGTCATGTGAGTGCCAAGGTTGCCAACATTTAAAAGTAAAATTATCGTACCTACATCGTAAACCAAATGCTACAACAATGAAAATATCTAAACAACAATACGATTCCGAGTGAACAAGGAAAGTAATCGTAAGAGACCGGTGAAGGTATTTATGAAATCTGGCAAAAAAAAAAGTGAAACACTTCAATCTTTGTTTTTCATTTTGCGTTTTATTTTACTTAAAACGTGTACTTTTATGTCATGTTTATTATTATTATTATTATTATTATTATTATTATTATTATTATTATTATTATTATTATTATTATTATTATTATTATTATTATTATTATTATTATTATTGTCATTATTATTATCATTATCATCATCATCATCATCATCATCATCATCATCATCATCATCATCATCATCATCATCATCATTATTATTATTATTATTATTATTATTATTATTATTATTATTATTATTATTATTATTATTATTATTATTATTATTATTATTATTATTATTATTATTATTATTATTATTATTATTATTATTGTTGTTGTTGTTGTTGTTGTTTTTCGTGCTTAATAAAATTGAATGCGAATGAAGGACTCATGAATATTGATGCTAATATGTGGAACATTATATTTTACTCAAAATAGTTCTAACCATCAAAAGTAACGAAACACTTCCCTTATAATATTGCAGTTTAAGAAGGGAAGTTTCTTGAAAGTAATGCCACATTAAACATTTAAAACTCAGTGCAGCAGCCTATGAAGGGCCAAGGTTTGCCACCCAGTCGCTGCGTCCTCCACCTATGCACACTACAGGCGTCATTGGTGGGGTGCAGTATTGGAGGATGGGACGTGGTGAGCGCCCTTCTCGACCTGGGGCAGATGGGGCGTAGAACGTATCTTAAAAGAACAGGAAGCGATCGCTGTTGGCAGATAACCTTTGTGACGTAAGCCGGGAACAACCTGAACTTAGCTTTTCCGGACGCCAAGGACAATCCAAGAGGGTTGTTTTTATCAAGAACTTCCTCCACCCCAAATTATTAACCCTTACATGGAGAATTTTTCGAAAATTTTTATTTTCTTGAAAATGGCTCTAACGATTTTGATTAAAATATCATATGTTTAAGATATTTGTATGACAAATGAAATGTATATTTTGAATTTTCTGACTATAGCCTATGTAGTCCTGTTTACTCTGGATGACTTTTGAATAACTCGTAAACCGTAAGAGATAGACAAAATCTTACTGTACAAAATGTAGATCTTGCTAAAACAAATAATTTATGTCTAAATAATTTTTTGTAGAGTGAACCATTTCGGAGATATTCCTTGTTATTTTTATCAGTTTCGGAAAACTTAAAACTTTCGTGAAATGGAACAACGTTGTTCATATTTTATATGTGAAGTGTGAAAAGACAACGGAATCTGAAAGCTTTAAAAGGTTTTACTATAGCTCAAAGCCTACTGTATTCCCATATTGCCCTTGTACCTACAAGGAAATAAGCAATAAGATAATTTGTACAAATGTTTATCTCAACTAACACGAAGAAGATATAGGAATAAGAGTTTGTAAGAATGGTTAGTACAAGAGTAGAGAAAGTCATGTGAGTGTAACACATCAGATGTTTGTTAAGTACCAAGTATCGCCTGTTATCTTGCCGTGAGTGTTGCTCATTATAAACCAATTAGGGAAAGACGTAGCGATAAGCAAGATGTACCTACTGATACCTATGGTCCAAGATCCACTTCAGCAATATTGCTTAAACGCGTACTTTGGTGTAGTAGATGTGTAATCTTGTGGCAGCCATTCGTAATGACTGGATCATAGAGGTTTCAATTATCGTGACTAACGAGAAAGCCAGGCTACGGCGCGAACTGCAGTGAAGTAATTCTTCTAGTCCAGTTATGCCCCAATGAAGTAAAACTACATCCACATTCTAAACAAACAAAACAAAAATTGCTCGTTGAATCTATAGAAGAGATCCAGTTTTATCATGTTGTTAGCCATGTAGCAGACTACCTTAACCTGTCTTTCTCGTGAACCACACCAATTATTGCATTGCTAGCGCTCACATTAACCCTTTGTGCTCCCACCTTATGAATACTTATATTTATTTTGTCAGTTTTTGGTCATTTTGTGACACGTACTTTTTTTAATTTCTCTACTGGTATGTAGAGGAAGTATTGCATTCCATCCAAAAATTCGATGTCGCCATTTAAGGCTACTATGTACTCCCATAGACCACCGTTTAGTCACGGTTTTCAAAAACTGAAATTTTTCTGAAAATTCAACCTCTACTGCAGACATTTCTGCAGCACAAACCAAGTGGGTCATATTCTTTCTATTTATCTATCTTTGAAGCTTTGGAGCTAAATAAAGATTACGACCAAGAGCAATAAAAATGCATTAAGTTATCTCTAATGGTTTATATAGTAGAAAAGCGCACATAAATACGTTTTGTGTGCAAGATATGCACTGTCCAGTTCCCTTAATTCCAAAGTATTCATTTTAATGTTGGCTGCATCACACTGCGTGTACATGAAATAGGCCTATAGTTAATCATAGATTTCTTGAGGTTTACTTGGAGTTGAAGGTATTCTAACCTCAAAGTTCCGAAGTTTATACACATAAAGCAAGTTAACGCTTGGTTGCCACTAAGAGGGTCCACATCCTGATGAGGTAAAATGTCTCAAACTGAGAAGGACCTCACAGCCTATGATAGGACACAAGGACACTACGCACTTTTAACGCGCTAAAGGGAAAATGACCGCTCTCCTTCCTACTTTGGGACATGATTTAACAACTGCAATTACACCAGTCTTAAAACAGCCAGCTCCCCACCCGCAAGCAACCGTCTCCAGACTAACCTCTGAATTACTAGGTTTACTTGTTTAAGAGTGCTAATAAAGAACACACAGATATACCATTATTTCTCTCTTCAACAGTAATCTTTATCTAAAACGTCAATAATGTCTTTATATATTGCAGGTAAATGCAAGAAAATAAAGTAACAACCTAAAATCAAAAAATCTGATGTGCTGCACTCACATAACTTTCTCTACTCTTGTACTCACCATTCTTAGAAACTCTTATTCCTATATCTTCTTCGTGTTAGTTGAGATAAACATTTGTACAAATTATCTTATTGCTTATTTCCTTGTAGGTACAAGGGGAATATTAGAATACAGTAGACTTTGTGCGATAGTCAAATCTTTTAACGCTTTGAGATTTCGTTCTCTTTGTACATTTAAAATAAAAAAAAATGAACAACGATGTTCCATTTCACGAAACTTTCAAGTTTTCTGAAACTTACACAAATAACAAGAAATATCTTCAAATATCTACAAAAATACTTAGACTAAATTGTATTTTAGCAAGATCTACATTTTTTGTATAGTACGATGTGGTCTATATCTTACTGCTTACCAGTTACGCAAAAGTCATCCAGAGTAAATACGACTACAGGGGCTATAGCCAGAAAATTCAAGATATACATTTCATTTGTCATGAAAATATCTCAAACATATGACATTTTAATCAAAATCGTTAGAACCATTTTCAACAGTCAACATGTACTAAAAATGTTCCATGTAAAGGGTAGTTTAGGGTGGGGCTATTTTCTTCAAAATCTTCGTGTCACATCCTTGAACGACATTAAACTTAAATACCAACTTTGCTTTCTAACCGACTTTTCGTTTTTGAGTTATGCTGTCCACAGACTGACAGAGTGACACACAGACACACACACACACACACACACACACACACACACACACACACACACAGACAGACAGACACACACACACACACACACACACAACAGCCCTTTTTCTAAAAATACTTATTTTGTATTGTTCAAGACATATTTCTAGTGAAATATCTGTATCGCATTTTTGGGCGGAATGCAATACTTTCTGTACTTACTATAATTACTAATAAATAGTAGAGAAAGTAAAACAAAATTGAATTTTTAAAAGTTCAAAGCTGAAATTTTGAATGAAAGAGCAATTTAATTGCTTATCGGTACGTTGTTGCTTATAAACGCAAACGTGCACGATATCGAAAGAAAAATAACTTTGGAATTAGCTCCTTTAAATGTTTTTGTGGGCGCATTATCCTTAAGTACTGTCACAGAGGCCGCACCTCACACTGACAATGCGCGACAAGAATAAGGGTCGTTTCTAAACAGTTCGAGAAGCTCGATTGTCGATCTGTTACAAGAAGCTTCTAGAAACGTCCAATTTCCAGAGAAATCGTCGCTACCTAATTCTCGGATATCTAAACGAGCCAGCACGAGCACGTTTATCAGTTTTGAGAGTGTTTTACACCGTGGTATTTACATTATATCTTAAATCGCTGTACCATCAATGGGTAACCATTTTGCCCTTACTTGTTTATATAACAAGTGAAGTCAGTTTCTGTTGCCTCCGTTTTTCCAGTTAGGATGATTTCAGAGGGCTTACACGTGTGTTAATGTTACTACAACAGAACAGTTTTTAGTTGCAAGGTTACGACGAATAAAACTGTAATTTGTGTTGACGATAAAACAGAGAACTGTTTTATGATTCAATTTTAGATGAAATAAAGTGACATTAAAAGTAACCGAACTTCTGATTTGTCAGTACATTTTTCCGAGATTTTCATAAAATTTCAGTGGTGCATTTGTGCAACAAAATTGATAACATTTCTCTGGAGGAATGTAATTAATGATCTTCCACACAATAGCCGTGTGTAGGGCAGGATTGGAAAGGGTAGAGTGAGACTGAAAAATTCAGTGCCATGACTGGGACTTGTTTCTATCACAACTGTATGCAATTCGGAGAGTTTCCGGGCCAGCGTACTTAAAATGCTTGTGGACCAAGGATAAGCGAGAGAGAGAGAGAGAGAGAGAGAGAGAGAGAGTGTGTGTGTGTGTGTGTGTGTGTGTGTGTGTGTGTGTGTGTGTGTGTGTGTGTGTGTGTGTGTGTGTGTCATGACATCGAGGAAGAAGTGCCGGATTGAGAAAGAGTTAGTTGTAAATATCCACAACACAAAAGAGCATTGTTTCTTTGTGCATAAACGTGCTCCTTGTAAAAGCTCTTCATTTTAATGGCATTTCGTGTCTGCAAGTGAACAAATATAGGATTTTTATCTTCACTATTACTTCCTATAGTAAGTAGAGCAAGTAATGCATTCCGCCCAACATTTCAAAACTGACACTTCATCGGAAGCACATTTCGACACCCCCTGTAAGAAAAAAATGAACAACATAATTCAAAAACGAATTCGTTTAAATACCAAACTTAGTATTTAAATTCTACATCTTAGAAGGATGAGACGTGAAGATTTTCAAGAAAATTTCCTAACCCCAAATTGCCTCTTACATGGAAAAAAGTTCGTTAATTTTTATTTGGATGAAATGGCTTTAACGATTATGGTATTATGTTTAACATACTTTGTATGGCACATTAAATGCATATCTTGAAATTTCTAGGAATAGCTTGTGAATTCATCTTCATTCTATATGACTATGCATAATTTGTAAGCGTGACAGGCGAAATCTCTCTGCACAAAAAATATCTCTTGTTAAAACGCATTTTTTTGAATTAACCATTTCCGAGATATTCCCTATTGTTTGTGCTTAGCAACCATAGTACACCATACATCTGTATCTTTAATACATTATAATTTTTCATTTAGCAAATTTAATAATTATTTTTACGTATTTTAATGCTAAAATTGCATAAAACGATCTAAGACGTGTACAATATTTTCATTGTGACTCGCAAAAGATCTGATATGTTGCACTCACATGACTTTCTCTACTCTTGTACTAACCATTCTTACAAACTCTTATTCCTATATCTTCTTCGTCTTAGTTAAGATAAACATTTGTACAAATTATCTTATTGCTTATTTCCTTGTAGGTACAAGGGGAATATTAGAATACAGTAGGCTTTGTGCGATAGTCAAATGTTTTAAAGCTTTGAGATCCCGTTCTCTTTGCACACGTAACATATAAAAAATGAACAACGATGTTCCATTTCACGAAAGTTCTAAGTTTTCCGAAAGTCACACACCTAACGAGGAATATCTCCGAAATGGTTCACCGTACAAGAAAATTTATTTAAACATAAATTATGTATTTTAGCAAGATGTGTATTTTTTGTATAATATGATTTGGTCTATCTCTGTTTACCATTTATGCAAAAGTCGTCCAGAGTAAATACGACTACAGGGGCTATAGCCAGAAAATTCAAGATATACATTTCATTTGTCATAAAAATATCTCAAATATATGGCATTTTAATCAAAATCGTTGGAGCCATTTTCAAGAAAATAAAAATTTTCGAAAAATTTTCCATGTAAAGGATAGTTTAGGGTGGGGCTATTTTCTTCAAAATCTTCTTGTCGCTTCCTTGAAAGACGTCAAACTTAAGTACCAACTTTGGTTTTTAACCGACTTTTCGTTTTTGAGTTATGCTGTCCACAGACTGACACACAGACACACACACGGACCTTTTTCCAAAAATGCTTTTTTTGTATCCAGGGGGCCTCAAAACATATTCCCGGTGAAATCTCGACATCGAAGTTTTGGGTGGAATGCAATACTTCCTCTACTTCACTATACGTAGTAGTGAAAGTAATAAAGTGAATTAAGTTGAACAGTTGTTACAGAAAGAGCAGAGCATACGTAAAAGCTTTATGTCTGGGTCGGTCTGGGTGGCTCAGTTGGTTAGACGCTGGCCTACTGTTCCCAAGGTCGCGGGTTCAAATCCGGCCCAGGCCGATGGTTTTTAAGTGTGCTTAAAAACGACAGCTCCATGTCAGTAGATTTACTGGCATGTAAAAGAACTCCTGCGGGACAAAATTCCGGCACACCGGCGACGCTGATGTGATCCTGGCAATTGACAGCGTCGTTAAACTACAAAATAATTTCCTGATTTTATGTCTGGGATATTCCGTGCTTTGTCCATAGCATAATAAACTTGTAGCTGATGGATGACAGCAAAGCGGCAATGACGACAACCGCCGGGAATGGCAGCAAGAAGGCGTAACCTATTAGTGTGGGACTGCCGCAAATCTACGCTTGTAGTTCATGAATGCAAACTGGTTTGTTGTTCTGTGAAGCAAGCCGCGCTTGGAGTGTAGCAGTTGTTCCCAAACCATTTGTTTCAAATAAATTAGCTACTGTTTGAGTATGATAGCTTTGAAGGCGTCACAGAAACATGCCAAATCTTATTATTACACTCACGTGACTTTTTCTACTCTTGTACTAACTGTTACTACAAACACTTATTCCTCTATGTTCTTGTCAGTCGAGACAAACATTTACAGAAATTGTTGCTAGTATTCTTGTAGGTACAAGGGGAATATGAGAGAAAATCCAGTATTTGGATCGATGTCCTATTTTAGGGTTGCCATAAGGACACCGCCTGCTAATAGATCTGTACAAGAAGACAATTTTAAATATGAATGATAAAAGATAAGAAATCAAATAATGTAAACATATTTGATGGACAAAGTGTAGTAACTACAAAATTAATTTGGAAATAGACAGCTAACCATTTTAGAACTATTTAATTTAGTGTGGTATACAGACGATTGTGTAAAATGTGCAAAGAGTCACGCATAATATGTATACTAATATCTTCTGAAACACTTAATTGCAATTCAAAACCTCGGAACAAGTTAGCAGTGAATTTAGGAATCACTCCACGAGCACCAAAAAGTACACCGATCACTTCCCAATTTGAAACTTTTGTATTTCTCTCTTAAATAACGAATGCTATGCTCAAAATGTTTTTTCCCTTATCTATCTCCTTGATTTGTAGATTTTTTCAAATCGAACTGTACGACCAAGAATAATTAGTCCCCTATTTTGTTGTCTGGCAATGACAATTTCGTCTATTGTTTCATAAAAATGAGGTTAGCAAATATAATGTTATCGTAAATATCACCATTTCGAAACCATCGTTTCAATAAATTGTAATTAATTATTCCTGCATATAAAAATATTCTTATTAATATTTCCACAAACTACATAGAGTATGTATGTCGTTTACAGTTAATCACATTCAAAATTAGACCGACAAACTTTTAAACCAGAGAAATGGCTGATGTCTGTGCAAGAGTACGGCAGAATAGGCCACGTCGATGCACTCTTTGTGTTAATCGCAATGGGCGTGCGTTCCAACATTTACTTTGAATAGTAAAGCTGTGATTAACTGTAGATAATAAAATGTTTGTGTTTGTTTCTTGGATTAAGGTTGTGTGCCTTACTCAGATAAATGCAGTACTAATTTGCATTGTTGATTTTGCCGTAAATACTTAAACTGGGTGAGAGGCAGTAATCTATGGCATTAACTCGTCTAGCACTTAAACGAAGCACCACAGCAAAAGCTTTCCTTGGCAAAAAGTGTTTAAAATTATGTTATCTATCAGGACCCAAAGTTTGTCGGTCTAATTTTGGGACCGTATATAATGTAATTTGATGATGGCCAACTGTTGGGTCCTGCAGAAGTACTTTGGCTGAAGGAATGCTCACTGCACCCTCCCCTAGTTTCAAAACAATGTTCTAAATGTCCTCCATATTATGCATTGTTCATTGTGATTGTTGTCAAGGCACGACTGGTGTACAGGCTTACACGCATTTCCATATTACCAAGTGAGGAAATTGAAAAATGTAAAATTAAGTAAAACTAGGTTCTAATGTGAAATTAGGTATTTTAGGTTATATAGGACCGCCATTTTCAAACATATATTTCCACACAACTTTAATTGTTTATACATTATGAGGACCAAAATAGATTTTTACCTGAAACCCGAGGTCTGCTTATGAGGACGTTCACAAAATATTCAAGATATAAATTTCATTTGTCATGAAAATATCTTAAACATGTGATATTTTAGTTAAATTCGCTAAAGTCATATTTGAAATAATCAATTTTCTAAAAAACGTTCCATGTAAACAGCAGTCTGGAGTGAAGGTTTTCTCTAAAACCTTTGTGTTGCATCGTTGGAACTTAAATACCAAATTTGGTACTTACTTCGTTTCTGAGTTATGCTGTTAACAGACACAACACATCTTTTTCTCTGATTTTTTTCATTCAGGGAGTCTGAAAACTATATTTCGGGTGAAATCTCGACATCGAATTTTTGGGTGGAATACAATACTTCCTTCTGCTTGCCAGTAGAGAAAGTAAAACCGGGCGGGGGGGGGGGGGATACGAATATAAATAATTAAATCGTCATTCGAGTTTAAGAAGCAAGTCGTGCAACATCGGGAAGCAGGCTACTAAATTATTTTAATCAAAATCTTTAGAGCCATTTTTAGTGGAATATAACACAACAAAAATGTTGTCAAACAGTAGTTGGGGATTTTTCTTGAAAATCCTCTTCTGATAAGTCTTTCAGCCCAGGTAGTCGGGAGGTCATGGATTCGATGCCCGAGGCTAAGTTCTAGGACCCATGGAGTTTTTCGTGGATTTTCTCGAGTCATTAAGCGAATGTTGGGTAAGATAATTACCTCCCTGGAATTTCCTATCTCTGTCTCTATTTCACACCCTTCACTTGTTTGCTTCTTTCAGGGTTGACCTGCGTCGAGAGGTGCTGGCATGGCACGGCACATCCCCCCGGGGTGTGGTAATCGGGAGGGTAGAGGTTGTACTGGACGCCACCGGGGAGTTTAGGGACCTGCACGCTGCTCTGTCTCCTGAAGGAAGTGTAGGAGCAGTTTTCAGCCGGTTGAAATCGCGTGTCCATGTGCAAACATTCCGTGACGCGGGTATAATACGAGTATCGAAGCAAATACGCGATAACAACTGATAAACTTGGTATTCATTTTTATCAAATGTGACGTTTATATTTTGGCTGATCTTGGAGTGATACACAGGGACAATCTGGAAGGTAAGTTGCGCTAAGCTGCCAAAGAAATGCTTCTTTATTTTTGGAACTGTGGTTACAAGTGAAAAGTAAACTGTTACACTATTTTCACCATTAACATTTGGGTGTATGTGTACAGCCGGCTTCAAATGTTTTCCGACTCGCATGCTCCTGGCCGCGGGTGAAACCAGTATGGCTTATCTATTAATTATGCCAGGTGGTCTTAAGGACGACTTGCCAGTTCGTACCTAAAGTATGATTTGAAGCTTTCCTGGTGACGAACATATTCAAGACGTCATTCATTATCCTGATGATGGGAGAGATGCACTAGGCGAATAGTGGGAGGGTTCACTACATCACCCAGATTTCCTGAATCTCCATCTCACCTCTATTGTCGTTTCATTTCATTCTTCATCCGCTTAGTGCTTTTATACTTCACCCGCGTCGATAGATGGCTAAAACGGGAACTTCGCGTTCTCCGCGAGTGTCTTGTCTAGCAATTCAAACATTGAACGTATCTCTTTTGTCAGAGTGGCCTGTATAACCCTTTTGTTTTTCTCCCTCTCTCTTATCCTCAAAGAGAAATATCGAATAATTCAAGTTCTTTGGACTCAGCTTGTTTTGACCTCTGTTTAATCACCATTTGTCATTTCTAGATATCTTTAGTTTTCTTTGTATTTTTAAAGAGAGTCGGCGCTTAATCTATATCGTACATACCTTATGGTTAGAAGATTGTGCAAAACCTGCAAGTATCAAAGTAGATCTGCATATGACACACACAAAACACAGCCCTCTAACGCGGCTCCTTCAAGCACTGATATATTTTTCGGGCACCCTCTGTAAGCAAATTTTGTTAGGGGCTTAATAAATTTAATTTCAGGTTCAAGGCAAATAGTTTTGAAGACTTGAGTAACATGCTGAAAAGTTCTTATGTCGTTTATTACCCGCCAAGTTTGTTCCGCTTGCCACTAAATGAATGGCATGACGTCATCAGGGCAGTCAACCAATTGAAGCAAAGCTTACATGCTTTATCTCCTTTGCGCATGTGTCACCGTGTTCTTTTTTTTTTTCCCCCGCAGATGCTCTCGTCTTGCCCAACCATTACATCATATTCCCTTCTACTCTTCAATAACTGAGAAATATTTGATTATATGTGCATTAATGTATGCTTTACAAAGAAAGTTGGAGGATCGCATTAGACATTTAAACAATGATTCTCTTTCAAAGCTTCTAAAATTGAAAATTAGTAGACACCTTAAATTGCTAAAATTTTATCAGAATCTTGAAAGCCCTGCAAATGACATACGTACTTTACTCTTGGACCAGTGATATTTCTCAATACTTCATTTACTTCTGTTAATGTATGCAATGGCATGTGCAAGACGTTTTCTGGGATTCAATTTTTGTGACTTATATTAAAGAGTTGCCGGGATTGCAAAGATTGCTGTTTTCACAATCAGGAAGAGCAACAAGTCCAGCTGCGACCTTGCTGTTGTATAGAAGTGCCATTTTGCAATCATTGGCACCGTGTACTTCAAATTCAGTCTCTAAAGCTGCAAAGCATTATCGGCACTTATAGTCATCGGAGGTCCAAACAAAATCTTCATATTTTGATTTATGAATAACGGGTACATTTCTGGTAAAGAACCAAACAAATGATTATTGTATTACTTTCTCTATCATATTGTATTCCACCAAAAAAAATTGGACACGGAGATTCTAATGGGAATACACGTTTTGAAATCCCGTGAATCCAAAAAAGGGAGTATTTTCACTTTCTCTATGTATATAGTAGTAGAAGTATTCTATTCCATCCAAAAATTCGAAATCGAGATTTCACTGGAAAGACACTTTTGGGACCCCTGAATAAAAACAATCGCATTTAGAAAAATCTTGTGTTGCACTCACATGACTTTCTCTACTCTTGTACTAACCATTCTTAGAAACTCTTATTCCTATATCTTCTTCGTGTTAGTTGAGATAAACATTTGTACAAATTATCTTATTGCTTATTTCCTTGTAGGTGTGATGGAAATATTATGTAGAATATCGCTTTGAGCGATAATCAAATCTTTTAAAGCTTTGAAATCCCGTTCTCTTTGCACGCTTAAGATATAAAAAAATGAACAATGGTGTTACATTTCAAGAAAATTTAAGTTTTCCGAAACCGACACAAATAACAAGGAATATCTCCGAAATGGCTCACTCTACGAAAAACTTTATTCAGACATAAATTGTGTGTTTTAGCGAGACCTACATGTTTGTACAGTAAGACTTTATCTATCTCTTACGGTTTATGAGTTATTCAAAAGTCATCCAGAGGAAACAGGACTACATAGGCTATAGCTAGAAAATTCAAAATATAAATTTCATTTGTCATAAACCTAACTTAAACATGTGGCATTTTAATCAAAATTGTTAGAGTCATTTTCAAGAAAATCAAGGTTTTCAAAAAATTTCCATGTACAGAGTAGTTTAGGAGGGGAAGGGTCTATTTTCTTCAAAATCTTCGTGTTGCATTCTTGAAAGACATTAAACTTAAATACTAAGTTTAGTTTGTAATCGACTTTTCGTTTTTGAGTTATGCTGTCCACAGACTGACACTCACACACGGACCTTTTGCTAAAAATGCTTTTTTACTTTCTCTACTGGTAAGTAGGGGAAGTATTGTATTCCACCCAAAAATTCGATGTCGAGATTTCACCGGAAATATATGTTTTGAGACCCGCTGAATCCAAAAAAGAGCATTTTTAGAAAAAGGTCCGTCCATCCGTCCGCGCGCGCGCTTGTGTGTGTGTGTGTGTGTGTGTGTGTGTGTGTGTGTGTGTGTGTGTGTGTGTGTGTGTGTCTGTCTGTCTGTCCGTCTTCTGTATGTGTGTCTCTCAGTCTGTGGATAGCATAACTCAAAAATGAAAAGTCGGTTAAAAACCAAAGTTGGTGTTCAAGTATAATGTCTTCTGAGGATACAACATTAAGATATGGAAGAAAATTTCTCCACCCTAAACTACCCTTTGCATGGAACATTTTTCGAAAATTTTGATTTTCTTGAAAATGGCTCTAACGATTTTGATTAAAAAGTCAAAGTTTGAGATATTTTTATGACAAATGAAATATATATCTTCAATTTTCTGGCTTTAGCCCATGAAGTCCTATAAACCATAAGAGAGAGAGAGGCCAAATCTTACTGTACAAAAACTGTAGATCTTGCTAAAATACACAATTTATGTCCGAATAAATTTTTTTTGAGTGAACCATTTCAGAGATATTGCTTGTTATTTGTGCGAGTTTTGGAGAACTTATATTTCTGTCAAATGGAACATCGTTATTCATTTTTTTGTATATGTTAGCCGTGCAAAGAGAACAGAATTTGAAAGCTTTAAAAGATTTCACTATTGCACAAAGTCTACTGTATGCCCATATTCCGCTTGCACCTACAAGGAAATAAGCAATAAGATAATTTCTGCCAATTTTTATCTGTATTAACTTGAAGATATAGGAATAAGAGTTTGTAAGAATGCTTAGTACAAGAGTAGAGAAAGTTATGTGAGTGTAACACATTAGATTTTTTAATTAGTAAGTTGCTATTTATTTCTTCTGTTGTCATGTAAAAAACATGACACAGATTCATTGCCTCCGTCACATGGGAATCCACTTTTTAAAAATCTGACTATTGCTTCAGTCTTACTGTACCCTTCTTATACCTACAATGAAACATGTAATGAAAGGTTTAACAAAAAGCAGACAGATGAATATGATTTTCTAAGAGTAATTGGAATGAAAGTGAATGGAGAAAGTCATGTGATTCAACATATCAGAACTTTTTCTATCCCCATTTGTGAAAAGAATCTTGCTAGTCTTGGGGAAGGAGAGGCTTTGTAATTACAAACCCACTCCCTTCACTTTTATACCCTCGGATATAAGTGAACCTTTACTCACACATTGTAAGTCCTCAGAGAGTGTAGACATTTTAAATCTTTAGGAAAACACTTCCACGTCATATCATAAATATTAAGTAATACATCATGTGTATCTGTAGTTGCTTACACAAATGAATAACTCGTAATACACTTACACATTTTCAAGTAGCAGGGATAAATAATTGCATGAATGTTGAATCTCTATATCACTCACGAGAGAAAGAGTAAGTCGAGCCTGTTTACACAAATGCAATTAGTTAAATTACTGTGTAAATTGTCAGTAAATATCCTGCCGCAAATGGAATCTTCCAACTTGCAACATTTTCTGGACTCCAGATACTTTGGTTCAATATATCACATCAATTGACATTAAAAGTAAATACAGATTCTGCCAGACAGACTTGCACATAGATGGTATATTAAAAGTACTTAAAATGACTCAACCATTTGAGTAGTGCAAAATATGATTTCGCCCAGTATCCAAACCTTTGAGTTTTGTTGGCAATGTGCATCCACGGGGAATTTTGAATGGTTATTAATAGTTTTTAAGTAAATATGGTATTACTTGTGATTCTAAGTTATTTTAAAGTGTAGAGACTTCTTCTTCTTCATCTGATAACCCTTCCCATTGGGAGGACTTACACCCCTTAGGACTTACAAGCCAGTGCCTAGGATCAGACAAACCTATGGACCAGATAGAGTGAAGACCTGGAAGCGGGTGGTCAGCCCAGCACCAGATATTAGAGTGGGGAAGAGGATGACATGAAATGCAGGCAAAATGAATGAATGGAAAGGTGTTAATGGAGCCGTTGGTGGAATGAGTGGTGGGAGAAACCAGAGAACCCGGAGGAAACCTGCCCAGGTGCCGCTTCGTCCACCATGAATACCACATGTGGGTCCCTAGGATTGAACTTGGGCTTACCTTGGTGATTGGCGAACAGTCTAACCACTCAAAATTGTAGAGGCATGCTTTATTAAATGTAGAAATCACGCATATTCACTGCAAGGGTAACAGTTTTTTTTCTGGAGCGGGGTGGCTTGAAGTTTAACGTCCTTTAACGTGATAGGCCATTGAGACAATAAATAGGTGAACTGATGCCCAAATGGGCCCAGGGTCCATAGTGCTTAAGATTCCTTGATATACATCTTCCCATGATAGGGGTAACGCTTTAACTGTGTAATAATTGAAAGTTAAAAATAAATATCCTAATTGTGTCTTGCGGTGTTGTAAAGTTAAGGAAAATTGAAATGATTATTGTGCATCTAACTTGAAATATCTAATTTCAGCTGGTGAATAACAAGATACGATGGGTGCTGGACAAGGATCAAACCCCTTGTGGTTCATCATATGGCTGCTTATACTCATTTTCATCTCATTTGAGGTTGCTGGATTCTGTGCTTTCTTCTACATTTTTATACTTCCCATCACAGTCTGCATTCCTGATCTCTCGGTATGTATTTTACTCAACATTTTCGAAAAATTCATATGTATTTAAAAGAAGCAAATTTAGAACCTTGTTAGATGCATGAAGTGAAACTTAGTCACTCATTTCCATAACTCTCAAGTCCATGTAAGTTTCTTTTTACTTCGGAAAACAGAATAAACAACTTGTGCAAATACTCAAGCACAGAAAGTATGACTACGTTTGTGTGTTTCATTCAGTTACTCTGCTTTTATCCACCCACCAAATGCACTCTCTGGTTATACCCCAGGGCTAAGTATAGCTTTGTACTCTTAAAACACCTTGGCTAGCAAAATGTGACATCAATTGTTAGTGACAAATTTTATTTTATTTTTACAGGCTTTAACAGATTTACTTCTGAAAGGTGTACAGTTTCCACACTACTGCTGCAAGGCAATGATGGAGTCACGTGCACTTTTCTGAAGATGGACATCTCCTAGTAATTTGTGTTTAACAAGACTACCAGGATGAAAGTTGTTTGTAAATATATTATTTGTTGAAGTCATTTACCCTGACATGCAAAAGACAATCTTATATACTCTTGACTGTATTGAAGGCTGCTTTATACTTGGAAAGAGCATTGTTTTTGTTAATTTGTTATTTCTGCAACTTGCATGGATTTATGGATTTGAAAGTGACAGATACTGTAGATGTATGTTAGCTAACCTAACTTTTTGATGGCGTAGCAGAATAATGAGTTAATCTTCTCAGTGAACAGCTTAATGCTGCACACTGTAAACCTTTCAGTTTCGTACATTGCTTCTGCTTTGAAGTATCAGAATCTGTATTGAGTAGGTGTCTTGCATGGACGTCGCGAAGGGGGGGAGGGGGGGCAAGGGGGGGGCCGCGGCCTCCCCCCCTGGAAGTTGGTCAACTTAATGTGCAATCAATTACTATTAAACTACTATTTTGAAAGATCAATTTTTATTTAGCATGAATTAATATGGTTATATGCAACAAATATTATAAATTGTGACATTAAATTAAGAATTAATATTATCTGTTTGCAAATTTCAAACATTTGCCCCCCCCCCCCTGGAAAAATGTCTGCCGACGCTCATGGTGTCTTGCACATTAACAGAATAGCCAAGATTTAATTAAAACAACAGGAGGCCTTAGGTTGTGATAAAAGCAATACATTGTTCTAAAATAGCACTGCTTGACAATATTGCAGCTACAACACTTTAATTTATTGTATAAGTACAGTTTGTTCATGAGCTCATAGTCCCTGGGAGGAATGCAGTGGGACAGTATGTCAGTAAACAATTGTGATATCTCTAGCAGCAGTTCTCCTTCTAATCACACTCCCAATAATGTTGCCAACCTTGGAATGTGTATACATGCTAGATCAAAGTGAAGAAGTTATTCAAAGTAGCGGAACTTAAATGTTATTTTCAGTTTGTGCAGTATGTTTAGCTTATAAAACATAAACAATATTTTCAACTACTCCCTCTTTCTTCCACTGATAATTTTCTACCTTTTCTATATGTTTTCAAAAACCCGGCCAGCCTCTTTTGGATACAAGTGATATATCCTCAAGTGTTATATTGTGCAATTGCTGTAAGGAAAAGTCACCTGTTACGTTTATTTAACTATTTGTTTTACCTTGGCCCAAGCTAGTTCTGTGGGATTGAGATCACACATGCATCAAGACAAGCAAACAACAATGTGGCTCAATGAAACCAAAAATGTGTCTGCTTTAAAAACCTGTTTAGATTTCTTTTATTTATTTATGCCAACAAACTTACTATGGCATTGAATTTTTCAGTTCCAATTCTACCTCTCTCTTTAGGTTTGTTTGTTTCAATCATCCTGTAAAACTCTGTTTTACATGTGAACTGTCACTCTGAACCCATTTGTTCTACAATCACAATATCAAAGCAGTTTTCACATCACTCATATGTTGGAATTTATCTACTTTTAGACTCCCCTTTTCTTTACTTCCAAGGTAACGCTAGTGACTCGTCCGATTTTTAACTGAAATTACAAGATATTAGCATATTAGCAAGCGAGTATAGCGGGAATAATATTGGAGGTGATTTGGCAACCTAACCAGTGGCAGCATTATCTATGATGTTTACAAAACTTGGGTTACACTATCGTGGAATGCCTCTCCTGCCCCGTTCAGTCCCCTAAGACCAGGAGCTGGTGAACACACAGTATATACACTCTATAGTATGATAAATTATTCTACATGTCAGTAAAGCTAACAATGTGATAAACCTTTTGCAAAATGGTATCTATAGGCATGTATTATATTTTTATCTTAAATTTGTTTTATTCTTTAGCATGGCACATGCAGAAAAATATTGCATTTAAGAGCCTTCAATGCTTTTTTAATGTTAATCACTGCCAACTTTGAAGGAGAAAGTACAATTAGTTTCATCATTGTTAAGTAGCTACTACAGCCTATTCTTGTAACTTAGATAGTGTAGATTGTGATTTTATGAGGCCTATTTTTAAATTAAGTACTGATAATGTTTAAAAAAATAACAGAGCATTATTTTCCAAAGACTTTATTATTGTTCAGAATCTTACCCCTCTCACTACGTCTAAACTTAGTTACCATCCTTATTTAGCCTCTTATCGTAACGACAAACCAGCTTTTGTAAGCCTTTGTCAAGGAATGATAAAAGTCAAGTCTGCACTTCCTTTTTAACATCATCCTGGTTGAAATGTTTTCCACCAGGAATTTCTTCAGATGAAGCAACAGATGAAAATCCCTTGGTGCCGCATAAGACTGTCAAGAGGACAGTTAAACTTCTCCCAACCAAATGATCTGATCAGACCTTCAGTTTAGGCTGTGTGTAGCTGGGCATTGTCACTCATTGTTTCCCCATAAACCTCACACAATAGGGCATGAATGTTTACTAACATAACATTTCTCATCTTCAAAAAAACAAATGATTGATATAACTTCACAGTTGGTGGGTCATTCGATTGTTTTGAACATTTCAAAATGCTCAAACAGTAGGAAAAAAATAAACTGACGGTCGCTCATGGCTGCATTTAGTTTCCTAATAAATGGAGAAAGCGATCGCACATGCTCAAAATCTTGACTGCAGTGCTGAAGTGGCAATATATTTAAACGGTACTTACTTTAAAAACATGCCTTGTATTTTCAAATAAGAACATAATAGCAGCTAATTATTGTTAATTTAAAAGCATGTTGAAAGTGCACTGAGTTTATTTTCTTTTTTTCAATGTCTTTCCATTTTATGGCTTCATTAGAGTTGATTCCATGTTGTGCATATAAACATGGCACAAGTTATATACAGTGAAGGAAATGTTACATGAAGCAATCATCTAGTCGCAGTTGTAACACATCAGTGAGCTGTAGTGTTACAAATTCAAATAGGTGGTTGCATCATGTAATTTTTTAGTTGGGTACAAAAACCCAGCCCGATGAGGGTGCTGATCTAATTTTTCTTGTACTTTTGTAGAATCAATTAATTAAGTTTACTATCTCTTATTTCATAAGAGTTACATGAAACTGGCCAAGTTTCTGACCTTATATCCAAAGTAATATCTTTTGTAATGTATTTTGTAATTTTAAATAAAATAAAATACTGATAATAGTGTTTTAATGGGCTGAAGAGTTTATAGTGGGCTGTGGTCCTGTCATTTTGTATTTGTTTCTTTAATTTAAGTAATATTGCTATGAAAATTCATTCTGAAAATGTTAAATTATGGTACATGTTTAAAAAACTATGTTCAAGTGAAGTTAAAAATCATGTGCTAGAACTGGCTGTGTATAAAACATAAAGAAGTCCAGTTTTGGTTTTATTCTCTTACAGGTAAAGGTTTGCAATGAAGGGAAACTGATATTGTCTTATTGGAATGAATGGCAGACACAATTGGATGGTTCAGTGCCAGGGTTGTCTAAACATTTGTCAAAATGAGATGTTGAAGTCCAAACTTTATTACCTAACAATAAATTAGATATATTTTACTGTCAGGATTTTTTATACAGTCAAAACAAGCTATAACAATGTCAAAGAGACCGCTGGTTTGCGGTCATTATAGCCGATAGTCACACAAACCGGGTGTTTGCTTTTTTTTAAAATGAGAATAAGTGTTACAGAGGTATTTTTAGACATGTAGAATTGCTGGAAGTTGTGCAGTGGTTTGTATTTATAAGACCATAGGAATATTAGGTTACTATCTTTCCGTGTTGTCAAACTTGCAGAACTATGCATTTAAGTACAATGCCACTCATATCAACCACAGTGTCTTGTTTATTTCCAAGAAAGAAAAGATATGTTACACTCCACCGTCAATTTGCACAATGTCACTCAAGCAGATCTAAGCAAGGTCATTTGCCACGTGTAAAAGTACCTCTGTCCATTACTGTATGTGACAAACAAAAATGAACGTTGAATGTTAGAGTTAATATATTTCTCTGAAAAGGTAATAAAAAATACATTGTTATATACGATAAGTTGCTATGCGATGTTGTACTAAGTAATTTTTTAAATATAGGATTTACATGGGGTTTAGATGGGACCTCTAGATTTCGCTGCTATAGCCAATATGTCATTAAAAGCAATGTGGCTATAACCGGTTTTGACTGTATTTGCTAAATTTATATGACACATTTAACTTCCAGGGCCAAGTTAGGGCCTTTAAATGTTAGAGAGAATTGCTCATCGGCAATAATGATCATCATATCACTCCTGAATCAAATGTGTGGGTTGTCTTTAAGTGTTTAAACTGTTATTAATACATAAATTCTCACTCTCAACCACAGGAGGTCTAAGAATAATTGTAATTAAAGAAATATTTTGCCCCTCCAGCCAAGGATAAAAACCAGACCCAGACCCAGACCAATTTGATCTTTGTTACATTCTAGTCTTTGTTTTTATTTCTTTAAGTGTCCTTTAACAATTATTTTTCATTTACTAAAGTAATACCTACTATGACTAGGTTTAACAATATTTAACTATTTTAATTTTATAACAATTATAATTAATTTATCTATTCAAGACCAACATAGTTTTTATTTTGAAAAGCATATTATTTTAGTTTGGCAGGAACTTTCAATTCAGATCAATCCAGTTTTATTAATCCTTTTAAATTAAATACTGTACATGGTATACTGGTACAGGATACATAAGAAAGTATTTACACGTGATTGTATACATATAGTATTTCTCAAAACATTATGACCTAAAAGGAAGAATGCTCCCCAACAAAACTAACAAAACTAAAATATCTCTGTAGGAAATGGTCAGAGACAAAAAAGTAAAATACAAAATGTGTTCCAAATATCGAGATCTATCACTGGTTTAAATTAATGTAATGACTTCCCTTACACCTGGTACTCATGGAAATGTAAAAAAAAAAAAATATTTAATTTTAGTATTTATCCTACGAAAAACCAAAAAAAAAGTTTTAATTTTAGGATTTGTTTTTTATATCTTCATATCCAGCAATTTATTTTATATCTGTCTTTCACAATATTAATTAAACTGATTTTATGTAAAATTTAAGTGTTTCTTTTAAAAGCATCATATTCAATGCATATAGAAAGTGGTTGTATGGATCAGGTATATGTATTATATTTCTTTAGTTTATTTTGTGAACTAAATTTGTGTAAGAAAATTTAAGCCATATTCTTCTTTTTCTTCTTTACCTGTTTACCCTCTCCTTATGTAGGACTTACACCCCTAGGACTTATAAGCCAGTGCCTAGGGTCAGACGCCTGTTGGAGAGTATAGGAACCTATGCACCAGACAGAGTGAAGACCTGGAAGCGGGTGGCAGCCAAGCACCAGATATGATCAGTGAGGAAGAGGATGATATGAAATACAGGCAAAATCGATGATTGGAAAGGCGATGATGGAGCAATTGGTGGGGGAAACTGGAGAAAACCCACCCAGATGGCACTTCGTCCACCACTAATACCACATGCAGATCTTTGGGATCGAACCCAGGCCGTCTAGGTGGTAGGCGAACAGAAATTAAGCTATATAACCTCAGTAAATGATGTTACATAAATTTTGGTTTCTTTTATATTGTTGCATTTTATTTATTTAGTGTTTCTACCATAGCTAAGTTTAAAGGCTAATCAACTGTGAAATTTTGAAACAGACTTCCAGTCAGAATATCCAGTTTTATCAATTTTTTTAAAGCAGAAACAAAACTATGTAACTAATGAATGAATTAATGCTGAATGTCCTTGTGACTTGGAGATCTAAAATTGTTTTAATATAGATCTTAAGAACTAAGGGAAAACCCCAAGTAAAAAACCTTAGTGAAGCTGCTTGGATCAGTTAGAATTTGAACCTAATATTATACCTTGATAGAGATCTACATTTTTTGTCTAGTAAGATTTTGTCTATCTCTTATGGTTTACGAGTTATTCAAAAGTCATCCAGAGTAAACAGAACTGCATAGGCTATAGCCAGAAAGTTCAAAATATACATTTCATTTGTCATACAAATATCTTAAACATATGGCATTTTAATCAAAATCTTTAGAGCGCTCACCATTCGTGACCTAAAGACCGGGTGAGTAGTCGTCCATCATCAAAGAAGTCCCGCTCCCGCTCAACAAGCCGACAGGGCTCTTCAGACTCATCTGAGGATGGCGACTTGAACATACCAGCTCCCAAGTCGGTCAAGATAAGACTGAAAAAGAAAAAGATGAAAACCAAACACTTACATTAAGCAGGTTTAACTTGTATTTTACTTTGTGATTTTATTTTTAACCTTCGCATTTTTATCTGTGTACATTTTAAGATCAGTTTTGAGGTTTTAACTGTTTTTATGTTATCTTTTTAGACCAGTTTTACATTTGACCTGTTTTAGCTTTTATCTTTCTTTTAGACTCCCCGTTTTAATATTTCATTCATTGTTAGGTGGTGGTGAGTTTTTCCCTGCTTTTATCTTCTGACTCGGGGCCCTAATGACCTAGCTGTCGACGGGCCCTTAAACCCTACTCACTCACTCACTCTTGTCTCTTCTTGTTTCAGTTCCTCGTCATTTACGAAGCGCCTTCCCCCAAGATGTTGTTGCAGCTCCGGAAAAAGATGGTAATCACTGGGTGCAAGGTCAGATGAATAAGGTGGATGACCGAAAACATCCCATCGAAACTGCTCAAACAGGGCTTGAGTTTCACGAGCAGCGTGCGGGCGAGCGTTATCATGGAACAGAAAAACTGTTTTGCTCAACTTTCCCCTCCTTTTGTTTTGTATGACTCTTCCGAGTTTTCTCAGCACCTCACAATAGCGAGCAGCTTTCATCGTGGTCCCACGGGGCAGGTAATCGATTAACAGTACTCCCTTCGAATCCCAGAATACCGTTGCCATGACCTTGCCAGCCGATGCAACAACTTTTGCCTTTTTTGGTGTTGGCTCATCCTTTCGTTTCCACACCATACTCTGTCTTTTGGATTCGGGTGTCCAGTGATGGATCCATGTTTCGTCCCCGGTCACTATTCTGTCGAATAAGCCATCTCCCTCATCCTCAAAAAATTGCAAAAATTGCAATGCGGCGTCAACTCTCTGCTCCTTGTGTTGTTCTGAAAGCATGTGAGGAACCCATCTTGCACACACTTTTGATAGACACAGATCCTTAAAAATAATCCTGTGAAGTGATGCACGGCTTATTTCAATACAAGGAGGAAGTTCAAACAAAACTGCATCAAGTGTAAGGCGCCAATCGGTGTTCACGACTGCTCGAACCTCGTCAACAATATCCGGAGCGCGGGAAGTGGAGGGTCGGCCACTTCGCTGCTCATCGTGTAATGTTGTTCTCCCTTCAATGAATGATTGGCGCCAAAGAGAAACCATTTGTCTTTTCCATAAACACTGCACAACTCGCGATGAATTTCAGTCGCACATTTATTTTTTCCCGTCAGAAAACGGATTACAGCGCGAACTTCGCAATCGGCGGTAGGAACGAGTGGAGTCTCCATTGTTACTGCCATTTTAGTATCCAAGCAATAAACTTAGGCGGAATTTTACAGTGATGCTACTATACTAAACTAAACCTCGGCGCGACAGCCCACAAGGGGCCAAGGCCTACCACCCAGCCGCTGCGTCCCCTACCTCTGCCCACTACAGGCGTCATTCGTGAGGTGCAGTACTGGAGCATGGGACGTCGTCAGCGCCCCGAGCCCTCCCGGCCAGTTATGCGGTCTTCTAGACCTGGGGTCGCTACTTCTCCATCAAGTAGCTCCTCAATTGGTCCCCCCGGGACCTAACGAGGCTGAGTGCACCCCGTGCCAGGCCTCCCAGAGGGGATAAAATCCCCATGCTGGTACCGGGGATCGAACCCGGGTCCTCCGCGCGCTACCAACTGCGCTACGGAGGCGGTCGATGCTACTATACCCATACCTATATTCCCTGGGACTTTTAGACTTTTCCCGCCTACCGCGCGGATTTAAAAAAATAGTCAACTTACTTTTGAGACGTCCCTCGTATAACAAACAACGAAATAAAACAAGTAACTAAATATACCTATCATAGTAACATTAACTGGAGGAACAGATGAAGATATTAGTCAGAGAATTAAACAAGCAAATGCATTTATGCAATTGTATCACATATGGAGAAATAAAAAAATACTAAAATATAGATTTTTAATACCAATGTAACATTCATCCTCCTATATGCTAGCAAAACTTGGGAAATTTCTATTGTAAATATGAATAAATTAAAAAGCTTTATTAATAGGTCTTTGTAATGTATTTTTAAGATATGATGGCCAGAAATAATATCAAACAAAGCTTTATGGTAAAGTACAAAACAAGAACCCAGTAAGGTCCACATTAGAAAGAGAAAATAGAGATGGATAGCCTGTATACTAAGAAAGCCAACCGGAGCAATAGAAAGGTAAGTACTTGGTTGGAGCCCTCAAGGTATAAGGAGAAACGGAAGACCTAAAAAATAGAAGAAGAAATATCAACAATGGGAAAAACACTGAGTGAAGTAACAAGACTTGCAACACAGAGGACAAAATGGAGGAACTCCACAGGAGTCCTGGGTTCCATAAGGAACTAAAGGAATTAAGTATAACAGCATAGCAACATAGCACTTGTTATCTGATTTGTTGACACTTTAGCACATAGGTGTTGAATTAAATCTTCATGAATCCCTTTTAACTTATGCTGCTTCTTATACTCATTGTCTCCTTAACCTTTGACATCTAGCCAACATTACTGAACCAAATACAGAAACCTCAAAAATGAGCTTCATCTTAGTAAAACAAGAGAGAAATATATCAATACGTCCAGTAGTAATGTGAAGAACATTATTTTCCTGTTAATTTTGGAAATATAAAATTAATTAATTACATTAACCCTTAGTTTGTAACATGTGAAACAAGGGTGCTATCTGTCTGGGAGACTAAGATGACAAAATCTTGTGTATTATGTCCACTCTAATGAATGTAATAATTTATAAGCTTGATGAATTATTAATACTAATATTTGTATTTCTTTTATATCATATCTTGCAACAAATTATGCAAAACTTACAAAATTAAATATCAGTCTTTATGAAAAAATCTGATGTGTTGCACTCACATGACTTTCTCTACCCTTGTACTAACCATTCTTACAAACTCTTATTCCTATATCTTCTTCGTGTTAAGATAAACATTTGTATAACTTATCTTATTGCTTATTTCCTTGTAGGTACAAGGGGAATATGGGAATACAGTAGGCTTTGTGTGATAGTCAAATGTTTTAAAGCTTTGAGATTCTGTTGCCTTTGCCCACTTAACATATAAAATAATGAACAACGATGATCCTTTTCACGAAAATTCCAAGTTTTCCGAAACTCACACACATAACAAGGAATATCTCCGAAATGGTTCACCCTACAAGAAAATTTATTCAGACACAAATTGTGTATTTTACCAAGATGTACATTTTTTGTATAGTATGATTTGGTCTATCTCTAACGGTTTACCAGTTGTGCAAAAGTCGTCCAGAGTAAATACGACTACATGGGCTATAGCCAGAAAATTCAAGATAAACATTTCATTTGTCATAAAAATACCTCAAACATGTGACATTTTAATCAAAATCGTTAGAGCCATTTTAAAGAAAATCAGAATTTTCGAAAACTTTTCCATGTAAAGGGTAGTTTAGGGAGGGGCTATTTTCTTCAAAATCTTCGTGTCACATCCTTGAAAGACATTAAACTTAAATACCAACTTTGGTTTTTAAAGGACTTCTCGTTTTTGAGTTATGCTGTCCACAGTCTGACAGACTGACACACTGACACACAGACACACACACAAATCTTTTTCTAAAAATGCTTTTTTTGGGTTCAGGGGGCCTCAAAACATATATTTCCGGTGAAATCTCGACATCAAATTTTTGGGTGGAATACAATACTTCTCCTACTTACCAGTAGAGAAAGTAAAAATGGCACTAACAGTAACATCCGTCTGAGAGACTAAGATGACAAAAGTTTCCATTTTATGTCCACTTTAGTGAACCTTGAAAGTAAATAACAATTTAAAAGAGTTCAAAAGTATTGGAAAGCACGAATGCTAATGGCTTCATTGCCAGATGCAAGGCACTAGAAAACAACAACAACAACAATTTAAAAGATTGATAAATTATTAATATTTATATTTTGATACAGTTTACATCGTATTTTGCAAGAAGTTATGCAAAAGTTACAAAAATCAAACGTTAGTATGTTAGGTACCTTTAGAGTAATATCTGCCTGTGAGCTGATGTGGCTTACGTGTGCACATTTATAAAGCAATACTATTATGACTCCATGCAATTCAAAGTTCAACTCTCAACCAAAGCATAGTTGAAATATTACATCAAATTAGCACTACACATGTGCCCACTATACGTTGAGAAATTTTATAACTGCCTGAGAGACATGTAAAAATTTATTACTATATAAAATAATGCTTTTTCCACTTAGCATTTTATTGCTACAGAAGTGTTATTTCTGCTTAATATTGGCTAGAATATTGAAATTATTTATTCTTGTAATTCTTCATATGGGCATAGTACCTTTTAATTCAGCATAATGAATGTGCTAATCTGCGTCCAGCTATAGTTTCTGTAACTTGAGTTTATTCAATTAAGTATTATACCATGCACTATACCAATCACACACTTTATCTTTAGCCCTGGGCTAAGAATGGTCCAAGTCAACAAGGCCTGTGCATTCCAAAATAACAACTGAGCATTGTTGTCCATACTCCAGGTTACCACTTGTGCATCTCGCTGCGTAACATTAGATTTATTTTTGTTCTCTTGCACTATCATGCCAGTTTAATTCTGTTTTAATGTTACATTTAACTGCCTCAAACAAAAAATAAAATAAAATAAAAATCTGTATAATAACCCTGGCACCTAATTACTTACACCAGGGCTAATATGCCAGATCTTTAAAATTTATTTATTCTACACATTTATACATACAACATACTTTACAGAAAAATTTTAAAATAAAATTACAAAATAATATAATATATAACAAATTATAAAGATAGATAAATTAAATTATATATCATAAAACAAAACACAAGAAAATAAGAACAAAAACACAAATTATAAAATTTCACACATAATCACTCTAAGAAATAAATGCTCTAAAATAATAACAAATCATTTCAAACAATCAAAATACAATTAAATTTCTAAATAAATTAATATATATATTTAAAAAAAAAAAAAAACTATAAAATTTTAAAATTTAAACAAATTAATCTCCTCAATACAACAAAATATAAATTTCATACACAACATCACTCACAACTACAAACTATTACTAAACAATAAACAAATATATAAAATTAAATTATTAATTATAATTATTACATAAAATTATAAATTATATTATTACTATTAATATCATTATCATCATTATTATTACCTATCATTATTATTTAAAATTTAATTAATTTAATATTATACCTATAACTAATACTTTTTATAAATATATATTTTTTAATTTAAATTTACATATTTATTAAAAATTTTAAATAAACAAAAATTTACTGGTATCCAGTAAAATATAACTGGTAACCAGTTATATATATATATATATATATATATATATATATATATATATATATATATATATATATATATATAAAAGAAAAAGAAACAGCTATAAACTAAAACTTTAAACTGCCGCCGGTTACCGGCGACATACTATATGTACTGGTTTCCAGCACAAAAACTACAAAATCTACAAAATGTGTATAGTATAAAGTTCAAAATCTACATAACCAAAATTTATTAAAACAACATACACAAAAATGTTATACTTTTGATTAATAAGATGGTTTATATACTTTAATAATATAATAATGTGGACTAAAATCACTAATATTTAATTATTTTTAATTAATTTTTACAAAATTATCTTTCACTATTATTTCCTAAACATCCAGAAGTTTTATGAAATAAATCACATTTCACTTCACTAATTCAACTTTCACATCACTAAATCACTTATTTACTTTTAATTAGATTAACTAGATAATCAAGGTCATAAATCACTTAAAATCCTATCACTAACTTGATCATTAGCACTTGCGGTCACTCAATCCGTCGCCGATCTTCCTATCAATGCATGATGCAGCAATCCCGACTTGGTGAAGACTCGACTCGACTCGACTCGACTCGCCTCGCCTCGCCTCGCCTCGACACGCCACTCCTTCCTGATCATCATCTCCCTGGTCGTGGGTTGTCGCCTGCCTCACACCGATAGTACTTCCTGAGTATACTGCCTCTCCATCCTGACTGTATACTATTGTGCTCGGTCCCTTTACCTTGTTGTCTGGATAATTAAATTCCATCCCGTTCCATTTCATCATATATATGTAGGTTTTCACGGTTTCTTGTCATGTTCCTGGTCTGAATTCTGTGTGATCGTTTTTCTGCTGCATTTATCGTTATGTTTCCTGCTTGTCGAGATTGTTCTATAATTATCTTTCTAGCGTGTAAACTAATCTTGTTTGCTAGAGCCTCTAAATGCGGAAAGAGATCTTTGTTACGTATTATATCAAAGAGCTGATATCCTTGTAGATTTTCTCTTTCCTCAAGCGTAAAATTGGTGTTTTTTTGACATTCAAACATAACATGCTCCGGTGTGTCCTGCTTAAAGCATACGTCACACTCATCAGTGTTCAATTTATTAATCTTTTTCCAATAAGTGCCGTAAGGTCCATGGCCAGATATATAGTGTACAAGTCCTTTCGTATTATTCAAATGTTTGAGTGCCAATCTTTCGGAGATATTCGTGAAGAAAGAAAAGGCACGCCTTCCTTGATTTATAATTTCCCATTCTTCTTGCCAAATATGCATCAGTCTAGTTTTAATTTCCCGCTTAGTAGTGCAATACTGCTCCAAAATATCAGCAACTGCGTTAAAGTTTCCTTTTTTAAGCCAAAAATAAGCTCCTCGAAGTCTTAGAGTTAAATCTACTGGCCAAATTCCAGTTAATACAAAAAGACTGCCTCAAACAGTAAAAAGTACTAAATGCCTGAATCAGACACCACAAAACTCCTGTAAATTGCAAAAAAGGGGCCATCTGTTTTATCTTTTATTTAGCCATTGGCTAACATGGAAAAAATTATAAATCACGACCTTCTATGATATAATTTGAAGCATGGCTGCCTAAATATAGGAAAAGTCTTGTTGCCATCTTTGATAACAATGCCATCTGAGAGCTCAAGATAAAGGTTTAATTACCATATTGCACCACTTGTAATTTAGTAGTTCATACTACAGTACATTGTCATTTCAGTACAGTGCATTGTCTACATCATAATTGCAATTGAAAACATACAAAAGTTGCTCATTACATACCAGTACCTGGACGACCAAGCTTCGCTCGACTTTTCTTTTCTTTTCCTTTTTTTTTTTTTTTAATGTGCTTTTCTTTGGTGAGAAGATACTTATTTAGATAAACTTGAAAAGCAAGATGTTAACTAAATATAAATTTTCGTCCTAATTGTTGGAGCTATTTCCGTGACAAGATCTTTAATATCCTGGCTTGTTTGTTGAAATTAGCCCATTAACAGAGAAATGGCCAAAATTAGGTTTCGACTAATTGTGACTGTTATTCGTAGACTAAGATAACTAAGTCAACTTTGTTTAGGTTTTCTGAAAGCTCTTAACGAGACCTTTAATATCCTGGCTTATTTGTTGAAATTGGCCCGTTAACAGAGAAATTATGACCAAAATAAGCTTTATAGTAGTTGTGACTTATATATAAAAGAATTGCTCGTTTTAAGGTATAAGATTGTGATTGTTACGCGTACACTAAGATAGATAAGTCAAATTTCTTTAGGTTTACTGAAAGATCTTGACGAGACCTTTAATATCCTGGCTTGTTTGTTGAAATTGACGCATTAACAGAGAAACTATGGCCAAAATAATGTATAGAGTAGTTGTGACTGTTATGCGTAAAATCGCGTTTTCACAGGAATTACACCTATATATAAACTTAATGAGCAAGACCCTGTTGAATACAAAATTTGATCGAAATCGTTAGAGCAGTTTCCAAATTGCGCGGAATATATTTATATACAAGAATTGTTCGTTTAAATACCATAAATGGCACCATTTGAAATATGCAAGTATTGCAGTTATCCCGTACCCTCCCCAACACACAAATTCTAAGGGCGATTTTAAAGCCCTATTTAAGGCATGTGTGTAAATATCATATGCATAATAATTTACTATTACTTAAATTGCTTTTTCTTTCAAATTATCTTTCCTTTGCGGGTGTGGAGTGAATATTAGAAATAAAAGATTTAAAAACTCCCGCCATTGGAAAATACCTTTCTCATGGGAAATTGTTTACAAGGTTGGTGTAAAGAAAAATCGAACCACCAATAAGAAACGGCGGTTAGTTTTAATGCTGTTTTTATTTAATGAATGGCAGTGTACATATCTATACTGAAATATCGGTAATACACTAATGCAGCACTTTTTACAGTGTTTTAGAATTGTACCAAGAAGCTATAAGTCAAAAAGTAAAGAATTAGTGTTTCAGCTACTTGATTATGGTGAGTATAGGAAATGACAACTTAAAATTAATAGTTTTTGCGCAACAAATGTCTACGTATGTTACATGGGATTCGTTCTCGTAACACCTGTTTCAGGAAGTAAAGGATTAAGTACGACAACATGTGCTCCACCAAATAAGGCAGATAGATCTTCAACTTTAACTCGGCAACTTCAAGCAAGAATTAAAGCAATGGGACCAATTACGGTAGCAGATTACATGAAAGAAGTGCTAACAAACCCTCTTTCAGGTTATTACATGCACAGGGACGTTCTAGGTGAAAGTGGAGATTTTATCACTTCTCCAGAACTGGGACAGCTCTTTGGAGAGGTACGTGCGCATAGATCTATGGATCATGAAAAATAAATCTATTGCCTTCCAGCTGTCAAAACACAAATACGTGTCCTAACCTCATCAGTTCCTTCTCGTGTGGTACATCACTACCGGCCGTTTTCTTGCATATTTAACGATACGCTTTCTTGCATGCATAGAATAGAGTAAGATTTGCGAATGAACCATGATCATTACATCCATGCAAAAACGACCTACACTTACCGGTACCTATTGTTCTGTTCTCAGAAATAAGATTTTTTCTGGTGTATTTCTCTTCTCCTGAGAAGACGAATATTGGGTAACATTAAGCTCAATGGACCGTTGTCTCATTTGAGCATTGTTTCCCCATTTCATTCATTCGCTTTCTGATATCAAATTACAAGACATTAAACCCTAAAAGATACTAGGTTAAAGTTTGGTTGAGCAGGAAAATTTTCACTTATGTTTCTCCATGAAGCTTACCATGCTTACTAGGATTGCTTTATTCCATATCAGTTTTCCTACTACTTTTTTACTAATATATGTATTTATAAAAAAATAGGTGCTAGGTTAGCTATATAAGCAGTTTTAAGAAAACTATGGTATTATATACTGCAGTCATTTAGATTCCACTTAGATAAACAATGTTCATGCATTCACTCTTGATATATGTATGCAACTATGGATTTAAAATATCTAAATTATGTGTACAGATGTATTAAATATTAAAGCTTAGCAATAAGTCATGAATCTTATTAGAATAGTTTAAGCAGACAGTAAATTAGTGTTTAAAATGAGAAAAAGGACTGAACATATTGAAAATCTAATCTCATCTAAGGCTCAGTCACAGATTAAATAAATGTATCACTATCTTAACCAGTTGCAGAGATAAATGTTTTACATTGTTTTGGAAATCACAAGTAAACAGCACTTTGTAATTCTTAATTAAAAATTGAAATGATGAGTACTTGCTATTATGTGAGTGTTAATCGGATAATGATAATCTTGAATTTCAGATGGTTGCAGTATGGTGCATCAATGAATGGCAAAAGATTGGCATGCCAATACCATTTCAGATTGTTGAGATGGGACCAGGCAGGGGATCACTTGCAGAAGATTTGCTTAGGGTGAGAATAACATTTCAGTACCAATGTTCTAAAATTACACTGGAAGCGAATTGTTTGTAATATTCTGTCTTTAAAGGGCAGAATTATTGAGCTCCTGTTGTATTGTTTTAGCTCAAAGAGTATACATATTCTGATTTGAAGTACATGGTGAGATGTTAGTTCTGCTTCTCTGTGTAAAGCCCATCTGAGAGCATGTGTGCTTGGCATCTTCAGCTACTCAGCAGTTTTCTCTTGCCTAGTGCACTAGTGGCAGCAGAAATCTAAAACAACCAAGGTTAAAAGCTCTTGGCCTGCTAGTGAAAGACTACATCTTTTTTAATAAAAATCTGTTGTGTTACACTCAATGACCATTCTTACAAACTTTTCTTTCTGTATGTTCTTCATGCTATACTGCCCGCAAAAGTTAAAGGCATGTGAATGCTGGCCAATGCTCAAGCAGGGCGCTGTTGCCAAGCGTAGTGCATGTACTGGCAGAGGTTCTGTACATAAGAGCGTGTGAGATGCATGTACCACATTCGGCAGCACTGGTAGAAGGGTCAAGCTTATGATTCGCTGTAGTCTCCAATACGTCCCGCCTCCATATGCCTTTAACTTTTGCGAAGATTATAGTTGAGATAAACATTCGCAGAAATTATCTTATTGCTTATTTCCTTGTAGGTGCAAGGGGAATATGGGAATACATTAGGCTTTGAGCGATAGTTAAATCGTTTAAAGCTTTGAGATTCCATTCTCTTTGCACGGTTAATGTATAAATAAACAATGATATTGCATTTGACAAAAGTTTGTTTTCCAAAACTGACACAAATAACAAGGAATATCTCTGAAATGGTTCACTCAACAAAAAAATTTATTGGGACATAAATAGTGTGTTTTAGTGAGATCTACATTCTTTTGTAGATTGTGATTTATAGACAGATTCTCTGTCTCTGTTTGTGCGCCTCTCATAGAAATAGTTCGTAATCTCAGGAATAGATTTAGGGAAACAGGATCTATTCTTAATGAGAAACCGAAAGTAAATTGCCTTGTTCTAACAAGGGAAAAATCTTGATGGCACTGGAGAAAAGCTAGAATAAAGTCCAAGAAAATCTGAGAAAGATTCCACACGAAGTCACTAAACTTTAAAAATTAAAACCCTGTAGCATAACTGTAGTTCAAGAATTACAACCACACAATACTTTTGCAGTTGAGGGTTGGATAACCTTAATGATCGCCCTATTGACAGGTGTTTTTTTTAAACTTTAGTTATTTTCACGAACAAAGCATTATTTACATTCACAAAGTGTACTCAGGGGTCTCCGTCTAGGGGATATGTGAATGGCAACCACAAGGTACCCAAGCTGAGCAGAACATTACTTCCACTTACTGGTGTTTTGCTCCTCACTGTAGCTTTTTTATCTGACCTTACCTTGGTCATCTCTTGTTCTCTTCCGACCCCGATGCTATTAGGGTTCCTGAGGGCTAGGGAGTCTTTATTTTTCCAACCTCTCCATTTCTCTAATTTCTCTATAAAACCTTAACCCCTAACATGCTGACCTGTCATGGCATGTATACGTCCTCTGATTGGTAATCAGAGGATATGGTCAGTGAATTTACTTTGATAAGTCTCCCGGTCAGGTCGGTGAGACCCGTAAACCAACGACAGGTGTGGTCCTCCAGACATTCTGGGGGTTGTGAGAGAGCGATGTGACTGCCAAAACATAAAAATATGTTGTTATTAGCTAATGCTGGATTTCTGTCAATGAAGTCATTAATCCTCTTGCTCTTCAATATTTTTCACTGATGGATGGGGCACTAGAAGTGGCCGGGCATATTTGAAGGTGGTCTTGATCCTAAAAGAGACACATAAAAATATGGTGCTCTCTAAAAAGCGGTTACTATTACTGCTAAGTCTCTTCAATAGAATTGGGATATATTCTTCACCACTCTGTCCTTTATGTGATCTGCAAGAGGAAATGGATCGAGACCACCTTCAAATATGCCCGGCCACTTCTAACATCCTATCCATCAGTGAAAAATATTGGAGAGCAAGAGGATTAATGACTTCATTGTCAGAAATCCAGCATTAGCTAACAACAACATTCTTTTGTATATCTCTTACGGTTTACGAGTTATTCAAAAGTCATCCAGAGTAAACAGGACTACATAGGCTATAGCCAGAAAATTCAAAATATTCATTTCATTTGTCATAAAAACATCTTAAACATATGTCATTTTAATCAAGATCGTTAGAGCCGTTTTTATGAAAATAAAATTTTCCATGTAAAGGGTATTTAAGGTGGAGGGATTTTCTTCAATATCTTCATGTCACTTCCTTGAAAGAAATTAAACTTAAATACCAACTTTGGTTTTTAACCGACATTTTTGAGTTATGCTATCCACAGACTGACTCACACATGCATGCAGACCTTTTTCTAAAAATACTTTTTTTTTTGATTCAGCAGCCCTCAAAACATATATTTGTGTTGAAATCTGGACATCAAATTTTTGGGTGGAATACAATACTTCCTCTACTTATTAGTAGAGAAAGTAAAAAATGCATTAATTTTTGTACATAGCCCCCTTGAAATTAATGTACTTTTTTTTGCCAGTGAGTAGAGACCATCCCTGAAGTAGGAAGGTGGGTCTTCAAATTTTTCAATAGCTGCTATAACCTTTTCATTGTTGTAAAATGTTTTCCAGTCAAAAGCTTCTTTAGGATTGGGAATACATGGAAGTCAGAGGAAGTCATATCAAGTGAAAGGGTGGATGTCCCAAGAGCGTGTATGTACTTCAAATATCTCAGTTTACCCACTGCCAATGGATGTTTGTGGGCCAGTGCATTGTTCTGGAGATGATATTTTTTTCTTTTACAATCCAGGCCTTTCCTTACATACTTTCTCATCTAGTTGACTCAAAAGTCTTGTATAGTGTTCACCAGTTATGGTTTTACCCTTAGCAAGAAACCCTTTTGCATTCCAGAAAACTTAACGATTTTTAATATGTTGTTGATGTTAATGTGAGACGAACATAGAGGTACTATTTAGCTTTTATTAGTCTTCATTGGAATGAAAGTCTTTACAAAGTTTTATTACTCGCAGCCTAGCATCAGTCTGAGAGCTATAAGATTCTATTACTGTTGTCACAGGGAGTAGTAAGAATCTATTTTAGATGAAACAATCAATATTGTTTTAATGAATGTTACATTTTCTTCATTCCCGTTTGAATTTTTTTCCGCCTAATCTTGGAGATGTGAGTGACGAACATGGTGAAAGATTTCATCAAGATATAGCTGCTGTGGAAAGACGATATAAGGGAAGATGGTCACCAAACATGTTGGCAGATTGCTGCTGGACGCTACTACAAGAAATTTCATCATACATCCACAAATGGAAAGTTTCTAGGAAAAGTTTCTAAATTATGAGTATATTACATGCTTTATTCAGCATTATCACCTTTTTTGGGGTTTCAGAGTACAAAAATAATTTGATTATATGTTGTTGGTTAATGCTGGATTTCTGACAATGAAGTCATTAGTCCTCTTGCTCTCCAATATTTTTCACTGATGGATGGGGTGCTAGAAGTGGCCGGGCATATTTGAAGGTGGTCTTTGTCCATTTCCTCTTGCAGATCACATAAAGGACAGAATGAGACCACCTGTATTCCATTGAAGAATTCTTATGTTAGATCTTCTATTAATATAATGTTTCGGTTCTCGAGAATTAGTCCCCGTCCGGAGATCCGAATGGGGGACCATTTTAACTCCCGAATATTTTACTCCTCGAGTCATATTTTGTAATTATATTGGAGAGCTATATAGCAGTAAAAGTAACCGATTTTTTACAGAGCACCATATTTTTACGTTTTGGCAGTCACATCGCTCTCTTTTAACCACCAGAATGTCTGGAGAACCACACCTGTCGTTTTGTGGGTCTCACCGACCTGACCTGGAGAATTATCAAAATAAATTCACCAAGCATATCCTCTGATTACCAATCAGAGGATGCATCACATGCCATGACAGGTCAGCATATTAGGGGTTAAGAGGTTATAGAAAAATTAGAGAAGTGGAAAGGTTGGAAAAATGAAGACTCCCTAGACCTCGGGTACCCTAGAAGCATCAGAGTCGGCCAAAAAGCAGGCTGCACTAAATTCCATTGTCATTGGTAAGAGTTAGGAACAAGGACTGGTCTATACTTACCTGACATCATGAGGAAGTTCCTAGGAAATGTAAAGAGTGAACACTTTGAAACAACAATGAAAGTGATTTTTTTAAAATTTAAACCATAAAGGTGAGTCAATTAATAACATTACACAACACTTATAATTTACTGGAACATGTTTCGAAGGCTGACTGTCCTCCATTATCAACCAGACATGGACTGGTTCTCCCTTGTGTAGATGGTGTTGTTTCCTCTGAGGTCTCCTCTGGTACTGGTTCAAGGAACTTGCTGAAAATATCCTTCTGGGGGATGTTGATGAATACTCTGTTTGTTTTTTAAAATTAAGATTTGTTCCCACATGGACAATTCTTGTTTTCCCGTTACGTGTTTGAGGAGTTTCGGTTCTGGCTTTATGTTGTGGCTTTTTGTCTAAAAGTGAAAATAGGAAAAACCAAAAGAAATTTAGAAATAAGATCAAAGGAACACTTTAGAAACGTAAAAAACAAACAGTTGGAAAAATCAACAATTGCCACCCACTTTTAATGTTTAATGTCTTTCAAGGATGTGACACGAAGATTTTAAAGAAAATTACTCTACCCTAAACTACCATTTACAATGCTAATGGCTTCATTGCCAGATGCAAGGCACTAGAAAACAACAAACTACCATTTACATGGAAAATTTTTTGAAAATTTTGATTTTCTTTAAAATGGCTCTAACAATTTTGATTAAAATGCTATATGTTTGAGATATTTTTATGACAAATGAAATGTATATCTTGAATTTTCTGACTGTAGCCCATGAAGTCTTCTCTGGATAACTTTTGCATAACTGGTAAACCGTAAGAGATAGACCAAATCTTCTATTCAAAAAATGTTATTGTTAGCTAATGCTGGATTTCTGACAATGAAGTCATTAATCCTCTTGCTCTCCAATATTTTTCACTGTTGATATTGAAGAGAGCAATAGCAGTAATAGTAACCGCTTTTTAGAGAGCACCATATGTAGATCTTGCTAAAACATACAATTTATGTCTAAATAAATTTTTTTGTAGAGTGAATCATTTCGGAGATATTTCTCGTTATTTGTGTAAGTTTTGGGTAACTTCTGTCAAATGGAATGTTGCTATTCATTTTTTTATGTTAACCATGCCAAGAGAACAGAATTTGAAAGCTTTAAAAGATTTGACTGTCCCTCAAAGCCTACTGTATTCCCATATTCCCCTTGCACCTACAAGAAAGTAAACGATAAGACAATTTCTGTAAATGTTAATTTCAACTAACACGAAAAAGAATATAGGTATAAGAGTTTGTAAGAATGGCTAGTACAAGAGTAGAGAAAGTCATGTGAGTGTAACATATAAGATTTTTTTATTGTTTGATTCATAGATTGATTAACATCCCACTAACAGTTGGAGAATACTAAAAAAACAACTTTACCACATTAAACATGTTGCAAATTTGAATGCTTTCAAACCTAACCTTATAACCAAATTGATGAATAAACATAAAAGACAGAAAATTATCAGGGACATAATTAAATTAAAAACAGGAAATAAACAATAGAGATAACTGCAAATTCACACATCATGCAGTCTTTATGTTGTTTGCCAGAGTTATCCACGCACATTGTGCCTTATACGGATGTGCATTGGTACTTCCTTGCCATCTGTTTTCAGTCTGGCAGCAGTCTGGGGAAGTGTTAAGATTGACGTACACTGGTCCGTCACGAACGGAAATTTCAGCCATCCGTCTTCTGCAGAAGCTTAAACACTCAATACTCAGAATGTTCCAACCGGAAAATGTAGTTGGTTATCAGACATGGATGGATACAATATCAAAAGCTGCAGTAAACATAGTATAGTGATCACTTATTTTTAGCCGAATAGCCCATTTTCTTTCCTATTTCCTCCCAGATAACTTCATGGCATATCTGCTTTTGGCATTTGGCACCTGAAGCATCTTATAATTCTTTATAATTTTGCATGGTCAATATAAGAATATCGCAGGTGACTGGCTTCTGTTTGTGTGTATGTGCAAAACAGCAGATGTTTAGATAACTGAATGCATATGTAAGATAATGAGTGTTTATAAAGGCCACTCGTCACCAGTGGAACTTTGGCGAGGGTCATGTCTCAAGTATCCTTCCCGGCATGTTTGGAAATAGTACATTTCCATTCATGCCAGTGTGCATTTGAATAACATGAATCCAACCCTCACAGAAATTTTCTGCACCATTCCGTTCCAGACGTGACAGACCAGTGTGCGTCAACCTTTAGCTGACACTCAATTGCAGATAATCAAGGAGACAATACAACGCTGGCTGACTTCTTGTAGGGGCTCTCAGCGGTTGGAGAGGTTATTTTAACTCTCCTACAAATAGGTCGCATACATGCCACCCAAGGACATCCTTTGCATGCTTACCCAGCCCCCATGTGTCAGACATGCTGCATGCAATTCTCCATGGCACATGTTCCGTTTGATTGTCTGCGATACACTCGTGAGCGACAGTTGCTTGGCCTGGATGTTACACTGTGCTCAATTCTAGGCAGTGACCCTATACCTATAGATAATCTGCTGTGGTTTGTCGCTGAAATTAGATTTGCAAAGCAAGTTTGACTTGTATTTTATCTTTCAGAGCAAATTCAAATAATTGATTTGTGAAACTAGTCCTGTTGAAAAATGCATAATTATGAAAGATAAGTGTAGTTTCAGTCACTAATATTTATTATTTGTTAACCAAGTTTGATATTTATACATTTCATTTTTTAGTGAAACACACATACTGTAAACCTTTTTTCTAGAAATGCTTTCTTCGCGGCCTCAAAACATGTATTTCCAAAGAAATACTAGTATCAGATTTCTGGGTGAAATACAATACTTCCTCTGCTTACTTGGAGGTACATAGTAGAGAAAGCTGAGCTTTTATTTTAAAGATATTAAAAATCCTTTACTGCAGCATGATAGTAACAGATTTATAGTGTAAATTAGTTTGTAATATTAAGTATTATTTGTTGCAGGTGTTTGCAAGATTTGGAACTGTCAATGATGTGAGCCTTCATTTTGTTGAAGTGAGCCCATGTTTGAGTCGAGTGCAGGCAGAGCGACTGTGTGATAAAGTGGCAAAGCATGTGCCTAATTCAGACAACCCGTGGTATCAAGTGGGCACAACAGCCAGCGGGATACCTATCTTTTGGTACAATCATGTACAGGATGTTCCAAGGCAGTTTTCTTGCTTTCTTGCACATGAATTCTTTGATGCTTTGCCTATACATAAATTTCAGGTAATCACCACTGTTTGAAAAACTGTAACATGTATGAGAGGTAGCACTGGAACTTAAAAATTCAGTGCCACAGCTGGGATTTGAACCACAGACCTTCCGCTTACCAGGCAGGTGCTCTAAGCATTGAGGTACTGTGACAATCTGCCAGAATGGTTCATATTTCTCCTGGTAAACCACAAAGGCAGTCTCACATCAGAGACAACTACCCCAATCCCAGCTGTGGCATTGAATTTTTAAGTTCCAGTTCTACCTCTCAAACATCGCCCACACACGGCTTGTGTGTTTAAACACACCAACAGTAAGTTTGTTGGCATAAATAAATATACTATAACATGTATGCTTAAAACTATTATCTGTTGTGTGATTTATAGCACATTTGGCTAAAGCATTGAATATTTTCAACCACACATTTCCAAATTTTGAGGAATTGCACATACCCCTGCTGCTCCACACTTGTGCTTATCATTTTTACTTTCTCCACTATGTATAGTAAGTAGGGGAAGTATTGTATTTTACCCTAAAAGTTGATGTTGACATTTCACTGGAAATATGTTTTGAGGCTCTTGAATCAAAACGAACCATTTTTAGCAAAAGGTCTGTGTGGGTGTGGGTGTGTGTCTATGAGCAGCATAACTCAAAAACAAAAAGTTGGTTAAAAACCAATGTTGGTATGTAAATGTAATATCTTTCAAGGATGTGACACAAAGATTTTGAAGAAAATTCCTCCACCTTAAACTACCATTTACATGGACAATTTTTCGAAAATTTTTATTTTCTCGAAAATGGCTCTAACGATTTTGATTAACCTCTTGAGCGATGGCCATTTAAACGTCCGCGAGCCGGAAACTGCTAGCATTTAAATTGTTAAATGCGCTTCGTATATACACAGCTGTATTTTGTGTAAATATTAAGTTATTTTAATGAAACAAAAACTGGTATAAAACTCGTTATTTGCAGTATAAATGTACGTCATCAGCAAAGTTGAGTTGTATTTATAAAACGTTGAAATGGCACAATTTTGTTTCACTGTGGTGAAAAGTCAACTTTGCTCTGTCGAACGCATCTAATATAAGTTCTCGGAAAGATACAGTAAAGGAACACCCATTGTATGTGTGGCTTATGCGTCAGCATACTGTGTAATAAAGCACTACTGTATGCGTGGTCTCTTGAGTCATCAGAATAGATCAACATTACAACTTTTGCTTACGCGAGTTTCGTAACTGAGTAGAGTCCGTGTCTTTCTTTGTTGAAATACATACGTATTCTTTCCTGCTTGTAGCTGAAGGGAGAAGTGGTATAAAAAGGTGTTTTTGCACCAACTGGATATAACCATATACAATTGTTTGGGGATTTGGACAGCTCTCTAAACCCACACAGGACAAAGACCGACCTTGACTACCGACTATAAATAACTCGCAGCCTAATTGAACAATACCACGTTGGGGATTGAAAATCCAAAACCCCTGCACCCCTCAGACTTCAAGGAAAACATTATCCTAAAAGGATACCACCAACAGCAAAGAAGTCCCGCCCATTTCGAAAGTGTTTCGTGTGCCGCAAGAAGGGAATTCGCGAATGTGGAGATGTACGTACCCTTGTGTGTTTATCCCTGTTTTGAGGTAAATCACTGCAGAACGAACATATTAAGGTAAGTCAATAAAGTATATGTTGTTAGCTAATGCTGGATTTCTGACAATGAAGTCATTAATCCTCTTGCTCTCCAATATTTTTCACTGGTGGATGGGGCATTAGAAGTGGCCGGGCATATTTGAAGGTGGTCTCGATCCATTTCCTCTTGCAGATCACATAGAGGACAGAGTGGTGAAGAATATATCCCAATTCTGTTTAAATGTTTTGCCAGACAGTCATGTCCTGTAATCAACCTGAAGGTTGCAACTGCTGTTTTTCGAGGATACTCAGGAATCACTGTTTGGATGTTTGGTAGTTCCCATCTTTTATTCTTTGATTTTTCATAGTAATATTTTGCAATAATTTTTTTGAATTCAGAGTTGACTAATCTTTTAGCTGCATAAAATGGTAGATTAACTATAGATTTTTGTACACCGCTGGTACCCTTTTTTGCAAGAAAATCAGCTTTCTCATTACCACTCAGTCCACAGTGAGCCGGTATCCATTGGAAGACTAGGTGTTTTTGAAGTGCTGTTAGATGGCTAAGCATCTTCCAACATTCTATAATAGTTTGGTTTTTTGGTGACAACTTGGAAGTAATTGCTATAATTGCTGCCCTGGAATCTGAGAGAATAACTGCTTGCTGAAAATGTGAAATTCTGTACAAAAGATTTTGTAGGGCCATTCGAATTGCTTCAATTTCTCCATCAAAGTTAGTAGTTCCATAACTTAAAGATTTGTAATAGGAAAAGAGGTGACATGTGACTCCAGCACCTGCTCCATCTTGGTTTGATATCAATGATCCATCAGTATAAATATGGAGCCACTCATGTTCTGGAAATCTAGTATGGATTGTCTCTAATGCCAATAATTTTAGAACACTAGTTGGAGTATCACTTTTTTTAACTTCTTCTGTCAGGTGTAAATAATATGTGATGTCTAATGTATGTATTGGATTGACTTTAGATATGAAGTTTTCCTTTGAATTAGGAAGGTGTACATCCTTCTTGATGTCCTGAATTTTGGAAAGAAAGCTCTCCTGAGTCTTTAGTGTATGTGTAAAATTTCTCTTGTGCCATGTATTGAATGGGAGTCTGATTAACTTTTCGTGTTGAATAAGAGCCGCTTTTTGTATTTCATATTCAATGGGGTATTGGTTGGTTAGTATTTCCATAGCTGCTATTGGTGTGGTTTTGATAGCACCTGTAATTAATCTCAGACTTTGGTTTTGAAAGATTTGAATTTTTTTTTGTGTTTGCTGTTACAAGAACTTCGCTGCAGTAAGTAAATAATGGTTTGATATATACATTGTATGTTGTGTTAAGCGTTGCTCTGGAACATCCCCACTTCATTCCTGTTAGACGTTTTAACAGTGAAAGGCGCCTCTCTGCTCTTTGTATTATATTTTCTATTTGTTTGGTCCATGTAAGTTTGGTATCAAATGTAACTCCTAAATACTTTGCTTCCTTTGTTTCTGGTAATTGTTGACCCTCAAAATTTAGTTTTATTTTTAGTGGTTTTTTTCTTAGTGAAAAGATTTGGTAGTTTGATTTTGTTGTATTAACAGTCATTAAATTTTCTTTGGTCCACCTCTGTAAGTTGGTTAAGGATTGTTGCATGGTTTTTTCCAGTTCTGTACTTTTGCTTTTTGGTTTTGAAGTCCACATTACCAAGTCATCAGCAAATAGTGCACACTTCACGCCTGATTCTTGTATTTGTTGTGGTAGATCATTAATAAATATATTAAAAAGTGTAGTGCTGAGCACTGCACCTTGTGGCAAGCCACGGTGTATTTGTTTATATTTAGATATATTTCTTCCATATCTGGTTGCAATAAAGCGTTGTGTTAGGAAATGACATAGCCATGAAAACATTGGACCTTGTATCCCTATTTTTTTTACTTTCTTTAGTAGTTTTGTTCTGCATATAGAATCATATGCACTTTGAAAATCAATAAAAACTGATAAATTATCTTCTTTTCTATTGAAGGAGTCTTTGATTTCTTGACTGAGAAGTAAGACTTGTTCATTTGTAGAGTGGAACTCTCTGAATCCAGCTTGACATGGGGAGATTAAATTTTGTGATTCAAGGAACCAATTTAACCTGTTTGACACCATTCTTTCCATCACTTTTGCTATTATGCTGGTAAGAGCTATTGGTCTATAATTTTTTATTTCTGATGCTGTTTTGTCTTTCTTCAAGAGTGGGACAATTATTGCTTTTCGCCATTCAGCAGGTACAGTGGTTTTCCAGGATAGATTGTAGAGTTTCAGTAGTTGTTGTTTTGCTGTTTTTCCAAGGTTTTTTATGAACTCTGGATGTATGTGATCTGGTCCAGGAGACTTTTTGTTTTTTAGATTATTTATTGCAATGTTCAATTCTTGCATATTAAAATTTTGAAAAAAGATATTGCACTGAGTGTTAGGATTACATTGTCTTTCTTGTTTCAAATCTTTCTTAAATTCTTTACGTTCCTTTTTATTATTTCTTGTTACTTTGTGTGCATTAGCATAATATTTATTGAATGTTTCGGCTATGACTGCATCATTTACTAACATTTTATTGTTGTGTATGATAGGTGTGCTGTTGTTTTCTTTCCTGTCCTTGACATTTTTTATGTACTTATGAGCTTTGTTACCATCTGTCCTATAATCCATTTTTTCTAAGAAATTATTAAAGTGATTCCTTTTAGCAGTATTAATTTCTTTTTTTAGTGAGGCACATTTCTTCCGCCATATTTGTGTATCTGATATGTTTTTTGTTTGTTCAGCTGTATTTCTAGCTATATCCCTTTGCTTTTTCAGTTCTTCTAACTGGGGGTTCCAAAAGGGTTTGAAAGTTTTAATTCTTCCACGAGGAATATGTTTTTTTGCAGTTTCTAGGATGACTTTACAGAATTCTTTGTTCATATGATCTGGTTGGTCATGCAGCTGTGAGTTTGTTTGTTCTTTAAATTTATGTTCTAATTCAGTTTTATATTTGTTCCAATCTGCTTTTTTGAAGTTCCAATACAGATTCGTAAGACCTTGACTGTTATTTGTATTCTCTAGTTTTATATCAGCAATTACCGCTCTGTGACCAGAACTTGGGTCTTCTATAACTTGTTTTTTAATTTTTGAAACAATATCTGTTGTAGCTAACAAGAGGTCTGGGTTACTGCCTGCTCCAGAATAATGTATGAAGGTTGTGGGATCTTCTTTACTATAAATCAGTTCAAAAGTTGTGGTATTCAAAAATTCTTCCACTATCTTCCCTGTAGAATCCACTTTTTCATAACCCCATCTTTTGGAATGTGCATTGAAATCCCCAATTACGATTGTTTTATTTAATTGGTCAATAAGTGAGAGATCCGGTACATTCCTGGGAGGATTGTAAATACTGTATAAATGTAGATGTGTTTTGTTATCCCAAAAATTTACCTTTATTAATTCGCTTTTATCTGTGTTATCCATTTCTTTAACAATCTCAAAGGAGGTTTTAATATCCTTTTTGACTCCAACTAATATTCCACTACTTATCTGTCTATTTTTGGGTAGTAAGTGCAGTAAAAATCCAGTAAAATTGAAGTATTTAAGTTGGTCATTTGTTAGATCAATAAAGTATATAGACCTTACTAAAATGTTTCATAAAGGGAAAATTATAATAAGTTGAGTTGGATAAGGGATAAATAAGGGTTAAACGCACAGGACGCCCATATCGCTCATCCGCCATTTTAAATGGACGTGATTTCACGTCGATATCCCTCAAGAGGTTAAAAAGCCATATGTTTAAGATATTTTTATGCCAAATTAAATGTATAGCTTGAATTTTCTCGCTATAACCCAAGAAGTCCTGTTTACTCTTGATGACTTTTGAATAACTGGTAAACCGTAAGAGATAGATAAAATGTTACTGTACGAAGGGTTATCTACTTACCCGAGGGACGGCTGGAGTGGGCCACCTGGTATATTGGCAATAAGCTATATACAAAAAACCCCAAAATATGCAAGATAAACTCTTTATGTTGGTGAAAAAACAGAAGAATATAACAGTTCTGTATTACTGTTAAAAATCAGGCAAAACGTTGTATTTATGTATGAATCCTAGATATATACATAAGTGAATAATTGTGAATAATAATCTTGAATTCTTAGAATGGTTGAAAACTTCAAATGAGGAGTATTTTATTTTGATCAACATCATAAAATACATTATTTTTAAGACTTGCTAGCATTAATGTGTGTTTTTTGTTTCCAGAAGACAGAAAGTGGTTGGAGGGAGATTCTAGTTGATGTTGACCCTGAAGCAGATGGGGAAAAATTTCGATTTATCTTATCACGGTCACCAACTCCAGCTTCTCAGTACTTCATAGAGGTAATCTTTATGAAAACCTATTAGAAATCAAAGTGTCCATTGAATAGCAATGAAGCTTGTATCTTTACAAGTAATGCAAGAGCCAATTTTTCCAAAATGTCAGTTACAAGCTGTGTACTAAGTATTACACAAAGAACAAGTGTCAACCATCTCTGAAATAATGTCCAGGTTAATTATTATTTATTTATGCCAACAAACTACTGTTGGTGTTTTTAGACACACAAGCCGTGTGCTTCAACTACGACTAATTTGCACATTGAGCCCAAACTACGCATACTGGTTCAGCTAGAAAACTGTGATGTTGTCCAATTGCTCTTTGTGATATTTAGCAGCAAAAAATATATTTCTATTTTGTACATATTTTAAAGTTTTGTAGAGTACCTTAAGGTGTGTAAAATAAATTACCACTACAGCTTTGTGTTTTTAGCATAGATTATTATGTCTTATTTCTCCTTCAACTCTTCAAGACAGTGTCTCAGTTATTTCCCTTTAGTGGTCGGTTATCCGAAAAAACCAATTATCTAAATACCACAATCTCCTATTGTTTCGAATAATGGATGCTCTACTATGTAGAGTAGAATTATATAATTCCTTAAATTTTGTTTATTATTCATTAAAAACAAATAATCAGTATGCAAAACCTTCAAATTTTCAATAATAACTAGAGTAGCGAGAAAGCAATTGGAAGAAGAATAAGCATTTGACTACAGCTATTGGTGAACCTTTCACAGTAAGGTTGATTTTACCAAAAAGATAAAAACACTTAATTGTTATTTTTTTATGTCAACCAACTTATTGCTGATGTTTTCAAACACATAAGTCATGTGTGGGTAATGTTTGGCCATGGTAGCTTAGTGATTAGAGCAGCCATGCATGAAGTGGTTCAAATCCCCAGTATGGCATTGAATGTTTCTGTCGTGATCCCACCTCTCAAAAAAGCTTAATTTTCAAAATACTATTCGATGAGTAATTTTCCTGCAAAACCGTTCCAGCGCAATGGCGCTTGAAGGTAATTACATTAGTGATGACTTATCAGTAAACATATGCTCTAAAAGTATCATAGGTAAAGAATTTTTTTAAGCATAGATGTTAAGGATAGATGAAAACTTACTGTACAAAAAAGTAGGTCTCTTTAAAATACTTTATTTCAAATAACCTCTTTTATACACTCAGTGCCAATTAAGAAGAGGATTGACAGATGTTAAGCACGTGGTGGAAAAGCATAAATGAACAGGAGGGGATGAATGCGTCTTAGCGGAGGTCATAGCAATGAAAAGAAGGACCAATTAGAGCTAAGGCATTTCCATAGAAACAGCACACAAAAGGACCCTGTGGCCGATATGTAACATACATGTAACACGTGATTAGCATGTGGCTGATGAACCCAGCAGTAATATAAATGCTTTTGTTATGTTCTGCTATCACGGCATATAAACAAATAGTGCTGCAGACCGAGTTGCAATGCTTGCACCAGTTAAGATATTGCCTGGGTGTTGAGAAGTTTGTTTGCATCATTCTATAGACAGTTATTTGTCTTGTGTTTACATGTGTCTGAGTCTGTGTATGTTTGCGTGTGTTGCGAGCTTTTGCATTTGTGCTAACACTTTTAATGTGTATTTAAGAATGTCAAAAAATAGTGACAAAGATGGTGCTGCAAAACAAAAAATTGAGCTTGCTCGCGAGCCGAATAAAACTGTGTTAGGTTAAGGTATCCCAATTAAAGGACAAGTGTAGAAAATAATCTGTTCTGTAAGAGAATTTGGATATCAGCGGCATTTTCCCATTAGAATAAGCATCAATATTTCACTGGTATATTTCTTTTGTTAACACAAATATTAAGACTAATATATAATTGCATATATTGGTAATCAGAGGATATGGTCAGTGAATTTATTTTGATAACTCTCCCGGTCAGGTCGGTGAGACCCGTAAATCAACGACAGGTGTGGTCCTCCAGATATTCTGGGAGTTGTGAGAGAGCTATGTGACCACCAAAACATAAAAATATGGTGCTCTCTAAAAAGTGGTTACTATTACTGCTATTGTTCTCTTCTATATTGGAGAGCAAGAGGATTAATGACTTCATTGTCAGAAATCCAGCATTAGCTAACAACAACATAATTGCATATTCATCCTTTGAAAATAGATTCAATATTTTACTGTGGTCTTTGCATACGAATATAAATAATATGCACTCCACATTCCAGGTGCAATCCAATCTTCTTTGTACACATAATCATACAGTGCTCTCCATGTAGTCGCAATAAGCGTCAACATCACTTCTCCCTCACTGCAGACTTTCAATCTCTTTCTTGGCTGGCGCCAACACTAACATCAAACATTTCCAAGATATGAGAGGTAGAACTGGAACTTAAAAATTCAATGCCACAACTGGGATTTGAACCACAGACCTTCCGCTTACTGGGCGGATGCTCTAACCACTGAGCTATTGTGACAAACTGCCAGAATGGCATTAAATTCTCAAACCAGTTCGTATTTCTCCTGGTAAACTACAAAGGCAGTCTCACATCAGAGACAAATTACCCCAATGGTGACTTACTATTGTAAGTACTTTATATCCCAGGATTAAATAACCTTCAGAATGGTAATTATTATTTATTTATGCCAACAAACTTACTGTTGGTGTTTTTAAACACACAAGCCGTGTGTGGGCAAAGTTTGAGAGGTAGAACTGGAACTTAAAAATTCAATGCCACAACTGGGATTTGAACCACAGACCTTCCGCTTACTGGGCGGACGCTCTAACCACTGAGCTATTGTGACAAACTGCCGGAATGGCATTAAATTCTCAAACCAGTTCGTATTTCTCCTGGTAAACCACAAAGGCAGTCTCATATCAGAGACAACTTTGCCCACACACGGCTTGTGTGTTTAAAAACACCAACAGTAAGTTTGTTGGCATAAATAAATAATAATTTCCAAGATATCTAATTATATTTCTTTGAATTGTTCAATACAGTTGCTGTCACTATTCAGTTGTTTCTCATGTAAGAGCATGAAGTTTTAAGGACACCATAGGTTCTTAAAAATTTGATTATCACTGTTCCCTTTGTACTTACAATGCAATAAAATGTGTAGTGTAACTATTTCTGAAAAGGTTTATCTGGATTAAAATGAAGTAGATAAAAAATTAATTTCCTTCTAATAGTTGATAGAAACTTTATAAAAATAAATAATAATGGGTAGAGAAATTAATGTGAATATAACACATCAGCTTTTTCGTTATAATGAGCTTGAAGGGCTAAAAGTTGCATCATGTTATAAATGGGACATCAAATTTAGTTTTGAAATTGTTCAGTGAATATTTTGTTTTACACAAAGTTGCAGGATGATAGTAATAAATTTGCACAAGCATTTGTTTTGTCAAAATATGATTTTTACATGTCCTTACTTACAGCCCTACATCAACAAAGTGAAAATGAAAAAAAAATTTAAGATGTACTTGTACTGTTGATTGTTTTAAGTTCGTAGTAAAATGGCTAGTTATTGTTAAATTCAAGTGTGTTTTACTGTGATGACCAACATATACTTTTTTTAACAGGAGAATGAAGAGAGGAGTCATATTGAGGTTTCTCCAGAAACAGGAGTGATTTTGGAACACTTGGCAACCAGGTTAGAGGAAGATGGAGGATTTGCTTTGTTTGCAGATTACGGCCATGATGGAACAAAAACTGACACTTTCAGGGTGAGCTATAACACAGCAACACCATAATAACTAATCTCAATTGATGTCAGATTTATTTTGTGTTTTAGGCAAACTTGTTTATTTATATGTAAATTAATTAATCTTTGCACCTTAACTTCACTTTCTACACTAGAACTTACTGAATGTATTTTGGAGACCGTTGCTTCCATCATCAGCCTTGGTTCACTGCCGCACTTCCTCCTGTGACTTGCAGCTGGCATTTTGACCACTTTTCTTAGCATAAAAGAAGTAAAAAAGATTTTTAAAAAGTTCAATTATCCACCCAGAAATTTGCTTAAACATTTAATGCCATAACCCCTAGCCCTAGTTAACTAGCATTGTTTAAATGACATACTCGGCACTCACACAAAGGACAAAAGTCCAAGGGAAAAACTTTTGGTGTTGATGAAATTGGATGTAAAGATTGCAAAAGAGTATACATAGGGAAGACAAAGGGGAACATTGATACAACATTAAAAGAGCACATGAGAAATCTTATATATTTAAATGAGCAATTCTTGTGTATATACAGGGTGTAAATGAATAACACCGCACAAATTTTACATGGTTCATAGGCAATCAATTTGAGATAGGAAACCTATGGTCTAGGATTACAAATTACAGAAGTGTGCCTTAAAATTGTTTGAGGGTATGTACGCCACTGATCACGTCCACCACAGCTATTACGCATGATAAGGAAACAAGCGGACGAATTTCGTAGCCTGTCTATTTAGCATAGTGGTTATGGTGCCCGGACGCGAAGGCACAAACGTATTAAAAGCGCAGGTTCAAATACTCATAATCCCATATTTTTTATGCTCGTTTTTCTTTCCTTCTTCATAAGCGCATGCTTAATCTAATTTGATTTACACAAAACATTTGTGTCACTGTAATTTTTCGTTTAACTAATCTTTAAACTTTTTGTTTCAAGTTTGTTTAACTGCTATTTACACTTGCATGACCTAAATAGCAGGTACACACTGAGAATTTTGTTTTCACTTAAATGAGATGGTTCAAGCCTAACGCAATGTTACTGTGTGCTGAAGGAAATAGGAAATGAGACGTGGGTGACTCGAGTGGGAAACAGTCACCACATGGTGGTGTTAGTGTCTTCCAGGGTTATTAACCTCTTGAGGGATATCGACGTGAAATCACGTCCATTTAAAATGGCGGATGAGCGATATGGGCGTCCTGTGAGTTTAAGCATTTAACCCTTATTTATCCCTTATCCAACTCAACTTATTATAATTTTCCCTTTATGAAACATTTTAGTAAGGTCTATATACTTTATTGGCTTACCTTAATATGTTCGTTCTGCAGTGATTTACCTCAAAACAGGGATAAACACACAAGGGTACGTACATCTCCACATTCGCGAATTCCCTTCTTGCGGCACACGAAACACTTTCGAAATGGGCGGGACTTCTTTGCTGTTGGTGGTATCCTTTTAGGATAATGTTTTCCTTGAAGTCTGAGGGGTGCAGGGGTTTTGGATTTTCAACCCCCAACGTGGTATTGTTCAATTAGGTTGCAAGTTATTTATAGTCGGTAGTCAAGGTCGGTCATTGTCCTGTGTGGGTTTAGAGAGCTGTCCAAATCCCCAAATAATTGTATATGGTTATATCCAGTTGGTGCAAAAACACCTTTTTATACCACTTCTCCCTTCAGCTACAAGCAGGAAAGAATACGTATGTATTTCAACAAAGAAAGACACGGACTCTACTCAGTTACGAAACTCGTGTAAGCAAAAGTTGTAATGTTGATCTATTCTGATGACTCAAGAGACCACGCATGCAGTAACGCTTTATTACACAGTATGCTGACGCATAAGCCACACATACAATGGGTGTTCCTTTATTGTATCTTTCCGAGAACTTATATTAGATGCGTTCGACAGAGCAAAGTTGACTTTTCACCACAGTGAAACAAAATTGTGCCATTTCAACGTTTTGTAAATACAACTCAACTTTGCTGATGACGTACTTTATACTGCAAATAACGAGTTTTATACCAGTTTTTGTTTCATTAAAATAACTTAATATTTACACAAAATACAGCTGTGTATATACGAAGCGCATTTAACAATTTAAATGCTAGCAGTTCTCGGCTCGCGGACGTTTAAATGGCCATCGCTCAAGAGGTTAAGGTCACCCATTGGCAGTATTAGACATTTGTCATGCTAACAGATAGGTATTTAGCATCTCTTTGGGGAGCTGTAGTACTTCGTGCTATTACTTACTTCAACGTTTTGTGAACTGTTTACAGCAGGTCAACTGTTGGAAGGAAAATTTCTGTTATTGACATGGACAATTACAGCCTACAGTCAGCTTTAGACAAATGGCAATACATAACCCTCCAGCCTAAGTTATCAGATGTGAGAAGTAAAAGTAAAAAATACTCTGTGCATTGCATATCATGGTCGTATTTTGCTATTTTAAACCAAACGAAGGTCATTTCTCTCAAAATGGAAAAGAAAGGGAAAAAAAAATACTTATCCCCTTTAGAACCATCCTATATTTCTGTAGCCATTTGCTACAACCTATTGCCCATTGCAGTGGCATGCAGACACATGCTAAGTCTCCAATTTAAGTGCTTTTCATAGCACTACAAATTAAAAGTGCTTCCTCAGTGAGACAGCAGACAGGCTTCACTAAGTTCCTAATAAGCACTGTTTTGATTCCAGTGGATGATATTGATATATTTCTCTCTGGTTATTATTTATTGGTCACAATCTCGAATTACTTTGAATATGTATAACTTAACTTGTCGTCATAAACCATTGGTTTCCTATCTCAAATTGATTGTCTGTGTACCCTCTATTAACAGAAAAATTTGTGCGTTGTTGTTCATTTACATCCTGTATATATATTCTGCACAACTTGGAAACGGCTCTAACAATTTCGATGAAATTTTGTTTTCAGACAGGGTTTTGCTTATTAAGTTTATCTATATAGGTGTCATTCCTGAAAAAACTGATTTTACGTGTAACAGTCACAATTACTCTAAACCTTATTTTGGCCATAATTTCTCTGTTAATGAGCCAATTTCAACAAATAAGCCAGGATATTAAAGGTCTCGTCACGGAAATGGCTCCAACAGTTAGGATGAAAATTTATATTTAGTTAACATTTTGCTTTTCATGTTTATCTAAATAAGTATTTTCTAAAAAAGAAACAAACAAAAAAACACGATTAAAAAAAAGGAAAAGAAAAGCCGAACGAAGCTCGGTCGCCCAGGTACTGTGAATTACACACAAAGGAAAAAATCAGCAGTTGAACATATTTGGTCCACAGATCATCAGCTGAAAGAAAAGCGTAAGCTTCTAAAGGCCTTAGAAAACCTACAGAACTCTCTATCTGGGAAAAATGATTGATACACAAAAATAAACACATTTTGTTAAACTTTGATGTTTCATATGAAAAGGATCTCATTTTGCAGTATGTCATGCAGCCAAAACACCATCTACAAGTCACAGTAGGAAGCTCGGCTGATGATGAAGACAATGGGTTCGGAAACATGTTCAGGTGGAAAATGTGAAGTTAGAGTAATAAACAACTCTAAATTTTACATATAAGTGAAAGTAACTTCATTGTGTTTTAACCAAAGAAAGATTCCAAACTTGTTTATTTTTACAGGCATTCAAAAGTCATCAGCTCCACGATCCATTATCAGAACCAGGAACTGCAGACCTCACAGCAGATGTGGATTTCTCATATTTTAAAAGAATGACTAAGAATAAACTGTTAACATTTGGCCCAGTTGCACAAGCTGACTTTCTTCGAAGAATGGGAATTGATGTGCGATTAGACGTAAGTCAACTTTACATGATAGTCCTGTTAACTTTCATTCCCCCTATTTTAGTATGTACTACTTGATGCTTTCTAAGTGGTCACAGTTTGCTAGACACACCGTATACTCCTGTTTTCATGAGAATAGAAATAAATGCAGCATAACACAATTTTATAGTTTGGAAGTTTGTGAAAACTATCCCCCTCTGTGATGATGAGGCAGTGCTCCTCTGCAGTGGATTTTCAGTTGTTTTCTTAATATAGTTCCAAATAAGAGAATTGGTAGCTGAATGAGAATAAAGCATTTCATTTGTGAATAAGTACATAATATACTAGGCCTCACCCTGCCAACCTTGAACGGGATCCACCCAACAGTAAAGGCACTACTTTTCTGTCTTACTTCAAAACTGTCACAGATAGAATAGGACGCCTACTCAAGCGCCACAACATCAGAACTATCTTCAAACCTACCACGCAGATTAATGCCTTGCTTCGGTCGGCCAAAGATCCCAGGGACCCACTTGCTTCAGCTGGTGTTTACCAGATTCCGTGTTCCTGCAGTGCAGTGTACATAGGTACCACCCAACGCAACATCAACACCCGACTTACAGCACACAAGAGCTATTTTCAGATAATCGATGAAAAATATTTTTTGTAAAAGTGGGAGGGAATAAGAGATTGTTATGCAGGTAAATTTGAAAACATAACTTTAAATAGGCAAATAAATCATAATTATACATTATTTCTGCATCCAAGAGTGTAATCAGTTATTTTCTTCTGTCTTTTTTTCCCCCTCAATTCATTTAAGAGATGCTGTGTTGCAATTATCACGTGACCAGAGGTGTGTACTCACCCATGTTGCAATATGTACGCGTATTCCTGGCTTCTGCCTTTGGTGTGTTTTGCCAATTGCAACAATATATTGTTTGGTTGTTTAATAAGTGCAAAATGAAGGAGAGAGACTCATGGACAGATTGCCGCCAAAACTAAAATTAATGAAGAAATTTAAGAATTGTCTGACTGTAGCATTGTATTGCCAAGTAGGTGGGAAGGGGCTAACGGAATTGACCGTGTGTTTGAGGGACGAGGGTAGAGTTGTAGCATTCCTTTGAGGACATTGACACTTAAATTTGAACACTTGTGAAAGGAGACAAACAAACTATTGCAGGGATGAACAAAATATTGACACTTGTTTTCCTTCTGTAGTTATTAGTTTTTTAAAATTTAATTATTTGTTTGTTTTGGTTAAGCCGAATTTTGGTTAAGCAGGGTTTTGCTGTAATACTATTGTAAGCTTTTACTAAGCTTTAGCTTTTCCTTGTCATACAAGGTCATACTGAAAGTGGTGAGCAACAATTTTTAAAAAAATTGTACCTTTATTTCATTAGATAAACCTAAAAAATTAAAATAAAATTATTTTACTGTTTAACAACACTGTTAATTGCCAGGATCACATCAGTGTCACCGGTGTGTCAGAATTTTGTCCTGCAGGAGCTCTTTTACATGCAAGTAAATCTACTGACATGGAGCTGTCATTTTTAAGCACACTAAAAACCATCGGTCTGGACCGGATTTGAACCCACGACCTTGGGATAAGTAGGCCAGTGTCTAACCAACTGAGCCACCTAGACCAACTAGATAAACCAAACACTTCAGTGTAATCTATAGACCTTTCTCTCACTTTTCAACAGTCTCCATTTCGTTGCACATATTTTCCCCATCATTCTGCAGGTTTGAAAATACCCTTATGATGGAACTCTGTTCCAGCTGCACAAAGACTGCACACTCTGCTTTTTTAACATCCTCCTCGTAGTGTTGGCCGTCCATCTGTTCCGCAGCAGAACCAAAAAGATGGTAGTCTGAGGGTGCCATGTTGGGACTGTAAGGAGGATGTGTTTCCTCACCAAAATGTTCTGATCTCCACCGTCACACAGGCGGTGCATTATCCTGTTGCAAAATGATCTTGTTTCCAGGGTACTTATCATGCAATGCAGATTCAAGAAGATTAACCCAACTGCAACTCTGTGGATCCCAGAAGAAGTTACCCTTAACCTTCCCAGCAGATGGCACTATCTATGTTTTCTTCTTTGATGGCATTTCCAAATGGCGCTATTCCATACTCTGACATTTTGTTTCAAGCTCGTAATGATGGAACCAGCTTTCATTGCCTGTCACACTACTTGTCAAAAACTCATCACCTTCATTTTGAAATCCTTGAAGAAGATTTTGGTTGATAGTTCTTTTCTGAAGTTTGTGGTCTTCAGTCAATAAACATGGGACCCAACAGGCACAGATCTTTCAATAAGCTAAGCTTTGTATCTGCACTATGTCCTACTGCAAGATGTGCAGTGATTTCGTCCATAATGATATGCCTATCTCCTCTAATGATCTCGTCAATCTGACGAGGCAGTGCGTGGGCGACTGCTATGCGGCTCATTTTGCATACTCGTTTTCTCATCTTTGAAATGCTTCGCTCATCTTCTAACACTGCTATCACCATGCACACCTCTCCATAGGCACATTGAGTTCCGAGGTAAATTTCAGCAGTAGAAGGAATCGACAAGAAATTAAATTACAGCACACTGTCGAAACAAAACATTGATGTCTGCCATTTTGGAAATACTGCCTGTGGTCACGTGAAAGAAGCTAATAATGTCACAATATTGCAACATGTGGTGTAAAGTCTGTAGATTATGATCCTGCAGTTCTTTTTGTTACATTGTTGGATTTTGAATTTTAACAGTGGGACATGCCTCCTGCATTCCATTGTAGAATTCTTAAAGTATTGGAATTGTTGTGATGAAATTTGCCTAAAGATGCCCCACCCGGAGATCTGATTGGGGGGCAGTTTTAACTCCGGAATGTTTATCTTTAGGACTCGTACTCATGTATGTGGCTTTCATGTAACTGTTTTCTTAACGGGCACCAGTTTTACAACGTGGCAGTTACATCACCTGACTTAAATCCCCATTTTGCAAGGAGGACCACACCTATCGTTGGTCAACGGGTCCATCGGACCTAGCCGGGAGGACTAAATAGGTGGTATTTAGATCCACCGACCTTCCCCTCATGTGCCTCTGAGGGACGCTGTTGTCCTGTGATAGGCCAGCACATATGTAAATGGCATTTCCTCCATTTTAGATGAAACAGTTATACCGCTGTGAGTCGGTCCCCAGAGCCTCATCTGTTAAAAGCAGGATGTACTGTGGGCAGGTTGAGGATGGGAAATTAGTAGGAGAGGCTCTAGGAGGTGCATCACTACCCCTTACACGCCAAAGAAAGGCACAACAATAAAACAAAAGTCTAAATTCAATTTCTCATATTCCTCAATAAAATGCTTGATCATTAAAAAATGTTCTCATTCATACCTACAAGAAATAGAAACAAATGCCTAAGATAAAAAATGGATTACACTACTTTCCAACCCAGATATAATCCCCCAGAGACCAAGGAAAACAGCGGTTGCAGCCTTCCGACTACTGACAAATCACGACTGCTTAGCAAGTCATCTCTACAGAATAGGTATCTCAGCCTCACCGATATGTGTCCTGTGTAACGATCCAGCAGAAATGAACGAAGACCACTTGAAGACCTGTGAAGCATTAAGATCAGAAGGAACTACAGTTCAAAAGTATTGGAAAACACAAATGCTAATGGCTTCATTGCCAGATGCAAGGCACTAGAAAACAACCATTTTAACAAGGGGTTGCTCACAACTTTCAGTATGACTCTTGTATCATGCACTTCTTTTCAAAATGATATCTGTTGGTGCTTTTCATGTTATCTTACATGTATGTGATACTTGTGAATTTATATTCCCTTTCAGGTGTTGCTTCAGAAGTGTAGCTCCAAACAGAAAGAAGACTTATTAATGGGGTATCACATGATGATGGACAAGGATAAAATGGGTGAAAGGTTCAAGTTTTTCTCTATGTTCCCCTCTGTATTACAAGAACATCTTGCTAGGTTCCCTGTCAGTGGGTTCTCAGATGTTTGAAGACGAACTCAGCGTAGGAGCGTAGTGTCCAGTGCTGTTTACATTGTCACTTACTTAGAAAGTGTGTAGTTGAAGTCACCATATCAGATTAAAAATAAGAATGTTTACAACCCTAAGCTTTAAAAGGTATGAGGAAAAGACTGGCATATGTTAAGATTACCCATTGTAAATGCTTTAAGAAATGCTTGCAAAAAAATAAACACATCAAAGTATTTATGTACAAGGTTCAAAAATCTTATTGTAACATTCATATGGCTTTGTGTTAAAAATTAATAGATACTATTAACATAAAATGTTAAGTAGTTCTATCCAATTTAATTTAATCATAACAAATTTCTCTTAGAAATGCTTTAAATTTAGGCAATTTTGATTTGATATGCAAGGCATAAATACACGTTATATTTATAGTCAGTATTTGTTAGTCTTGAACAGATATAGGTGTTTCTAAGCATTAAAGCCAGGACGGGAAGAAAAGGTTGAAGTGTTATTGGGCTATAGGTGGGGGATGATGCACCCCTCGTCCCTCATACAGTCTCTTGGCATTTGTACACATATTACCTGCCTATCACTGAGCCTCGTTCTCTGATGTTTTGCATTCTTTATAGTGACATTGTTTTGGGTGTAGATAACTGGAAGTCCATTGCTTAAGAATTCCTATGTCAGCTCAAGATCATAGATCAAGATCCATGGATGCATAAGTGTTTTGTATTTGAATGAGTGTGGAAGTATGAATATGTGAACTAAGGAAAAATTGAAGCTATTAACAGTGAAACAACAGAATCTAAAATAAAAACAAATTAGAAACTAAAGGCTTCACTTATCTTAGTAATATTGCAAGATCTTCCAGAGCTGACATGTTTCAAGTTGTATCCAACTTATTTTCAAAGCTATCCAAACAAGTTACTATAGTTACCAATGCTCAATTTAAAAAATCTGTCACCAACCTCTGAAAACAAAAACCTATAAATACAATCTATTGGTGGTATTTCAAAATTCATAACGTGGTTCTTGTTTTTTAAAATAAATATCTTTTCCCAAATCATTAAATCTGTCAGTCCATTTAATTGGTTTAGTAATTTAACCTCTGGATTCATTTCATGATTAAATGACCAAAAATGATCAGCCACAGCTGATTTATCAATTTGTTTACATTTAATATTTCTAAAATGCTCTTTTATTCTGGTTTCTAAATGACATATACTTTTACCAATATAAATCCTTTCACAATCCTAACAGCTAAATTGATAAATGCCTGATGTTTTACAATTTGGAATTTTATACTTGTAGAAAAATTTAATACATTTTGTATATTAAATTTATTTTGAGGGACCAAATTTATTCCATATTCTTTAAAAATGTTTGTAAATTTTTACTGGCCCATGGATGGTAAGTAAACTTTTTAAAAATACAATTATCTTTTATTTTTTTGAGGGTAGAAACCTCTTTAGCAGCATTTTGATACTTGAATTTTTCCACCTTTTTATGTATATATATAAAAAAATTGAAGTATCAAAAGGCTGTTAAGAGTTTCTACCCTCAAAAAAAAAAAGATAATTGTATTTTTTAAAAGTTTACTTACTATCCGTGGGCCAAGAAAAAATTTACAAAAATTTATAAAGAATATGGAATAAATTTGGTCCCTCAAAATAAATATAATATACAAAATTTACTTAATTTTTCTAAAAAGGATAGAATTCCTAATTATAAGAAATCAGGCTTTATCAATTTAGTTGTTTGGATTGTGATAGGGTTTATACTGGTAAAAGTAAATATCATTTAGAAACCAGAATAAAAGAGCATTTTAGAAATATTAAATATGTTGTTGTTAGCTAATACTGGATTTCTGACAATGAAGTCATTAATCCTCTTGCTCTCCAATATTTTTCACTGATGGATGGGGCACTAGAAGTGGCCAGGCATATTTGAAGGTGGTCTCGGTCCTTTTCCTCTTGCAGATCACATAGAGGGCAGAGTGGTGAAGAATATATCCCAATTCTGTTTAAATGTTTTGCCAGACAATCATGTCCTGTAATCAACCTGAAGGTTGCAACTGCTGTTTTTCAAGGATACTCAGGAATTACTGTTTGAATGTTTGGTAGTTCCCATCTTTTATTTTTTGATTTTTCATAGTAATATTTTGCAATAACTTTTTTGAATTCAGAGTTTACTAATCTTTTAGCTTCATAAAATGGTAGATTAACTATAGATTTGTGTACAGTACTGGTACCCTTTTTTGCAAGAAAATCAGCTTTCTCATTACCACTCAGTCCACAGTGAGCTGGTATCCATTGGAAGACTAGGTGTTTTTGAAGTGCTCTTAGATGGGTAAGGATTTTCCAACATTCTATAATTGTTTGGCTTTTGGTGACAACTTGGAAGTAATTGCTATAATTGCTGCCCTGGAATCTGAGAGAATAACTGCTTGCTGAAAATGTGAAATTCTGTACAAAAGATTTTGTAGGGCCATTCGAATTGCTTCAATTTCTCCATCAAAGTTAGTAGTTCCATAACTTAAAGATTTGTAATAGGAAAAGAGGTGACATGTGACTCCAGCACCTGCTCCATCTTGGTTTGATATCAATGATCCATCAGTATAAATATGGAGCCACTCATGTTCTGGAAATCTAGTATGGATTGTCTCTAATGCCAATAATTTTAGAACACTAGTTGGAGTATCACTTTTCTTAACTTCTTCTGTCAGGTGTAAATAATATGTGATGTCTAATGTATGTGTCGGATTGACTTTAGATATGAAGTTTTCCTTTGAATTAGGAAGGTGTATATTCTTCTTGATGTCTTGAATTTTGGAAAGAAAGCTCTCCTGAGTCTTTAGTGTATGTGTAAAATTTCTCTTGTGCCATGTATTGAATGGGAGTCTGATCAACTTTTCGTGTTGAATAAGAGCCGCTTTTTCTATTTCATATTCAATGGGATATTGGTTGGTTAGTATTTCTATAGCTGCTATTGGTGTGGTTTTGATAGCACCTGTAATTAATCTCAGACTTTGGTTTTGAAAGATTTGAATTTTTTTCTGTGTTTACTGTTACAAGAACTTCGCTGCAGTAAGTAAATAATGGCTTTATATATACATTGTATGTTGTGTTAAGAGTTGCTCTGGAACATCCCCACTTCATTCCTGTTAGACGTTTTAACAGTGAAAGGTGCCTCTCTGCTCTTTGTATTACATTTTCTATTTGTTTGGTCCATGTAAGTTTGGTATCAAATGTAACTCCTAAATACTTTGCTTCCTTTGTTTCTGGTAATTGTTGAACCTCAAAATTTAGTTTTATTTTTAGTGGTTTTTTTCTTAGTGAAAAGATTGGTAGTTTGATTTTGCTGTATTAACAGTCATTAAATTTTCTTTGGTCCACCTTTGTAGGTTGGTTAAGGATTGTTGCATGGTTTTTTCTAGTTCTCTACTTTTGTTTTTTGGTTTTAAAGTCCACATTACTAAGTCATCAGCAAATAGTGCACACTTCACACTTGATTCTTGTATTTGTTGTGGCAGATCATTAATAAATATATTAAAAAGTGTAGTGCTGAGCACTGCACCTTGTGGTAAGCCACGGTGTACTTGTTTATATTTAGATATATTTCTTCCACATTTGGTTGCAATAAAGCGTGTTAGGAAATGACATAGCCATGAAAACATTGGACCTTGTATCCCTATTTTTTTACTTTCTTTAGTGGTTTTGTTTTGCATATAGAATCATGCACTTTGGAAATCAATAAAAACTGATAAATTGTCTTCTTTTCTATTGAAGGAGTCTTTGATTTCTTGACTGAGAAGTAAAACTTGTTCATTTGTAGAGTGGAACTCTCTGAATCCAGCTTGACATGGGGAAGTTAAATTTTGTGATTCTAGGAACCAATTTAACCTTTCCATCACTTTTGCTATTATGCTAGTAAGAGCTATTGGTCTATAATTGTTTATTTCTGACGCTGTTTTGTCTTTCTTGAAGAGTGGGACAATTATTGCTTTTCGCCATTCAGCAGGTACAGTGGTTTTCCAGGATAGATTGTAGAGTTTTAGTAGTTGTTGTTTTGCTGTTTTTCCAAGGTTTTTTATGAACTCTGGATGAATGTGATCTGGTCCAGGAGACTTTTTGTTTTTTTAGATTATTAATTGCAATGTTCAGTTCTTGCATATTAAAATGTTGATAAAAGATATTGTATTGAGTGTTAGGATTACATTCTCTTTCTTGTTTAAAATCTTTCTTAAATTGTTTACGTTTTTTTTATTATTTCTTGTTACTTTATGTGAATTAGCATAATATTTATTGAATGTTTCGGATATGGCTGCATCATTTGTTAACATTTTATTGTTGTGTATGATAGGTGTGCTGTTGGTTTCTCTCCTGTCCTTGACATTTTTTATATGGGCTTTGTTGCCTTCTGTCCTATAATCCATTTTTCCTAAGAAATTATTAGTGATTCTTTTTAGCTGTATTAATTTATTTTTTTAGTGAGGCACATTTCTTACGCCATATTTGTGTATCTGATATGTTTTTTGTTTGTTCAGCTGTATTTCTAGCTATATCCCTTTGCTTTTTCAGTTCTTCTAACTGGGGGTTCCAAAAGGGTCTGAAATTTTTTATTCTTCCATGAAGAATATGTTTTTTTGCAGTTTCTAGGATGAATTTTACAGAAATTTTTGTTCACATGATCTGGGTGGTCATGCAGCTGTGAGTTTGTTTGTTCTTTAAATTTATGTTCCAGTTCAGTTTTATATTTGTTCCAATATGCTTTTTTGAAGTTCCAATGCAGATTTGTGTGATTTTGATTGTTATTTGTATTATCTAGTTTTATATCAGCAATTACTGCTCTGTAACCAGAACTTGGGTCTTCTATAACTTGTTTTTTAATTTTTGAAACAATATTAAAAAACAAGTTATAGAAGACCCAAGTTCTGGCCACAGAGCACTAACCCAGCCTATTTTTATATACAGATCTGGTGTAGCCCATGTGAGCCTATACTAGACTATCTCCTCAGCCTATACTTATATACAGATCTGGTGTAGCCTATGTGAGCCTATACTAACCTATCCCCCCAAACTTATACTTATATACAGCTCTGGTGTAGCCCATGTGAGCCTATACTAGACTATCTCCTCAGCCTATACTTATATACAGAACCGGTGTAGCCTATGTGAGCCTATACTAGCCTATCTCCTCAGTCTATACTTATATATAGATCTGGTGTAGCCTATGTGAGCCTATACTAGCCTATCTCCTCAGTCTATACTTATATATAGATCTGGTGTAGCCTATGTGAGCCTATACTAGCCTATCTCCTCAGTCTATACTTATATATAGATCTGGTGTAGCCTATGTGAGCCTACACTAGCCTATCTCCCCAGCCTATACTTATATACAGATCTGGTGTAGCCTATGTGAGCCTATACTAGCCTATCTCCTCAGTCTATACTTATATACAGATCTGGTGTAGCCTATGTGAGCCTATACTAGCCTATCTCCTCAGTCTATACTTATATACAGATCTGGTGTAGCCTATGTGAGCCTATACTAGCCTATCTCCACAGTCTATACTTATATACAGATCTGGTGTAGCCTATGTGAGCCTATACTAGCCTATCTCCTCAGTCTATACTTATATACAGATCTGGTGTAGCCTATGTGAGCCTATACTAGCCTATCTCCTCAGTCTATACTTATATACAGATCTGGTGTAGCCTATGTGAGCCTATACTAGCCTATCTCCTCAGTCTATACTTATATATAGATCTGGAGTAACCTGAGCGAGCCTATACTAATCTCTCTCTCCTCAGTCATCCCTGAGAAAGATATCTTCAGTAAGTTCCTTGAGCCACCACCAGAGGAGACCTCAGAGGAAACATCACCATCAACACCATGGAGAACCAGTCGATGTCTGGTTTATAATGGAGGAAAGTCAATCCAACATGCTCCGGTAAATTGTAAGTGTTGTGTAGTGTTATTAATCGACTCACCTTTATGGTTTAAAATGTAATTAAACCTTAGCTTTATTTAAACAAGCATTGCACATGGTTCTTATGTCACTCCTTTATTTACACTAACTTGGCTAAAACATTGTATTTTCTTTTGGATTTGGTATGTTACATACAAGTGACATATTGCAAGTAGTTCGTGAACTATTTAAAAATGTTTCTTTGATACAGAAATAGAATATCTACATTATCTTTCAACCGACGTCAAAATATACATATAATCACATGATGTAATAATTACTATATATACATTATTTAACAAACATTTCTAAAATATAAAGATTATCTTCCATCCTAAATCAAAATTAGGTACAGTTAAAATTCTTTAAGAGTGTATGTTTATTACTTCAGTAATGGTGGGAGAGGTTTGTGGGAGTGCGTGACCTTCTCTAATTCCGCTGAACTGAATTTGAGTACAGCTGCAATTGCATTAAGCATGTGCCTCTTAGAGTTTGCATCACTGGTCAACAGAAAACTTAGCACTACATTTTTCAAATACTCCAGATTTGCTCCTTCTCTTGATTGGCAACGTTGTAGTCTGCAAAAAATAGAAAAAACAGAAATAATTTAATGTTACAAAACATATTCATGTTTGAGAGGTAGAACTGGAACTTGAAAATTCAATGCCACAACTGGGATTTGAACCACAGACCTTCCGCTTACCGGGCGGCTGCTCTAACCACTGAGCTATTGTGACAAACTACAAGAATGGCATTAAATTCTCAAACCAGTTCGTATTTCTCCTGGTAAACCACAAAGGCAGTCTCACATCAGAGACAAATTACCCCAATGGTGACTTACTATTGTAAGTATTTTATATCCCAGGATTAAATAACCTTCAGATGGTAATTATTATTTATTTATGCCAACACCAACAGTAAGTTTGTTGGCATAAATAAATAATAAATTCATGTTGCTTCATATGAGGCAGATAAAGCACCTGCTTTGTTCAAAAATACTGCACTGAAACAAAATGCTGTGTCCTGTACCATGTTGTACAATAATATGGATATTCCTTATACCAAAGGTAAGTCACTTTCTTTTCCCGTTATATTTTTGTAAAATTATACAAATTATTAATATGTGGGTCACTACAAAAGTTTTGAGATGTGAGAAAATTAAAATTGATTCACTCGGATTGGATGCAGGATGGGATATCCCCGTACTTTGTGAGTAAATTGGTATCAGGTAGTGACTCTCCCACTGCAGTCATTCCAGCAGCGCAAGGACAAACAACTTGCAGCATGGCACGCATGTACTCGGCCCCTGCAATGGAGCTTGGAAGAGAGCATTTTCGCTCAACTATTTTCTACGATCTTGGAGGTTTGCCACATGTTTTTGGTGACATTGTTCCTTCTCATTCCACAGTTTTTCAGTGGTTTTAGGAATTTAAAAGTGGCTGAAAGATGAGGAGAGAAGCAAGTGTCCGGCAATAGCAGTGACCTGGGCAAATATCACAGCGTTGAGAAAAATGCTTCATGAAAATAATCGCATAACATTAAAAGAAATTGAGACAGCATTGCAAATTGGTTTGCCAGCAGTTTTGAAAATCCTCCATGAAGTTTTCCAAAACCGACACAAATAACAAGGAATATCTCCGAAATGGTTCACTCAACAAAAAAATTTATTCAGACATAAATTGTGTGTTTTAGCGAGATCTACATTTTTTGTGCAGTAAGATTTTGTCCCATCTCTTATGGTTTATGAGTTATTCAAAAGTCATCCAGAGTAAACAGGACTACATGGGCTATAGCCCGAAAATTCAAAATATACATTTCATTTGTCATACATCTTAAACATATCACATTTTAATAAAAATCGTTAGAGCATTTTCAAGAAAATCAAAATTTTCCATGTAAAGGGTAGTTTAGGGCGCGGCTATTTTCTTCAAAATCTTCGTGTCGCATCCTTGAAAGACAAACTTAAATACCAACTTTGGTTTTTAACCTCCTTTTCGTTTTTGAGTTATGCTGTCGACAGACAGACACACACATGCACACACCTCTACATGGACCTTTTCCAAAAATGCTTTTTTTTGGATTCAGGGGGTCTCAAAACATATTTACGGTGAAATCTCGACATCGGATTTTTGGGTGGAATACAATACTTCCTCTGCTTACCAGTAGAGAAAGCAAAAAATGCATTGTATTTGACAGTGATATAATTCAATATTTCCTGTTAAGATTTGAGTACGAATTTGCAGCCTTTCTTACTTCTACTGCTTTAAATACCACTGTTGGCTTCAAATTTCTGTTCAATATTTCAATACTTACCACAACACTAACCATAAACTATAAAATTACAGTGGGCCTCCACATTGAATGTGTGTGCAAGCAGTTAACCCTTATAATGGTATAAAATATTTCTTGGCACATGGAGTAGGGGGTGAGAATTAACTGCATACAATACCAAGTATCTATATTGAAAATTAGGGTTGGGGCAAAGGAACTTAGCCAATTGTCAGATCGCAAATTTGAGCATCCTGTATTTGTTCGTTCATTCTTTCTTTTCCCCTTTCCACTGTTCCAGTAAAGCCGGGGTCTGAATAAGTAGTTTTGGTTAAGCCAGTGTTATGAAATGAGATGTTGAAAACTTAAGAGCACGTGAACAACAAAGATTTGAGGCTTGCTACTTAACAAAAATAATAATTAAATGTTTGTACCAGACAAATGATTAACTTACCTGGCAACTTCTTCTTGAAGTTGGTTAATCTTTTCACTGAATGCTTCCTCCTGAGTAGCCATGGATCTCTGTGATTCCCTCAGTACTCCATCCAATCTGTGCTTTGCTTTTCGCAGATTTGAAATCTCTACATCCCGTCTAGCTAGCTCATGGGCATAATGTAGCATGTGAGGACTATCCCCACCTCCTCCAGCTCCTGTTACTCCTCCAAATTGTGACATTACGTCACTTCCTCCATGTGCCAGCACCTCCTGCAAGTTTCATTTAACAATTTCACTTTTAAATCACTGGTCATCGATCTACAGGCTTATTGTTGGCATTACATAGTATTAGCTAAGTTTATCTCTTCTGGGCTTGTAGGTCGTGGTCTAGAAGGCATCGAAGATACTGACGTTTCGCCAAGCACTGCACTTGGCATCTTCAGGGTAAGATGATCTGCTGTCTGCGCTGGTCTACAGTCAACTACTATGCCCGACTATAAAGGGAGGCCAGAGAAATCTACAAACACAGAGACAATTTCAACCGAAAAGAAGAAGCGCTCCGTGTACAGAAAGCATGGATACTCATCTTAGAAAACCTGTCAGACAAACACAACACCTGTAATAAAACCTCCCCACCCGCCCCACCAACCAATGTGAGCCAATCAGCACCTTAGCCAGCGCAACAAGCCCCACCCACCCCCGCTATACAAGAATGCCACAGTCGTTGCTTCCGCATTTGAGTTCTGACCAGCGCAGACAACGAATCATCTTACTCTGAAGATGCCAAGCGCAGTACTTGCCGAAACGACCAACATGATTCCATGGCTCTGTACAAGTCTTGCATTTGGGAGATTCAGAGTTCAAATCCCACCAGGAACATTCTCCCTGACAGGTATTTTCCATGGTTTCTTACATCCTTGTAACTGGCAAATGCCATGGAGATACCCTAAACTTAGGCCCAGCGCATTTTCTTCCCAAATATTAGTCCACTTTCATTGCACGTATCATCAGCGTCCACCACCTGTGGTGCTGTATTTAATAGAAATGGATGTTAATAAAAATAAAAGCTGATTAACTGCATGAAATACTTATGAAAAATGCTAAACTTGCACAGATATACTTTCTTCAATATTTCTTTCACTCCTTAAGCTATCATCTTTTAGACTGGACAGATAATATCACACTATGAATCAATTACTACGCGAATGTGTAACTGAGTTTGGTTACATAATGCACTAAGGGTGTGTGATAATCAGAGACCAATATTCATGACAGACATTGCCATGGTAGCTCAGTGGTCAAGAGCAACTGCGTGCAGAGTGAAGACCTATGGTTCAAATCCTGGCAATGGCATTGAATTCTTCACTTCTGATTCTACCTTTTAAAGTTTGCCTGCACATGGTTTCTGTGTGTTAGAACAAGGGTGGACCATTAAGAATGCCGGGTTTTTAATTTGTGCTATTGTTTCATTGTCATGGGAGTATTTTGTTTATGTGTTATGTAACCAGTATTTCTTGCAGCTAGTTATTATAGAACATTTTAAAATGGAGCAACTAATACCGATTGTAAAAACACATCACAAATACAAAGAATGTTACACAGAAACTGTGTGGAAGCTCGTACGTGCTTCAGTCATCATAATGCTCCTAACAAGTCAACAGTTTGTAGGCTAATAACAACATTTTAGACTACAGGTTTGTTGCAGACCTAAAAACTGTTGTACGCTCTCGTTCCAGTCGGTCTGATGAGAACATCACAACTGTGTGTAATAGTGTTGCCATAAGTCCACAAAAACCAATTTGACACTGTTACTGAAAGGGTTAACAAACACAATGAGTCATCTACTAAGGAATGCTCCTGTGTGCGATTTGTTAAGTATAACTTACAACTGGTAATTGAGCAAGTTCATTGTCATTCCATAGAAGGGGAAGAAAGTGTGTTTGTCTAGTTGCCTGAAACTTACGTGTATCTTAATCTGGTACTGCTAAGAAACAAGCAAAATAATTTACTAAGAAATATAATGTAAAGAACAGAAACCTCCCTTTGCTCTGATGTGTTGCACTCACTTGACTTTCTCTACTCTTCTACTAACCATTCTTACAAATTATTATTCCTATATCTTCTTCATGTTACTTGAGATAAACATTTGCAGAAATTATATTGTTTATCTTCTTGTAGGTGCAAGGTGAATACAGAAATACAGTAGACTTTGAGCAATAGTCAAATCTTTTAAAGCTCCCAAATTCCATTCCCTTTGCACGATTAACACATAAAAAAATGAATAACAATGTTCCATTTGACAGAAGTATAAGTTCTTCAAAACTTGTACAAATAACAAGGAATATCTCAAAAATGGTGTACTCTACAAAAAAAAAAATTTATTTAGTAAAAATTGTGTGTTTTAACAAGATCTACATTTTCTATATAGTAAGATTTGGTCTATCTCTTACGGTTTACGAGTTATGCAAAAGTCATCCAGAATAAATAGGACTTCATTGGCTATAGCCAGAAAATTCAAGATATAAATTTCATTTTCCATAAAAATATCTCAAACATATGGCATTTTAAGAGGTAGAACTGGAACTTAAAAATTCAATGCCACAACTGGGATTTGAACCACAGACCTTCCGCTTGCCGGGTGGACGCTCTACCACTGAGCTATTGTGACAAACTGCCAGAATGACATTAAATTCTCAAGCCAGTTCGTATTTCTCCTGGTAAACCACAAAGGCAGTCTCACATCAGAAACAATTACCCCAATGGTGACTTACTATTGCAAGTACTTTATATCCCAGGATTAAATAACCTTCACATGGTAATTATTATTTATTTATGCCAACAAACTTACTGTTGGTGTTTTTAAACACACAAGCCGTGTGTGGGCAAAGTTTAAGAGGTAGAACTGGAACTTAAAAATTCAATGCCACAACTGGGATTTGAACCACAGACCTTCCGCTTGCCGGGCGGACGCTCTACCACTGAGCTATTGTGACAAACTGCCAGAATGACATTAAATTCTCAAGCCAGTTCGTATTTCTCCTGGTAAACCACAAAGGCAGTCTCACATCAGAAACAATTACCCCAATGGTGACTTACTATTGCAAGTACTTTATATCCCAGGATTAAATAACCTTCACATGGTAATTATTATTTATTTATGCCAACAAACTTACTGTTGGTGTTTTTAAACACACAAGCCGTGTGTGGGCAAAGTTTAAGAGGTAGAACTGGAACTTAAAAATTCAATGCCACAACCGGGATTTGAACCACAGACCTTCCGCTTGCCGGGCGGACGCTCTACCACTGAGCTATTGTGACAAACTGCCAGAATGACATTAAATTCTCAAGCCAGTTCGTATTTCTCCTGGTAAACCACAAAGGCAGTCTCACATCAGAAACAATTACCCCAATGGTGACTTACTATTGTAAGTACTTTATATCCCAGGATTAAATAACCTTCACATGGTAATTATTATTTATTTATGCCAACAAACTTACTGTTGGTGTTTTTAAACACACAAGCCGTGTGTGGGCAAAGTTTAAGAGGTAGAACTGTTGTTGGCATAAATAAATAATAATATGGCATTTTAATCAAAATTGTTAGAGCCATTTTCAAGAAAATCAAAATTCTTCTAAATTTTTCCATGTAAAGGGTAGTTTACAGTGGAGGAATTTTCTACAAAATCTTCATGTCGCATCCTTGAAAACATTAAACTTAAATATGAACTTTGGTTTTTAACCGACTTATTGTTTTTGAATTATGCTGCATGCACGCACCCACCCGCCCCCACCTACCCACCCACACACCTACACCCACACATTTTTCTAAAAATGCCTTTCTTTGGATTCAGGGGCCTCAAAAAATATATTTCCGCTGAAATCTTGACATCAAATTTTTGGGTGGAATACAATACTGTCTCTACTTTACTATACATAGTAGAGAAAGTAAAAAGGCAGAATGTACCTATGATGTATTGCATAAATATGTAATAAAACTGCCTGAAGTATATAAAAATGCACAATAATGCAATAAAATCTGTAAAAAAAAAATGCACCACAATGCAATAAGAACCAAATGTACTATACCACAAAATTAGCAAAAAATGCAAAAGAATACCCTAACAAATATGGCTAGCTTAACTTCTTTTACTCTGAAATAGATTTAGATACAACTCATTAATGAATTAGACTTACCAAAATGAAGATGCAAAGTCATCAAAATCCTAGTGCTGGTGATTAAGAATAGGTATTTTGCCTAACATCTGGTCTCTAGTATTGTCAATATACAGGTGTCCCAAAGAAAACACTGACAACGTTTAGTGTGTTGTGTAGGATGGCAAACCTGGTTTTCGAATACAAACTTCAGGCCAGAAATGCACGGTTTGGATGCTGTGCCACATTGAATTGTGAAATGGGTGTGCATTCACATTTGGTCAACAAACCGAACATCGAGCTGTCTACATTACAAACAGGCTTCGAACTGTGTACCTCCTACGTCATTGCAGAGCCTACATTGGCAGTGGTGAGCATCATGCACATGACCCAATACGTGTAGTTGTCTAACACTTTCAATCACTCCGTGGACTTGAGCCATAAGGTCCACTGATGTTACAGGAGTGCCATACTCTTCATACAACTCCACAGAAAATAGTTGAGAGATGTCAGATGTCAACCGTGCTGGCCATGAAACTGGTCCACCTTTACCAATTGATCGATTTAAATATGTGACGAGGTGATTCCGCACATTTACATTAAAGAGTGCTGGAACTCATGTCAGCTATTTCAGCAGCTGTGTACTGATACGTGTCGCACTGCTGTTAAAAATGTTACTGTACTGGAAACTATACAAGTAACAGTAGGATACGCACCAAGAACTCTATGGAGGAATTTAGTGCATGCGCAGTAATATTATACTCAGGTCATTCATCCCAGTACACAGATGACTTAAGGGTTGCATATCATCCATATTAAGATACCAAAACGAATGTTAACAAATTGTCACAACCGTTCATTCTCACACTTCGACGCTCTCCAGCGTCTAAACCATGCATTTCTGGACAGGGGTTCCTATTTGAAAATTAATCAGTTTGCCATCCTGCACAACATACTAAGCGTTGTCAGTGTTTTTTTGGGACACCCAGTACATCCTTTGTATTGATGTTGAAATATGTTACATTTCATGAAAATAAAATACTTTATTCAACAGTTAAAAACAGGTGTTCATAATGGTCCATCCTACATTATCAGTGATTGCCCTGATATATGGAAACTATTATATACAAACCTTAAAGCCTGGGATTTAAGGAGTTGCGATTGTACGTCGCCAATGGTGTACATGGTCTCAAATTGGGATTTTCTTTTCGTCTACTGGGAAAATGCAAATCAGTTGGAGGAATTTAAGATATATTGATATGTTACCATAGTAGATCAGTGGCTAAGATCAGCCGCACGTACAGCAGAACATCTGTGGTTCAAATTCCAGCTATGACATTGAACTTTTCATTTCTGATTCTACCTTTCAAAATTTGCCTACACACAATTTGTGTAAATCACTGATTGGCCTGATATATGGAAACTATTCTGTAAACTTTGGTTGATGCAGAAGCATTAGTTATGAATGATATCAATGAAATGATAACACATTCCAGCATTCAAACATTTAATTGAACATTAATTATTTAAGCAGGTGCCTGGGAATTTTTATTGACCACCTATACAATGCACATTTATGAAATAACTAAGGAATTTATCACCTGTTTCAGCAGTCTGTCTTTACAATTCACATTTAAAATGCATGGGGTGAGATTTTTGCAATTTGAATATGAAATAATACAGCACCTTTTCTTGAAGAGTTGGTGAACCTTTCCTAACAGTAGTATTGCCTGGCAGGAACATCTGGAATGTTGTTTTGAGAGTCCTGATCTCCTGTTCTTTCTCCTCCAAAAGTACCAGTGATCTTTCTCTTTGCTTTTGTAACTGATGTTCCAACAACGACAGCCTGCCTCTATAGTCAGTGTCCATAGAGATAAGCTCATCTTTATATTTGGCCTGCTCTGTCTTCAGCAACTGGAAAACAATGGAAAAAGATCTCATGTGCTCATACACATGACTTTCTCTACTCTAGCATAAACTATTCTTACAAATACTTATTGCTCTACTTCATGATCATTGAGATAATCATTTACAGAAATATAAAAGTGATGAAAATGCGTTTAAAACAGTGGAGCACATTGACAAGTTGAAAAATTTGTCAATATTTCTAAACACATTCTGCTCCAACTTACTTGTAATTATGTTACTCACAGGACTGGTTTTGAAGAGGGTTCTCGCAAGACATCACCTATGATTGGTATATCGTAATTCATCAGCCAATCTCGATCCTTAATGCTGCAAATATTTTCCCACACTGTTAACACCCAATAATTTTTTGCTGATTTTGAAAGCAAGGTTGATATTATGATTGCAAGACCAAAAGTTGTGAGCTCTGGCTGATTTATCTGTTTCTTTGTATTTGATGTTTCTGATGTGCTCTTTCATTCTGGTTTCCAAATTTCTTTTGGTTTTGCTGATATATACAGTTGACATGGTAGATTCCTGATAATAATTTAATACTTGCAGTTGTATTTTTAGAGGGTGTGGGAGAGCAGTTTATGGGATTTAGTGAAAACACGTTTATTTGTACAACATTCATTTACATGTGTTTTACATTGTTTCCTGGGTTACCAAAGACGTATCTAAAAGGTGTTATATATCTGCTGTAGAGGGCAGCACAATCTACAGTCTTTACCCAACACCAACAGATGGCGTAAGAGTCTATATTGTCCAACAAAGGGTAATTGAGTAAAATTTTAACAGTTTTGTGGAGCCAGTTTTATATTATAATCCTAAGAAATTTTGGTGAACTTCTTGAAAAATTTTGGGTGATACGTACATTTACATTAGCTTTCTTGGATATCGCTGATTTTTAATAATAATTTAGTTACAAACAGAATGAAAGAACCCGTCAGAAACATAAAATACATTACCACTTTTGGACTTGCAATCATAATATCAACCTAAATATCCAACTTTTAAAAACAGCAGAAGAATTATTGGGAGTTAACAGTGTGGGAAAATATTTACATCATTAAGGATTGAGACTGGCTGATGAATTTCAACATAGCAATCATAGACAATTCTTATGACTAGCCAATAGGAAGAACAGCATACCAGGCAACGAGAGAACAGAAGGCAGTTACCTGATGTTGAACCAGTCGACCAACAGCTGAATGACGGAGAGAACCCTCTTCAAAACTAGTCCTGTGATTAACATAATTACAAGTTGGAGTACAATGTGTTTAGAAATATCAACATATTTTTCAATTTATTTACAGAAATTATTTTATTGCTAATTTTCTTGTAAGTACAAGGGGAATATGGGAATACAGTAGGGAATACAGAGCAATAGTCAAATCCTTTAAAGGTGGCCATTATGTGATGTATTTGACATTCCATTCTCTTTGCATATCTGAGACATAAAAAAATGAACAATTTCCCATTTGACAAATGTATAAGTATTGAAAAATTCAAACATATAACAAGGAATATCTTGGAAATGGTGCACTCCACAAAAAAGCATATATTTGGCATAAATTGTATGTTTTAACAGAGCTACAGATGGAGTACAAAACTAGCAATGGAGCACAACGGACATGCAATACAGTTGTTCCCGCAGAAGTGAGAAAAAAGGAACTAGTGACATGGCAGCCGTAAAGCAGACAGGAGAAATTATAAGAAATAATGGTTTGGCAATGAGATTTAAGCAAGAATGGAGTAAATGGTGTAATACCTATAGAGTTGGAGATTAAAGCTAAAGAATTGGAGAAGGTAAAAACCAAGATGGAAAAAATGGAAAGAAGAATGGAACGTATGGAAGACTTCATGAGAAGATACAACTTAATAATTTCTGGGATAGAAGAAAGAAAAGGAATTGGGACATTTCAAGCGATACAAGAATTGCTAATGAAGAGGGTAGGGATAAATATGAGAGGCTCCGAACTGCGGGATGCATTTAGAATTGGAAATTAGAAGGCAAAAGGAATATATTGGCAAAATTTAGCACTACAGAATTGGTAACGGAAGTATTGAAAGAAACAAAAAAGCTAAGAGGAACATTTATATATATTAATATTTACATCATTATATATATATATATTTCTTATGAACAAAGAAAGCAAAGGAGGAAGCTGATTGAAGAAAGGAGGCCAACAAGAAAACAAGGCTTCAATGCATTTATACGAAACGGCAAACTGTGGATTGATGGGCAAGTGGCTGAGCAGAGAAGCGGCATAAGGAACATCCAAGACATAGAGCATACGAAAGCTGTTGATGCAGTAGACTTAAACAAGCTGACGTCAGTATCTGGTGTCAATGTCCAGAATGCACGTAGAGTAAATGAAGTGTGCCTTGACGGAGGGGAAGTGATGAACAAAGTAAATGGTGGAGAAGAAGCTGAAATCTCAGAAATGGCTGTCGGCAGAGCAAAGAAGAAAATAAAAAATGTAATTGCATTACGCCGAGTTCAGAGTGAAACAAGTATGGGAATTGAGGTGATTTAAGAAAATGAGCAAAAAAAATCTGGTGTGTTGCACTCTCATGACTTTCTCTAATCTTGTGCTAACCATTCTTACATACTCTTATTCCTATATCTTCTTCGTATTAGTTGTGATAAACATTTGCACAAATTATCTTATTGCTATTCAAGATGTTCATCACCAGGAAAGCTTCAAGTCATATTTTATCTTATTGCTTATTTCCTTGTAGGTGCAAGGAGAATATTAGAATACAGTAGGCTTTGTGCGATTGTCAAATCTTTTAAAGTTTTAAGGTTCTGTTCTCTTTGCACACTTAACATTTAAAAAAATGAACAACTATGTTCCATTATTATTTATTTATACCAACAAACTTAATGTTGGTGTTTTTAAACACACAAGCCGTGTGTGGGCAAAGTTTAAGAGGTAGAACTGGAACTTAAAAATTCAATGCCACAACTGGGATTTGAACCACAGACCTTCCGCTGTTTACCAGGAGAAATACGAACTGGCTTGAGAATTTAATGCCATTCTGGCAGTTTGTCACAATAGCTCAGTGGTTAGAGCGTCCGCCCGGCAAGCGGAAGGTCTGTGGTTCAAATCCCAGTTGTGGCATTGAATTTTTAAGTTCCAGTTCTACCTCTTAAACTATGTTCCATTTCATGAAAGTTTTCCGAAACTCACACACATAAGGAATATCTCCGAAATGGTTCACCCAACAAGAAAAGTTATTCAGACATAAATTGTGTATTTTAGCAAGATCTACATTTTTTGTGTAGTATGATTTGATCTACCTCTAACAGTTTACCAGTTATGCAAAAGTCATCCAGAGTAGATACGACTACAGGGGCTATAGCCAAAAAATTCAAGACATAGATTTGATTTCTCATCAAAATATCTCAAACATATGGCATTTTAATAAAAATTGTTAGAGCCATTTTCAAGAAAATCAAAATTTTCCATGTAAAGGGTAGTTTAGGATGAGGCTATTGTCTTCAAAATCTTCGTGTCGCACCCTTGAAAGACATTAAACTTAAATACCAACTTTGGTTTTTAAGCGACTTTTCGTTTTTGAGTTATGCTGTCCACAGACTGACACACACACAGACTGACACACACACACAGACCTTTTTCTAAAAATGCTTTTTTTGGATTCAGGGGGGTCTCAAAACATATATATCCGGTGAAATCTCGACATCAAATTTTTGGGTGGAATACAATACTTCCCCTACTTACCAGTAGAGAAAGTAAAAAGTGTGGGGATACAAGGGATCATGGAAAATCAGTGTCAAACAATTGTGGGGACTCATGAGCTTAGAAAAGCGGTGAAATTTAGGCAGGGGATATCTAGATGTAGGAATATATCAACAAGGTATAAATATGGCTTTTATGGATAAATTGTAGAAAGGAAGAAATAGAAGGTGTCGTGAGAAGTATAGGAACAGATTTGAACAGATGTGATACGACTGTATTACAGAGAGCTGTTAGTGAAGTTAAATAATTAGCAATAGGGAAAGGGGACGCAAATGGGGTGATGTGTAAACGAGAAACATTGAAAATGGTGGTTAAATGTATACAGATGGTGAAATAATAATAATAAAATGAAACAGAAATGAGTGTAATAATTTACAGATTTGGCAAATATGAAATAGTGCAGCATAGAAATTAAATGAAAAAGCAATAACGTGTAAAATATGTAATTGTGTTGAAGGGCTGCCCTGTTAGCAAATTAGCAATGATTCATTAGTACGCTATTGAACTAATTGTTTATTTCTCCTAGTTACGGGCATAGTAACCACAGCTTATTGGTTACTTATCATTGATTTCAACGTATCGATCATAAGGGGTTATGATTGATCCACCTTGGGCATATTTCCTTTCAATTTGAATAACCTTGGGACATAAGCTGAGAAATATAATTTTGGTAATTACCAAAGCCAAAACTTTTAGTACTGCATTGTGTGTAGGAATGTCAGTTATGCCGTGAGTGTGTTCACTCAGACCGAGAGGCCAGCCAACAGCACTGAATGAAATAAACCCATGCACACGGTAAGGTGACTATGAATTGTAGCTTTAGTAATTACATTACATGTATGAAAGCTTCAATAAATGATCTTGTCACATTAACACTCACTAGATCTCATGCAATTCAGGGGCAAACAACAGCAAAATTCCATGTTATGTAACACTCATGAGGGAAAGAAATTCATATGCATACTTACTTTATGTTCAGTAATTCTTGTTATGATGTACTTCAAAAGAGACATAATGGGGCATCACAGGGGCCACATACAGGGTGTCCCAAAAAAAAACCCACTGACAACGCTTAGTATGTTGTGCGGAACGACAAACTACTCGGTTTTCAAATAAGAATCCCTGTCCGCAAATGCATGGTTTGGACACTGTAGTGTATCGACGTATGTACTTCACATTTTGTTAATAAACCCAACATCAAGCTGTCTATGTTACAAACAGGCTTCGAACTGTGTACCGCCTACGTCATTGCAGAACTTATATCGGCGGTGGTGAGCCTCATACACATGACCCTATATGTGTGGTTGTTTTTAAAGATTTTTGACCGCTCCATGGACTCGAGCCATAAGGTCCTCTGCTGACATTACAGGAGTGCCATACAATTTACCCTTCATGAATTTCAGAGAAAATAGTTGAGGTGTCAGAACTGGCGACTGTGCTGGCCATAGAACTGGTCCACCTCTACCAATCCATTCATTTGGATGTGGGATATTGAGGTGATTCCACACATTTACATCAAAGTGTGCTGGAGCTCATGTCGCCCATTTCAGCAGCTGTGCACTGGTATGTGTTGCATTGCTGTTAAGAACATTATTGCACTGGAAATTACACAGGTAACGCAGTAGGATGCGCACCAAGGACTCTATGGTGGGATTTAAGGGATGCGCTGGAATGTTATGTTCAGATCGTTCATCTCAGTACACAGATGGCTAAAGGGTTGCATACCTGCCGTATTAAGATACCAAACCGAATGTCAACAAATTGTCACAACTATTCGTTATCAAACTTTGACACTCTCTAGGGTCCAAACCATGCATTTGCATGGACCGGGGTTCCTGATAGAAAAACAATCAGTTTGCCATCCCATACAACGTACTAAGCTTTGCTGTGTTTTTTTTTTGGGACACCCAGTATACTTATACTTCGTTTTTAATGGATTTTATCTTGCAATATATTAAGAAAAGTAGGCTGCAATATAAACAGTAGGAGTAAGAAATGTTCATCTGCACATAATTCATAAAATTATATGAAACATTATACTGACAGGGTTAAAACTCCTTCACAACATGCTTCTGTTGTTGCACTAAGTATATAACAATAACACTGTCCCACAAGTTAACACTTTATTTAAATCAACATGACAGGCGTCTGATCCTAGGCTCTGGCTTGTAGGTCCTAGGTGGTTTAAGGGGAGGGTAAACAGGATCTGAGCATGGAACTATTCTGTCCATAACAGGCAAAAGGCATCTGCATGTGGTGGAACTGTTCCATCCATAATGGGAAAGGGGTAAAGGAAAGGAACTTTTTTAAAAGTAAGTCTCTCCTATTTATATTCTCTAGTTATGAAAGTTCAGATGCTAAAGTCCATGTCTTACTTTTTGCATTTTCTCCACCTTTTCTTTACATTCAGCCTCTGTATCATCCAACTGGTTATTAAGAGTGAGGATCCGGTCCTTTAGAGCTTTCACTTGATTTTTCAGAGAAGCAATTTCTGTTCCATTTTCTTTCCTGTAACATACATATATAAGTTAGCACAACAAAACATTAACTTCCTGTAGACACTGAAGGACTGATGATGGGTTACAAGAATGTATTTATAGGAGTAGCACTAAAGTGTTCATTTGCCTCTGAAATGTGTTGCAAGAGCGATCTACGATTATATTGAATCAAATGTCACTATAGGTCAAATCTTGGGCCTATGAACGGTTAGTGGATGGCCACATTATTGCTTTCATTGTAAAGCTCCTCTTAACGTTTTCATATATATGACATACTCAGATACAAATAAATAGAAAAAATCTATTGCTGTATGCATTATTGTCGATTGATGTGTATATAGAATTGAAGTTTTATGCCAGAAAGTGTTGTATTTCTATTCTGTACTTCATTATAGAATCTTCATCTGACAAACTGGTTATATTTGATCTGAGTGCATTTCAGTTAAGATTGCATATCTGCTGAAAGCCTTCATTTGTCACCAAATACTTTTTGATCAATATTTTTAGCATATTTCCAATTTGGACAAGCTACCATACCCAATGTAAGAAAAGGAAGAGCTTCCTCTAACCACTATCTCCTCGTTTATATGACTGGCTAATCATGTTGTTTACGTTACTCCACTGTCAGAACTGCCAGCATATTGTCCTGAGTAAATAAGTAGTGGTTTATGGTTTAAGAACACAGTGAAAGTGTGTGTGTGTGTGTGTGTGTGTGTGTGTGTGTGTGTGTGTGTGTGTGTGTGTGTGTGTGTGTGTGTGTGTGTGTGTGTGTGCATGTGCGTGTGTGTGTGTGTGTGTGTGTGGGGGGGGGGCTGTCTGTCTATGTCTGTGTATGTGCGTGCGCATGTACCTTTATTTAGGAAATTGATTTCTTTCTCATTAAAGCTACAATTTGAAAAATTAATTGTATTATTCGTAGGATTATTTGGTTTCTTTATGTTCAATTTATGTTGTTTTAGGCATAATCTGTTTAATGAATATTAAATAAGTGACTCAAAATAACCTCAAATAATCTGTTTAGCTTGTTTTTTAACCTCTTTGTTTTTCTTTTCATGTTTAAATCTAGATACTGAAATAATTTAGATTCCAAATTAACCCAAAATAAGTTGCCTAAAATACGTATTAATTTTAAATGTAAATCACATAACCTAAATTCCATATTATTTAACTTTTTAAAGTGCAAACTTCTTTCAACTTCAATAACTTTCTCTTCTGCTGCCTTCTGGTGAATACTATTACTATCCAATTTAACTGTTCTAACAAAAACTGGGGTTACTTTTCGTTTTAAACAAATACTCAAAAATCTAATGCATGTCTTTTCTTCTCTTGTAATTTTAAATATGATTTAATTTCATAGCTTTGAAAATAAGTTGGATGCAACTTGAAACATGTCAGCTAAGGAATCTTGCAATATTACTAAGATAAGGGAAACTTTTAGTTTCTAATTTGTTCTTATTTTAGACACATACAAGTTGGTGACAGAGTTTGAAAATGTGTTATAATAGATGGAAACTTTACCGTGGACTTTCCAGTTGTTGCTGGAGTTGTTCTTGTTGACTTTTATACAATTCAAATTCTTCTTTCAGCCTCTGATATTCTTCTCTGCAAGTTTTATGCTGATCCAAGTTGTTGCCATTAAAGCAATACCCAACATTTAAAATCTCTGCATTCAGTGTAAGAAAGAAAAGAAACACATTAGGAAGAACAGCAATGTATAACAAGATGTCATTTCTGTACATGGTATTCATTTTTATTTCTTCCTTCAATGTCAAACAATATATATATTTGTCCCCAGAGGTAATCAAATTAATCATGAACTTGACTTTATTCATATATGTATTTGACTCTGTCTGTTCCATATCATTCTTATCATAGATTGTCCGTTTATAAGGATGATAATTCTTGTTAAATGTTATATTTAAATTGTATTTATGTAATTAGGGGTTGTTTTGTATATATTTCATGTCAAAAATATCAAAAAGCCAAATTAATATAATTTTCTTAGCAAATTCAAGATTATAGTGAAACCCAGAATACAATGTCATAAAATGACATCACAAGTAACCATAAACAACATGTCACCTTAGCGACTTTCTCTTGGTCCACCGTCTTTGAAGAGAACAGATGTCTTTTCTGTGTACAGTTCAAATAAGTGATTGGTGAATAATAATTGAATATTAGTGGACCAAGGTTTAGAAGTGAGGAAATTATTATTCACCAATTTGGCTACAAAAAGTTAAATGGTATAATTCATATTAATTAATACAATACAATTAGATCAATGAGATATAAGAAGACAGGCGAAAAACAAATTAGTTAAAAATAAGGAGTTTTAAATTGTGCTATGATTCAAAGACTGTGGTAATCTACAAAGGTGCGAATAAAAATTCAACAAACAAAGAAATCGAGTCTAATAATTCATCTCACCCTTTACCACGACCCGAGATAGTAAAAGTCTCATCAATAGCTTCAATCATAACATAAGATTCAACGACGATGCCGTTCATAACATCTTTTAAAAACAAACAGCACCAGATGGTTGCATATGATGTCACTGCTGTCTGGTGAGCCTCTAGTTGCAACAAGTTGAGGAATGACTGCATAGAGATCGCCCAGATGGAATGTTGCAGGAGTGCTTAGTTTGGCTAACAAGGCCTACGTTTGGCGTTCGAAAAGCTTCTCACAGAATGCACTACACTAGTTTTTCTGGTGTTTTATTGGAAGACTTTGATAGCGAAATTGAAAATTAAGGACATGTGCATACATATTCGGACAGTGGCTTGATTGTTGGTAAAGTTTTGAAACGTTTGGTGGGTAAAGTCTGGAGAGATTTCAATGAGTATGCATTACATAGAAAACTTACTGCATCAGAGTTTAAGTAGTTTTTTTCATGTATGGTTCTATACATGAAAAAAACATTAAAAATTTAAGCACTGTTTAGAACGGGGTGTTTTTAATTAAGGATTTGGTCTTCTTCCACGCTGAGATACGTTTTAAAGTAAGGAATGAACTTATTTTTGGTTAGGTATCTCAAAGCTACAAAATACCTGTGTGTCATTTGTGTACACCATGCCATAACAAAGTACTGTAAAATAATCGTGGTGAACATTAACATTTAATTTAGAATTCTGCGAGCTGCCCTGGAATTCCTCATACCCATCCAGAAAATCGTCAATACAGTGGTTGATATCATACATATTCACTCTTTATTCAGCAAGCTGGTTAAAAAAAAAAATCTGATGTGTTGCACTCACATAATTTTCTCTACTCTTGTACTAACCATTCTTATAAACTCTTATTCTATTTTCTTCGTGTTAGTTGAGATAAACATTTGCAGAAATTATCTTATTGCTCGTTTTGTTGCATGTGCAATGGGAATATGCGAATACAGTAAGCTTTGAGCGATAGTCAAAGCTTTCAAATTCTGTTCTCTTTGCATGGTTAACATATTAAAAGATGATTAGCGATGCTCCATTTGACAGAATTATAAGTTCTCCAAAACTTACACAAATAATGAGGAACATCTCCGAAATGGTTCACTGTATTTAAACATAAATTGTGTATTTTAGCAAGATCTACACTTTTTGTGTAGTAAGATTTACTCAATCTATTACGGTTTACAAGTTATTCAAAAGTCATCCAGAGTAAACAGGGCTACATAGGCTGTAGCCAGAAAATTTAAGATATACATTTCATTTCTCATAAAAATATCTCAAACATATGGCATTTTAATCAAAATCATTAGCCATTTTCAAGAAAATCAAAATTTTTGAAAAATTTTCCATGTAAAGGGCAGTTTAGGGTGCAGCAAATTTTTTTCAAAATCTTCATGTTGCATCCTTGAAAGACATTAAATTTACATACCAACTTTGTTTTTTCACACACACACACATGGACATTTTTCTAAAAATTCTCATTTTTTGGATTCAGGGGGCCTCAAAACATATATTTCCAGTGAAATCTTGACATTGAATTTTTGGGTGGAATACAATACTTCCTCTACTTTAGTATACGTAGAGGAGAAAGTAGTAGAATTCCAACATGTAGACATGGTGCTGTATTGTCAGCTTTACTCTGCTCTACTCTACTAGCGACGATATGCTGCATCATACTCAAAGCTCGTAAGACCTGTTTCTGTATCTTGCGGACAGGTACAAAGGACACTTTCATGGTATAGTTGTAGAAATTCTGCAAACAGTCACTAGGGAGCAGCTCCAGGTGAAAATGTACTAAAAATTGCATGTAATACTAGCCACTGAGGCAGATACAACTACCACTACTATACATTGTTGGATGGTGCAAAGCAGTGGTGCATTGCTAGGTAAACATAGACTCACTTCAAACAGTGATGTCATAAATTGGAAAGCGAAGGCACAAATAAAAATGAACACCATGTATATTTCACCTGTGTAGGTGTCACATGAACTAAGTGTCTCCGAAAGGAAACAAACAAATATTGTGTTAATACAACTTAAACCTTGTAATTGTATAAAGCTACCTTGAATATCAATTGGTTTTTCAGAGTTCTGATTGGCCAACAACAACTGGCTTCGCAAGTAGAGAATTTTATCCACTAATTCTTGTACATCCAAACTTGGGTCAACTTCACAGTTAGCTTTTGGCTCCTCTTCCTCGCTAGTTTCACTTTTCATTCTTTGCAACGTACTCTGTTCCATATCCAGCTGGGCCAGTCGTTCCTGCAAGGCAGTCAAAGGGAAATTACCAGTTTCACAACATTTTATTGTACTACTATCATCAGCTTACGACTATTATTAGAGCCCAGATATTTAGGTATTTATAACAATCAAAGAAGGCAGGACCAAAAACAATCTGATGTGCTACATTCACATGACTTTGTCTGCTCTGTACAAACTGTAGTTACAAATGCTTATTCTTCTATCTATTGTCTGTTCACTACCTCATAGTGTAAGGGGAATGAGGGACAGAGGAGAGATATTCCACGCAGTGTAACCTCCGTTTTGTAAACATCTGCGTAATCGTTCTTAACATTAATCTTAAAGAAGCAATATTCAAGTGGGAAGCAAATGAGTATTGACACTTTTTTCAAACCCACAACTTCACAGGGAATGACTTCTAACCAAGAGTAAATCATGTAAAGTAAATGGTATGTACCAATAAAACAGTTTCAATTGTTTTTGCTTTATTTTCATTCATTTTGCGGTTTAAAAGACTTTCAATTTTCCGGACAGCTCCTGGCCCCTTTAGGTCCGCTAGACCGAGAGTTTACTGTAGTTCTATCACTTACAAATACCTCAAAAGATTATATCTATAAAACTTTTGATTTATTGTCATCTAGTAAAAGAGACATTTTATCCATCTTACAGATTTGTACATTCCACTTTAGTCACTTTATAACATCATGAGGAAACTTCAATATAACACTTACTTTCAGTTTCTGAATGGCCATTTGATCTTGCTGCCGCAGCCGATCATATGTTCCAACAGTCTCTGACAGTTCTGCCAATCTTGCTTCCAAGTTAGCCACTCTCTCCTCATGAAGAGCTGCTAATTTTCTTGCTCTCTCCTCTGCTTCTGCCACTCTTTTCTGCTCCTGTGCATGGAATAATACAGGCAGCAGATGAAAACTAATGGAGACATATTAAAGAGGATAGTTTAGTTAAAGTCACGTTTGTTTAGCCAGTATCTTACCATAAAATCTGTATAACAGCTACTTATGTACTACTTTATAGTTATTCTGTGAGTTTATTGTTTTTTTTAATTTATTTTGTACACATATGCTGAGAAAATCATCTGTACTGTAAAATTTGTATTTCAAGAACAGCTCTTTTACTTTCTGTTTGAACATTTTGCCTTGAAAGAATTGGATACCTGGTACCAAATTACTCCTTTGCGAGATATATTGTTCATCGTTCCAAAAAGTCAACAATGATGAAAATATAGTGTTTAAAACAGTGGAGCACATTGATAAATTGAAAAATAAGTCAATATTTCTGAACACATTCTGTTCCAACTTACTTGTAATTATGTTGATCACAGGACTAGTTTCGGAGACAGTTCTCTCCATCATTTAGCTGTTGATTGACCAATGATATAGACGTATTGATTCAGTTGTATATGTATTACAAGTGCAATGTCTTGATTTTTTTAAAACAATGCACCTTATGAATGAAGGATACTATTTCTAAGATATACACACAATGCAGTGGAAATATGTTAAGTTCATTGAAAATTGATGTATTTGTCATAGAGGACGGTTTGATTGTTCTTGCTTTTTTTTTTTTTTTTTTTTTGCATCCCTTAACCTGGTAGATCATATAAGATGATGAAATGAGTCCGGAGTCCAAAGTTTAAAGTTACCCGACATTTACATTCTTAGGATAAGGGAAAACACCGGAAAAATACTTTATCCATAACTCACCCTAACTGAGAATTGAGCTGGTGATCTCGTGAACGTGAGACACACGCCAAGAAGCAGGCTCTTGTTTATATCAAAGAACATAATATTCAGTTATCCAATAATCGATCAGATTATTAAACAAGCTTTAACTGAATATGAAAAATTAATATGACTACCTCAAGACAACTATTGGCAAAATACCAAAACAGAGAGAGAAACCTTAAAACTCAACAGGGCTTCATGCTAGCCAGTTTCACCAATAGACAATACAGACATTAACTATAACTTAAACTTGATGGAACATGCACTTAAAAGTAATAGGACTCCCTCCGAGTTAAAACAAATTTCTCTGGAAACAATCCACAGTTTATATCCTGAACCACTATGGCTACATATCTACACTGACAGTTCCAAATTGGATAATGAAGATGGAGCAGCAGCTGGATTATATGCAAAATTATTCAGCTATCATATAGCTGTGGGAAAAAAAAAATTCAACCCATTTTGATGGAGAAATCCAGGCTATACAGGCAGCACTAACACATCTTAAATAGAAAATCAATTCTTTTCATAATGCTGTTATTTTAAGTGATTCAACATCAGCTATTGGGTGGTATTGTGACACGATCTTGCATGCAATTACCTTGTGAAAATAACATTGGAGACAATCAATAGTATAAATGACACTTTGCCAACGAGAGAAAATGAAGGCAACGTCAGGGAAAGTAAAACTTCAGATAATTCCTACCAGATAAGTTGTGATGCCACTGCTATAGGCTCCACAGACCGGATGCTCCAAGAAAGTGAAACTACAGCATCACTACATGTTGTAATCAACTTGTTAAATAGGGATCTACAGGCAGCATTTAAGAAAATCGGTGTCCTAGAGGAGAAAAATAGTGCTCTAAAAAATCTAGTCAACCCAGAATGGAAGAACTTCAATTCAGTGACGTCAAAACAGCACGGAACCAACAGAGAATGCAAGGATGCCATTTCTGTACCAACAAAAGAAGGTGACTGTAATCGATGCTCCATGGTACGGGAAATGCAAAACTTTGTTGGTAAAAATAGATTTGAAATACTACATGAGGTGGAAGATGATAACGCAGTGCAAAATGTGAATACACAAAAAATAGAGTGCAGTGAAAACATAACCAACAAACGTGTGCTAGTGTTAGGAGATCCGTTGTTAAAGTTTTCCAGAGAAATGTGCAAGAGTGAAGGTTACAAGGTTTGCTGCTATCTTGGCATAAAAATAGACAAGTTGCAAAGCAAAGTGGACCAAATGAACCTAAAAGAAATGAAGCTGGAAGTAGTATTGGTGCATGCAAGTACAAATATCAGACAAGGACGAATGGCAGAGGAAGTCATGGGGGAAATGTTGGATCTGGTAGCGGGCAGGCGGGCATGCGGGTGTGCGCATGCACGCACGCACCCACACCCACGCCCCCACCCCCACACACACAGGTAGACACACACATGTGCACAGACCTTTTTCTAAAAGTGATTTTTCTGGATTCAGGGGGCCTCAAAACATATATTTCTGGTAAAATCTGACATTGAATTTTTGGGTGGAAAACAATACTTCCTCTACTTTACCATACACAGTAGAGAAAGTAAAAATACTTGAATGCTTTAGTTAGAATATTCAGATTAACAGAAATCTCTTGTAAATATTCATAAGCAGCGTACAATACTGTTGTACTTTCATTGACCTACAGCGACACCATAATATGCACTCTTAAAATGTATAAAATAATGCTTTAAGCCTATAATACACAAAATGTCCATTAACATTAAATGGCCCAAGTATGCATTAAACTGTTACATAATATACCTCAAAAATGGCAGCTTGATGCTGTGCTGCAACCCCAGCCATCTCATCCTGCAACTGAACCAGGAGGGGAGGCGCTTCTTCTGCATGCCTCAGCTTCCTCCGTGTTGCCTCAAGCTCGTTACGCAGGTCTCTCAACCTTCTCTCATACTGCTGCATCGTACTGCCACGAAGTTCCTCCAGTTGACTTTCGGCTTGTTCTCGCACTCTCCTTTCATCTGATACCAACTTCTGTAACTCCCTAAGGATATTAGAAAAATTAACTTACATTTACACATGTTGCATTATGTCACACTACTATTATAATATTTTCATTTAGAATAGGCGGCTCAAGGTTACGTGTGGTAGATTTCCACGAATCCCCTCTATACTGCCTTCTGTGTGGTCACTCAGCCTCCATCTTTTCTTTACAAGGCATAACAAACCAAGAACGATAACGTTTAATTCTTGGGCACCCTAACTTAACCATACACAACATACCACAATAAAGAAATAAAAAGCATTTATATTCTTTCTACTAATTTATCAGTACTAATCCTAATGAATGTACGAGAGGTAGAATTGGATCTGAAAAATTCAATGCCATAGCTGGGATTTGAATTACAGACCCTCCGCTTCATGGCTAACAAAAATGACAAATCAGACTTACATAGCAATGGTAGTCTGATACATGGCCAACATTGTATACCATCATGATAAAACCATTTATTTTTATGAATTCAACAAGCAATTCTTTATAAGAAAACAATGAAGCTATTAACAGTGAAGCAACAAGAATCTAAAGTAAGAACAGATTAGAAACTAAAAGCTTCACTTATCTCAGTAATATTGCAAGATTTTATGCAGCTGATATGTTTCAAGTTGACTCCAACTCATTCTCAATTCTTTGTTTAGAATATGGATGCATTAGGCGACTGTGGTTTTACTTCATTGGGCCATGAACAGACTACAACAATTACATCACTGCAGTTGGTACCATAGCCTGTCTTTTTCAATAGCCATGCTCCCTTTACCAGGCAGGTGCTCTAACCATAAACCACTGACACAACCTACCAGAATGACATTAAATTCTCCAACCGATTCATATTTTTCTCCCAGTAAACCACAAAGGCAGTCTCACATCAGAGACAATTACCCCAATGGCGATTTACTATTGTAAGTACTAAATGTCCTGGGATTAAATAACCTTCAGATGGTAATTATTATTTATTTATGCCAACAAACATACTGTTGGTGTTTCTAAACACACTGTGAGCCTTTGTGATTTACCAGGAGAAAAATATCAGTTGGAGCATTCAATGTCATTGTGGCACGCTGTCACAGTAGCTTAATGGTTAGAGCACCTGTCTGGTAAGTGGAGGGTCTGTGGTTCAAATACGAGCTGTGGCATTGAATTTTTCATCTCCGATTCTACCTCTCAAACATTACCCACACATGGCTTGTGTGTTTAAAAACACCAACAGTATGAGAGGTAGAACTGGAACTTAAAAATTCAATGCCACAACTGGGATTTGAACCACATACCTTCCGCTTACCGGGCGGCTGCTCTAACCACTGAGCTATTGTGACAAACTGCCAGAATGGCATTAAATTCTCAAACCAGTTCGTATTTCTCCTGGTAAACCACAAAGGCAGTCTCACATCAGAGACAATTACCCCAATGGTGACTTACTATTGCAAGTACTTTATATCCCAGGATTAAATAACCTTCAGATGGTAATTATTATTTATTTATGCCAACAAACTTACTGTTGGTGTTTTTAAACACACAAGCCGTGTGTAGGCAAAGCTTGGAACTTAAAAATTCAGGAGAAATACGAACTGGTTTGAGAATTTAATGCCATTCTGGCAGTTTGTCACAATAGCTCAGTGGTAGAGCAGCCGCCCGGTAAGCGGAAGGTCGTGGTTCAAATCCCAGTTGTGGCATTGAATTTTTAAGTTCCCGTTCTACCTCTCAAACTTTGCCCACACACGGCTTGTGTGTTTAAAAACACCAACAGTAAGTTTGTTGGCATAAATAAATAATAATTTATACAAAGAATTTGCTTATGTGGCTTTGAAACTTCATGCAAGCTCTTCTACTGGCCGTGTTTATTGCTAGGAAAGGATGAATCTCCTTGGAGCAATAAAGATTGTGGTTATTCATGTATAATGTATATAAATGCTATGTTTCATGTTGTATCCTTTGCAACATATTCCGAATATGCCACTGACTTCCAGATACATTCTCTTACTGAACAGTATTTTTCAGAACATAAACCTATAAAACCATTAGATCAGGAAATACAGTTTATTCCCATACATTCTGGAGTAATTCTCTAGTATCATTCTCTGGTAATTTTTATCAGATTTTAAGTCTGTTTTTTAACAGATGTGCATAATAGTGTTTCCTTGGTGCTCCAGTTTGTCATCATTGGATTGTAATTAAGGTTAAAATTAATATTCTTGGGAAGTCTATTGAATTGCACAATCCTTTTACCTCATCTTATTTATCCTTTATTGTATAATGAAATGAAGACTTCTGATATATAAATAAACTTTAGTGATCTGTTTCATTGCAGAATAATACACATGCAAAAGAGTTTATTAATAGCTTAAAAATTGCTATGCTATTTTTCATGTTAACCTCTATGTACTTGCCACTTTGAAAACTTCTGGTGGCTTTTTCTTAACAGATGCATCAAAGGAATAACAAATAGAAAATCAATTACTTATGGAAAATGCATGAAAACTGGTTTTTGGTGAAGTTTATGTATTTAAACTTAAGTTAGTATTATGTTATTACTCATCACATGACTTTATATGTATATACAGAGAGATCCAAATACATGTGAACCACTGCACGGTGTTTTTCCACTGCGTATGTTGAAACACGATAACAGCAGCTGATATACACAAGGTCATGACCATCACTTGTTTTTCTCTGCTCTGCTCACAATAAGTATTGAGCTGGTGCAATAGCGTGCTGCTGCATTATTACCTGTGTGCTTTATTATTTAGTCCTCTACTGAACCACAAAGTGTATTTTGGCTCAGCATTTGTTTTCTACTGCACAGTGTGTATTTATTTATGATTTATACGTGTTAACTTAGGTTGCCACGGTAAAGTACGATTTGCAGAAAGATCTCCATTTAATATTTTTCATGGACCAGTGTACACAAAATAATTGTTATTGGACCTCTGAGAAACCTAATATTGTTCATGAAATACCCCTTCATGATGAAAAAATTGGTGTATGGTGTGCCATTAGTGGAGAAAGAGTAATAGGCCCAATTTTTTTCAAGCCAACAGTTGACGCTTGTACATATGTGAATATAATTTTGTACCCTTCTTTTAGAGAAGTAACTGACAAGGGATGTGATTTTGCCTTTTTTCAACAAGACTCTGTAACAGCCCATACAGCTAATCTTTCAATGAGAAAATTGAAAGTGTGTTTCAGGACAGAATTATTAGTAGAAATTTGTGGCCCCCTGGGTCCCCCGACCTAACCCCCTGTGATTTCTATTTCTGGGGTAACTTAAAACATAAAGTGTACAAGACAAACCCACACACCCTGGAAGAATTCAAACAAAATATCCGTGAGGAAATTGCGAACATTTCTCAATGTGAACTACAGCGAGTGATGGATAGTTTCCTAGAGATGCCAAAAATGTATGGACAATGACGGTGGCCAGTTTCAGGATCTGCTGTAATTACATTAGTTTTAAAAGTAGTTTTAAAAATGCTGTACGGTTTTACCGTGCTGTTCTATGAAGCAGCAGTCTGCGACGAGTGCAGAGGACTCGTAGACAAAACACTGTGCAGCCGGTTCAGTCGTTTGGATCACTCATTAGTATCCATGTTACATACCTGATCATAATGCCATGGTCACTTTGTTCTTTTTCACGTTCATGATGCTCCAGAGCAAGTTTTGTTTTTAAGTTCTCCAGATCTAGCTCATGCTGCCTGGCTAACATCTGGTGTTTTTCTTGAAGTTCTTTTAGTAACTTCTCTCTCTGCAAAATAGTTTACTGTGCAGTTTTAAACAAGTCAACATTAGCTTTGGTACTATTTGGTTTTCATTTGATTTGTTTTGTTTTGCATTTCACAGTTGCTATTGTTTTGTTAATTTGAACATTAGTGACAAAGTTTTCTGGACAGATAAAGCATGCTTTTTTCTTAATGGTGGAGTTAACACACAAATTTGCAGACTTTGGTCAGAAAACGATCCTCAGATCTTATACAAAGTCTGAATTATTTAAAAGTTTCTCTATGGTGTGGCTTCACTTTACAATTCACATTGGCTCCCGTTTCTTTGAAGAAGACAATGAAATAAGACAGTCACAGTAAAAGGGAGTAGTACTACTACAGCATGTTACAGAACTTCATCTTCCCTGGACTGAGAAATCACGATATAGAAAATATAATCCTCATTCAAGATGGCGTTCCACCCCATATCTACACCACTACAAAACAATTATCCAGATTTTTGGCAATTGTGTCATCAGTAGGCCCTTTCCACCAATGTGGTCTCCATGATCCCCAGACCTGAATCCAGCCAACCTTTGGCAGTGGGATACATTGAAGAATTACTTTTCCCAACATATCCAACAACCCCACGGCAACTGAAAATGCCTCTTGCTATGTTCCAAGGCATTATCTGCAAAATGCTCTGCAGATGTCATAGGCATAATGCATATTGAACAAGAGAAGACTGACATCTTCCCAATGTTTTTCTCCTTCACAAAGTATAATAATATTTATAGCAGTTTAATGTCTGTTTAATGACTTCTGAATGTCACTTGTGTGTGACTAATGAGGTGGAAATTTGAAACACTAAACATCACTTAGTATAAATATTTTGAACATGTCTCAGGCATTGCTTGTATCCATCCTATGCAGTCTAGTAGTTATGAACTGTAATAAACCTAATTTCTCTTTTAATTTGTTCTTTCTTCTTCACCTGATTACCCTCCCCTTATGTAGGACTTAAAAAAGCCAGTGCCTAGGGTCAGAAGCCTGTCGGAGAGCACAGGAACTTATGGCCTGGACAGAGTGAAGACCTGGAAGCGGGTGGTCAGCCAAACACCAGGTATGAGAGTGAGGAAGAGGCAAAATCAGTGATTGGAAAGGTGATAATGGAGCAATTGGTGGAATGAGTGGTGGGGGAAACCAGAGAACATGGAGAAAACCCACCCTTATGCCGCTTCGTCTACCATGAACACAACATGTGCGTCCCTGGGATTGAACCTAGGTCACCTAGGTGGTAGGCGAACACACTAACCACTCAGCCAGTGATAATTGGGATATATAAAAGCTTTCAAGTAAAAATAAGTGTAACATTCACCTGATTTTGTTTACCACAGCCACATATTTTTGTATCACAAATTATTCATATATAAACTTATTTTTCTATTTTTATCAAGAATAAAAAAATACTCACCAGAAAATATTTAAATTAGATAAATAATGATAATAAACATGTTAGATTTGTTCCTACAACAGATTGTGACAGTTCAAAGCATGCACATTAAAGATACCTATCTGACTGCACAATATTCCAAGAAACAGAGTCCCTCAAAATCATTAGATAGAAAATGGCACATATCAATTCCGACCAGCAACTGATTCCGAACCAACATAAGGGCATTTGTACATGAAGACTTGATATGTTGGAACAAACCTTTTAAAGACTCAGGGTAAATATCTGCTAACCGTGATATTACAGATTGTTTGCCAAGCTCATGAGAATCAAAAGAACAGCTATTTTACTCAACAGCCACTTTAGTATGGCCATATATACCTACATCTCAACTCTGACCAAAACACGGTCTGGGTGGCTCAGTTCGTTAGACGCTGGCCTACTGATCCGGAGCTCACAGGTTAAAATCTGGCCCACACTGATGGTTTTTAAGTATGCTTAAAAACAACAGCTCCATTTCAGTAGAGTTACTGGCATGTAAAAGAACTGTGGGGCAAAATTCCAGCACACCAACAATGCTGATGTTATCCCGGCAATTGACAGCATCGTTAAACAAAATAACCTTTTCTATCCTCTCATAACCCTGCTGTTTTTCTAAAAGTGATATTTATTCATTTATTATTTAATTCAGGGATTCTCAGAACAAGTACATTTGATAAAATCTTAATATCATACTGTTAGTTAGAACACAATATTGTCTGCCCACCAGAGGAAGGCAATTGGAGTCTGAGGTAAGAGAGGGGGCTTGAATTGATAATATGCTAATACAGTCAATTTGCTTACTGCAAAATGTGCATATGAGACAGTGTTGCGACTTACTGCTAGATCCAAAGTCTTTTGAACTCATATAGCAACATAATTTCAGAGATAGCAAGTAGTAACTTTTCTGACAATTTTGGGTAGAAAAAATGTTTTCCGTGTAGAAACGTCAAAAGTCTCTTCATACTTGCCTCTTCAGTCTAACACTGATTGGATAAAAGCAGCTGAATTTTCTCCCACCTTCCCTACAACAACAGACACAGAGGGGTGAGTATTTGTGTCTCTTTCTCTTTCTTTATGCCACAGATAAGATAAACCACACAGGGTATAAACATCTGGGCAGTTTCTAATTCTTCCCGATATGCCTCATGGCTTTGCCAAGTAGTACACACGGCCATGAACTTCCAGTGCAACTGTCAACATCATTGCTTGTGGAGATGCCTGAGGAGCAGCTGAAAGACGAACTATCCTTCTTCTGATTCTTTTAAAATTATTAAATATTAGACAAATACTTTTCAATTAATTTAAGTAATTATTTTGATTTAGCGACATTTGGTTAACAGTAGCTGGCAACACTGAGATATGAATCACTAGTGAGCATAAACGTGATAGGGATGTTTGTGTAGCACATTCCTCCAGCTCGCCTTCTTCTGATGGGCAGATAGCACCACGTCCTTAGAAACATTTACGCTCTAGAGGCAATAAGCAAAAAGAAAAGAAAATTTTGGACATGTGACTTTGGAATTTCACAGATATCATTTTTGAAGTACCTTAAATTTAAAAAATCTGATGTATTACATTCACATGACTTTCTCTACCCTTGTACTAACCATTATTACAAACTCTTATTCCTATATCTTCTTCGTGTTAGTTGAGACAAACATTTGCAGAAATTATCTTACTGCGTATTTTCCTTGTAGATACAAGGGGAATATGGGACTACAGAAGGCTTTGGGCGAGTCAAATCTTTTAAAGCTTTAAAATTCCATTCTCTGTGCACGGATAACATATAAATGTGAATAGCAATGTTCCACTTGACAGAAGCATGCGTTCTCCAAAACTTACACAAATAACGAGGAATATTTCTGAAATGGTCCACTCTACAAAATAACTTATTTGGACATAAATTGTGTGTTTTAGCAAGATCTACATTTTCGTAGATTAATGATTAATGATTAGGATTAATGACTTCATTGTCAGAAATCCAGCATTAGCTAACAACAACAACAACATTTTCGTATAGTAAGATCTGATCTATCTCTTTAGGTTTAAAAATTATGTACAAGTCATCCAGAGTAAATAAGACTTCATGGGATATAGCCAGAAAATTCAAGATGTACATTTCATTCGCCATAAAAATATCTCAAACAAGTGGCATTTTAATCAAAATTGCTTGAACCATTTTCAAGAAAATCAAAATTTTTGATAAACTTTCCGTGCAAAGGGTAGTTTAGGATGGAGAATTTTTCTTCAAAATTGTGTTGCATCCTTGAAAGACATTAAACTTAAATACCAACTTTGGGTTTTAACCGAGCTTACATTTTTGAGTTATGCTGTCCAAATACTGACACAGAGATACATAGACACACACAGACCTTTTTCTAAAAATGCCTTTTTGGGGTTCAGGGGGCCTCAAAACATATATTTCCGGTGAAATCTTGACATCGAATTTTTTGGCGGAATACAATACGTACTTTACATAGTAGAGAAACTAAAAAATTGCAAAGTATTGAAAAATTAATATCAATAGTAATGAATATCCTGAAATGTCTGATAATGCAAAAAAAGCTATTTGAAATAAATAATATTTTTTTTTACAGAGGTCTGGATGTTTTGTTTACTTTGTTTTTGTCTATCCCTTAATGTTTACCAGTTACACAACATCACCCAAAATACCTTCCAAAAGAGGACTTCACAGGCTAGTTTTGAAAGTTCAAGATGAACATTTTATTTCGACTGTAAATATTTTAAACATGTATTTTAATCAAAATTATTATAGCCATTTTTTGAGAAATTTAAAATGTTGAAAAATGCTCCAAAGGGTAATTTGGTGTAGGAGATTTTCTCAAAAATTTTTGTGTTGCATCTTTGGAAGATAATGAATTCAGATACCAAGTTTAGTATTGATCCAATTTAACTTTTTGAGTTATGCCCTTCACAGTCGCACACACCACAGATCTTTTTCTAAAACTGCTTTTTCTGGATTTAGGGGCCACAAATCATGTATTTTCAGTGAAACTGTGATATCAACAGTTAGGATGAAATTCAATATCTTTTCTACTTCTACATGTGTGTACAGAACATAAAAAGGTTTCACCACACATCACATATTTTTATACATGCTTAGGCAAGCCTGAAAACTAACTTCTATTGGATCATGTACTTTCATTTGTGTTTCTTTTTAAATCTCACTTGCCAAGTACAAACTTTTAGAAATACTAACTAGAAACAATCAGTACGCATAACAAACAGCTTTGTATTTCAGTATATTCTAAAATAATTTGTCTCTTCATCCTAGGATGTTCTAAGTTTGGAGTGAAAAAAAGGGACAACAGAGTAGCAGCTCAAGTTAAACCATTGAATATATATATTATGTTTCTAAGATGGAAATACACCAACTTTTGGATACTTTAGTAATAAAATTTGTTCATTACGGTAATATAGTGTGCAAAGTATATAGTACGCTCTAGCATCCCTGGTGGTGAATTACATACCACCAAACCCATTACGGAGCCTTAATAAATAAAAAAAACTAAAGGTTTAAGCCTGAATCTTTTTTAACTAACTTCTTCCTTTTCCTGCCGAAGTTGCTTTTTATCTGCCTGAAAACTTGCTTCCATTCGAGATTTCTCTGCAGAGAGCGTTGCTAGAGAATTCATCAAGGTGGTAAGTTGGGAATGAAGTTGTTCCACAGTTTCTTTTTTGTCTTCCTTAGTCTCAGGCTTATGTGTGAACTGGAAGTAAACAAACAGTATTATTTGTTATGCATGGTTTGACAGGCATAGCTGAATGTCTTTCTTTGTCAAAATGTCTTCGAAAGTTTCACTATGATACACAAATATACAATCAGAAGTACGGAAAGATGAAGACGATACCTCTGCATTACTGTTTTCATGGTTTGATTTTTCATTCTGTATTGCAACCTCTGTGTTTGATTTTGAATTGGCTGTCACCGGAGGACTTGAGCCACTCAGAGCTCTAAGACTGGCTTCGAGTGCTTCCTTTTCTTTTATTAATCCTTTGTATGCCGCAACAACATCTGAAATTGTAACAGAACACCAAAGTAATACACTTCATAGTTAGGTTATGTACCACTAAACATATTTTACATATTGCTCAACCTCTAAGGCGTGTTTCATAACGTTTAAGCTGCTCTTTTTGTTCGTTTAAAGTGATTAGTAATTCTTTTTTAGTCATTTTATCCATTATTTCTAGTTTGTGTTTGTGTACACGTGTCCAATTTTAATTTGACATTTCTGTGCCTGAGCGAATACAATTCAATTGCACAGTATTGCCACCTTCTTCCGTTCCGCTGACTCGTGATCAGCTGATTGGTTAGGGAGCTCTTGAGAATGTATGAATCCGCCGACCGGGTAACTTGAATTTTGTCAGACACGCACGTCACCTTTAGGTACCACGTGCTTGTCTGCACGTGAACTATGGTTTAACTTCTTGAGAACTGTGACTGTGCTTCTCCAAAATGTCCTAATAAATTCTCTCTATTGAGCAAGAGGATACACTGCCGCACAAGTAGAAAGTATCTCCGACTTGCTTCGCATTTTATTTCGTAAGAGTATGATGTTCGACATGGGCGTTACAGCCCTTTCTAGGAAATTAATAAATTTAATGTGCAATTAGTTACTGACTACTGGATTATTGTTTTACTTTTGATGCAAAGGACAATTTTTCCTTAGGATACTCGTACAAAAGAGATATTCGATTGTTTCATAGCACCTGTGTTACAAATGAGCTCATCGGTAATTTTTTAGTTTCTCTACTACGTATAGTAAGTAGAGGAAGTATTGTATTCCACCCAACAACTCGATTTCGAGATTGCACCGGAAATATGTTTTGAGGCCCCCTGAATTTAAAAAAAAATTTAAAAAGCAGCAATTTTAAAACAAAGGTGCGAGCGCGCGCGCGCGTGTGTATGTGTGTGTCAGTCTGTGGACAGCATAGCTCAAAAACGAAAAGTCGGTTAAAAACCAAAGTTGGTATTTAAGTTTAATGTCTTTCAAGGATGTGACATGAAGATTCTGAAGAAAATTCCTCCACCCTAAACTACCCTTTACATGAAAATTTGTTTGAAATTTTTTATTTTCTCGAAAACGGCTCAAACGATTTTGATTAAAATGCCACACGTTTAAGATATTTTTATGACAAATTAAATTTACATTTTGAATTTTTTGGCTATAGCCCATGCAGTCCTGTTTACTCTGGATGACTTTTGCATAACTGGTAAACCCAAAGAGATAGACCAAATGTTACTATACAAAAAAATGTATACCTCATTAAAACGCACAATTTATGTCCAAATAATATTTTTTGTGGAGTGGAACATTTTGGTGATATTCATCGTTATTTGTGTGAGTTTTGCAGTACTTATACCTTTCTCAAATGGAAGATCTTAATTCTATTTTTTATATCTTAGCTGTGCAAACAGAACAGAATTTGGAAGCTCTAAAAGATTTGACTATCGCACAAAGCCTACTGTATTCCCATGTTCCGGTTGCACCTACAAGGAAATAAGCAATAAGATAATTTGTACAAATGTTAATCTCATTGAATTACAAATAATTTCCCTCCTATGGTATCTTGGTACTTTGTTTCTCTCTATTGAAATGTCACTTGAAGTAGAATGCAACGTTTTGCATGGAAATGAAATGACACACACCACTGTTTTGTTTATGATTGTTATTCTAAACCCGTTTTCATGAGGTTCCGAGCGTTCGAGGTCAAAGGTGTCCCTTGTCAGAATGTATATAGCTACATATATGACGCTTAGTGTAGTTTCAAGACTTCATATAGGTTTTCTTTATCGAGTTATAACAAGCTTTTTTTTCTAGTTCTTTTAGAAAGAGAGAAAGACTGCTACATCTTGTTTAAAGACTCCTATAGCTCAGGTCTATGGAGACGATGCATAAAGTTAGGTATATTAAAAAATTAGTGCTCAAATGAGGTCGGGTCCCAAAGAACTAAGAGTTACAGTACAACATATCTTCGCAGGAAATAAAATCTGTGTTACATTCACATTCCTTTCTCTACCCATTCTTCGACAATATTCTTGCGAAAGCTTATTCATCTGCCTACTCCATGTTAATCGAGATATACATTTGTAGAAATTGTTTTATTACGTATTGCTTTGTAGGTACAATGGTAACTAGGCAATACAATGAATCAAATCTGTTAAGAGCTGGTCGTTACGTAATGTCAGTGAAATTTCATTCTCTTTGCAGGACAAGGAAGAAAGGGAAAAAGATGTTTTAAAAAATCTCAACCCCAAACTACCCTTTACATGGAACATTTTTAGTAAATTTTGATTTTCTCAAAAATACCTCTAATGATCTTTATTAGGTAAAATTCCATACGTTTAACACAGTTTCAATACAAATGAAACGTGTATCTTGAGTTTTCTGGGAATGGTCTCTTGGAGGGTTCTTCATTCTGGATGGTTTTGGCAGAACTGGTAAACCATAATAGGTGGGCAAACTCTTGCTGCACCATACATATATATCGTTAACGTACATAATTTATGACAAATAGCATCATTTGTGACATTAGCCATTTCCGGCATATTCGTTGTTATTGGCGTCGAGTGGACTTTCAAATACCTACAGACTTACGTATACTTTTCTCAAATTGGAATTTCGGTATTCGTTCTTTTTCACTTTTTCTATTACTTACATAGCAGGGGCTCTAATGACCTAGCTGTCGACGGGCCCTTAAACCCTAATCACTCACTCACCCCCTACATAACAGGTAGAGAAGGTTTGCATCCCTCCCAAACATTCTATACAGCGATTCACTGTATATATTTATTATCTCTTGGCCGTGCAAAGAGAACGGAATTTCAGTCATCATACAACAAACAGCTCTAAGTATTTGACTATCGCTTAAAGTTTATTGTATTCCCATATTCCCTTGTACATACCTACAAGGAAATACGCAATAAGACAATGTATGCAAATATTTATCTGGATTAGTGTGAAGTATATGACAAACTAAGTCCTTTGTAAGAATATTTTTGCAAGAGAGTACGTCACGTCTGAGGTTTTTATATTCAGGGGCCTCAAAATATGTATATCCGATGAAATCTCGTTATCCAACCCAGAACTTCCGAATTGGATAATGCTCCAAAACGTGTTATGCCATCCCTAAAAGGAACTCTGAATCCACTGCTTCTTGTTCTTCTTCTTCTTCATCATCATCTTCTTCTTGTTCTTCTTCTTCATCTTCTTCATCATCATCATCTTCTTCTTCTTCTACATCATCATCTTCTTCTTCTTCATCTTCTTCTTGTTCTTCTTCTTCATCTTCTTCATCATCTTCTTCTTCATCTTCTTCTTCTTCATCATCATCTTCTTCTTCTTGTTCTTCTTCTTCTTCTTCATCTTCTTCATCATCATCATCATCATCTTCTTCTTCTTCATCTTCTTCTTCTTCTACATCATCATCTTCTTCTTCTTCTTCATCTTCTTCTTGTTCTTCTTCATCTTCTTCATCATCATCTTCTTCATCATCATCATCTTGTTCTTCTTCTTCTTCATCTTCTTCTTGTTCTTCTTCTTCATCTTCTTCTTGTTCTTCTTCTTCATCTTCTTCTTCATCATCATCTTCTTCTTCTTGTTCTTCTTCATCTTCATCATCATCATCATCATCATCATCATCATCATCATCATCATCTTCTTCTTCATCTTCTTCTTCTTCTTCTTCTACATCATCATCATCTTCTTCTTCTTCATCTTCTTCTTGTTCTTCTTCATCTTCTTCATCATCATCTTCTACATCATCATCATCATCTTCTTCTTCATCTTCTTCTTCTTCTACATCATCATCATCTTCTTCTTCATCTTCTTCTTCTTCATCTTCTTCTTCTTCATCATCATCTTCTTCTTCTTGTTCTTCTTCATCTTCTTCATCATCATCATCATCATCTTCTTCTTCATCTTCTTCTTCTTCTACATCATCATCTTCTTCTTCTTCATCTTCTTCTTGTTCTTCTTCATCTTCTTCATCATCATCTTCTTCTTCATCATCATCATCATCATCATCATCTTCTTCATCATCATCTTCTTCTTCTTCTTCTTCTTCTTCTTCTTTCCATCGATGTGTGATTGCGCATGCGCAAGGCATGTGAGATGTAATATTTTAGGATATAGAACTTGCAAATCTGTGGTAGCTTTGCACAGAATGGTGCTGTATCCGTCACTAGAAGGAAGACATTGCTGAGTTTAACCCCATCAGGCCACTAAAGTCCCATTGCACCATTAAATAATTTGACAATGTTGCTGGTTGCATTTTGGTAACACCTCACCAGTTAACAACAGGCCGACTCGCTTCATTATCTTTCAATACGCCCACTATCACATTTCCAATGAACATCCGTTATCTCGTCGGTTGAGACCCAAATGGGACTCTCGCCAATTTCCAGTCGAATTGAGTTGATTGTTTCCATATATGTCAAGTACTTACATAGTTCTGTCTGATTATAGATTCGTCTGGCATTGTTTCATTTGTCTATTTTTCATGAAATGCACAGAGCATTGGATTTTTACTTTCCCTACTACGTATAGTAAAGTAGAGGAAGTATTGTATTCCACTAAAAAATTCCATGTCGAGATTTCACTGGAAATATAGGTTTTGAGGCCCCCTGAATAAAAAAATAACACTTTTAGAAAAAGGTGTGTGTGTGTGTAGGTCTGTGGACAACATAACTCAAAAACGAAAAGTCAGTTGAAAACCAAAGATGGTATTTAAGTTTAATGTTTTTCAAGGATGCAACACGAGGATTTTTAACAAAGTTGCTCTAACAATTTTGATAAAATGTCATACGTTTCAGAAATTTTTATGACAAGTGAAATGTATATCTTGAATTTTCTGGCTATAGCCCACGAAGTCCTATTTACTCTGGATGTCTTTGCATAACTGGTAAACCGAAAGAAATAGACCAAATCTTATTATACAAAAAATGTAGATCTTGCTAAAACACACAATTTTTTGTTGTCCTAAAGTGAATCATTTTGGAGATATTCCTTGTTATTTGTGTAAGTTTTGGAGATCTTCTACTTCTGTCAAATGGAACATTGTTATTCATTTTTATACGAGTGGTAACAGTGCAAAGAGAACGAAATTTGGAAGTATTTGACTATCGCTCAAAATTTACTACATTCCCATATTCCTCTTGCACCGGCAAGAAAATAAACAATAAGATAATTTCTGCAAATGTTTATGTCAACTAACACGGAGAAGATATAGGAATAAGAGTTTGTAAGAATGGTTAGTACAAGATTAGAGAAAGCGAATAAAATTGCAACTAAACAAGGGAATATTAATAAATATGTAAAAATATGTACTTAAGAGCAAAATGTGTACAATCAAGTTTATACTTTTAGGCTTTCGTTGTCATGAAACTCCAACATATCTTAATGTTAATAGGGGAAAAAACGTAATTATATAATTATCCGGGCTCTAGTCATTACAATTGTAAATGGTGGGTAACTATTACATCGACTATGTTACTCGAGTCTTACAACTCGTTTCCACAAATTTGCGAGGTTGCTGCTTTCTAAGTGAAAAATGAAACTGCAGGAGGTGCAATGGTAACATCCGCTGAAGTCGCCGCTTTCCTAACAAATTTGCTGACTTCACAAGTTGGAGAAAACGAGAGGAGCAGTTTAGTTTTCAGTTTCTTCATTGAAGGAGCTGCATATGTGGGAAACAAAATGGTGGTGCAGGGCATCTGTGTGATAATGGAGTTTCGTACCAGGAGGATAGCGTGAGTTGCTTCTAACATGTGGCCAACAAGTGCGCAGTGACATTGGTTATCCATTGTTTCGTGTTTACATTCCCTCGTGCACCTGTGATTCTCATCATGCACACAGCAGCAGCAGTCGGTTAAACATGGTAGTTCGCCTGCTCGTACAAAAAATTATCAACATTGGTAATTTGCTTTTACTGCACTTAATTCTGGTGTCCACTTGCATTAGCTTGCTCACTACCAGAAATACTTCAACCACGGTAAGTAAAACCTTAACAAAACATAGAAACGGGACCATCAATATTATTTAAGTAATAACACTCTAATGAGCAGGGCCCGAATGTTTATAACCTAAAAATGTTAGAAATATGCAAGCGCTTATGACCAAAAAAATTAGAAAACATGACGATAAATATGACCTAAAATTTATGGGTGCATTTTTCAAATCTTCAGAAGTTTAATGAAAATCTTCTTTAAAAATCTAGACAGTCAATAACAAGTAAATAATATTAATTTTATTGTTGCATTTTGAAGTTATCTAATTGCTCAATCCAGAACTAACCCTCAGCTCTGCACAGAATGAAATAAATGCCACATTTTGTAGGGAGACCAGGAAGAAGAATTGCAGTAGAAAATTAAATACATTTTTTAAGTTTTCAAAAGGGAATCTGCACGCAACATTGTTGACCCCCTAGTATTACTGACAAGAACTAGGAGATGTGAAAAAGCGTCTTTGGGAGACTGCAAGCACATGTGCGAAATGTACAAATCTGATGTGTTACACTCACGTGATTTCCTCTACTCTTGTACTAACCATTCTTACAAACTCTTATTCCTATATCTTCTTAGCGTTAGTTGGGATAAAATTTGCAGAAATTATCTTATTGCTTACTTCCTTTGCTTATTTTCTTGTAGGAGCAAGGGGGATATTAGAATACAGTAGCCTTTGAGCGATAGTAAAATGTTTTAAAGCTTTGAGATTCCGTTTTCTTTACAAGGTTAACGTATAAAAAATGAATAACGATGTTATATTTGATAGCAGTATAAGTTCTCCAAAACACACAAATAACAAGCAATGTCTCCGAAACGGTTCACTCTAAAAAAATATTTAGACAAAAATTGTGTGTTTAAGCAAGATTTACATTTTTGTATAGTATGATTTGGTCTATCTCTAACGGTTTACGAATTATGCAAAAGTCTTACAGGGTAAATCGAACTACATGGGCTATAGCTAGAAAATTTAAGATATACATTTCATTTGTTATAAAAATATCTCAAACATATGACATTTTAATCAAAACCGTTAGAGCCATTTTCAAGAAAATAAAAATTTTCGTAAAATATTCCAAGGGTAGTTTAGGGTGGAGGAATTTTCTTCAAAATCTTCGTGTCGTATCCTTGAAAGACATTAAAATTAAATACAAACTTTGGTTTTTAACCAACAGACTGACACAGACAGACACACACAAGGACCTTTTTCAGACCTTTTTTTATTCAGGGGGCCTCAAAACATATATTTCCGGTGAAATCTCGATATTGAATTTTTGGTTTGAATACAGTACTTTCCTCTACTTTACTAACGTAGGAGAGGAAGTAAAAATATGACAAAAATACGAACATTTAAAAGAAAATATGTCTATAGTATGAAACATTACAAGAAAATTACTAAAAAGCGTTAAAAACAGCCATTTTATTTACAATTTTGTATGCGTGTTGTGTCTGTCTGTTCATGACTAGCAAAACCCAGAGAATAGTCGAATAAATGCAAATTTTCACGCATGAGTTACATACGATTAAAGAATTCCCAGCGAACAGCTTAAAAAAGAAAAAGAAAACGGAAAAATCATTATAATTGAAAATAGCTTCTCTGCCAAAACATTTCCTTTTTTTTTTTTATTTTTCCGAAAATATCTCTATCACCTAATTAATACATCCCATATTTTAAATACATGCGTGAAGAACAATTGTATTGATTATCCCGCTTGTCACGGATTATACTTCAGCAGTAATCAGCTAACACTGCGGGCATCCATTTTCCTTCATACCGTTACTCCATTGTGTACAGCTCTCTGGAAAGAAACCTAATTCCGAGTCCATGAAATGTACTTTTAAGAACATATTGCATCCTAAATCTTTATAAGCGTCGTTCATTTCTTTCACATATTCGTTACCTATATTTAGTGTCTTCTACTTCCAAGGAAAGTTTGTGTTACTTTATTGAAACATAACCTGTTTGTAAGGCGACGCGACTCTTCCTCCCCTACCTAACGTGTGCTACGTCACAAAACCTCCGTGCAAACATAACTGAAATGGCAACCACATGCAACCGGGACCGAAGCTTAGTAATAATTTAATGCAGAAATACTAAAGTCAAGACGGAAGGACTGCCACTAGACTGTAGGCAGGGAAATAACAGATAACAAACCATCATCCAACCCTCGTACAGTCTTTTGGATGTTTGCTGAATGTTCCGGGGTCGGTTGTTATCTACCTGACAGTTTTCTTTATAGTGATAAGGTTTGAGCGATGGTGCCCAAATCTTCTCTTGTTAGCTAATGACGTCACCGGGTCGCTATACCCCACCTTCTTCGTTTTGTGCGTGAAACATTTCTCTTTTACGTAAGTAACCAAGTATTAGAGAGGTTTGTTTTCGAGTCCCATGTATGCGAATACTAGGTAGACTAGGGGACTCCCCATTCTTCACATGACTCGGTTTCTAATAGTTTTTCACCGAGTCTTAAAATACATAATTTGTTTAATTTAACAATTATTAATTACAATATTAAGTTTTGCAATAACAGTTATAAAGGGTAATAATAACATGCGATATTGTTACATCAATATTAAATTTATAAAAATCTAAAGAAAGGGGAACATTAAAACACATTAAAATCAGTACACAGTCATTTCTACTTGAAATATTCTGATAAGAGAGCAATTAAGATCCTTGTTTATAGCGTTAATAAAGAAAACAACAGGTTAAAAATAGAATATCAAGCAATTTACACAATACGATATAAAAACACTAAAACAAAGGACAACATGCAGTTCCTAAATATGTGTTATAAAACAATAGAGCAAAATATAATTAATAAAAGTAATTCAAAGCACAACCATTAGAAACTTTAAATGAGACAAAAGGTACCTAAGTTAATATATTGCCTTAAAATAAGGTGAAAAGATTAAAAGGTTAAACATTAACAGAGTTAGAGATTAAACATTAAAAGACGATTAAAAACAAGTGAAATTTGTACGATTAAGTAAACATAGAGCAATAAAATTAAAATTGGATTATATGGGTAATATGTGAATAAGGCTATCTTCGATGGAATCGGATATTTAAATTTTGTATATTTGTTGGTTATGGTGTTGAGAACATCCCAAAGTCTCTTTTTCCTGGGTATTTCATTCAGTGGGCGCTTTCGGTACTCCTTTCTAATGTTTGGCCAGCATGTCTGATAAATCTTAAGAGGTAGACAAATCCTGCTACACAAAAAAAAATATAGATCTGGCTAAGACACACAATTTTGATGGCGTGAACCATTTCGGAGATATTCCTTTTGTTTGTCTGAATTTAACAACATATAGTTTTCTCAATTGGGAGGTCGTTATTAGTTTTTTATCTCTTGGCCATGCAAAGAAAACGAAGTTTCAGAGTCATCACATAGCGACTATGTATAAAAGATTTGACTATTGCTTAAAGCCTACTGCATTCTTGTATTCCTCTTGTACCTACAAGAAAATTAGCAATAAACTAGTTTCTGGAAATGTTTATCTCGATTAACGTGAAGTAGATAGAGGAATAAGCATTTTAAGAGTAGTTTACACAAGAGTAGGGAAAGTCATGTGAGTGCAAGACATCAAATGTTTAAAATTCATGCTATATTATGTTTCTCTTCTGTTTGTCCATTCTTGCGTAAGAAAACTGACGTGTTCCATTCCCATAATGTTCTATACTGACTCCTCTACAAGCTATTCTCCAAAAGCTTAGTATTCTATACTTCCTGAATGCAGATAAATTATTCACATATGCATATGTGTGTCGCGGACCGTGACCCATGACCCCGTTGAGACTTGCGTGTGGGAAGTCCTGTGAGCGATATCACGCCAAAGTGTGCAAAACTAGATTAATATCACTATGAACTGAACTCAACTATGTACTTACATAACCACTATTGTGCGCCTTTCCGTTGTATACATATTTGGGTGAACGACACAGTAGGTACCAAATTCAGTGAAATTCCGTGCACTTTGCATGGCCACTGGAGCGATGGGGGGGGGGGGGGGTAGCGACTTCCTATTTGAGACCCCCACACATAGACCTTCTAAATTTCTATGAGTGCACTAATAAACTTTCTCTACTCATTCTTATACAGACTATTCTTAAAAATCTGTGTTGCACTCACATGACTTTCTCTACTCTTTTACTAACCATTCTTACGAACTCTTATTCCTGTATCTTCTTCGTGTTGAGATAAGCATTTGTACAAATTATCTTATTGCTTATTTCCTTGTAGATACAAGGGGAATATTAGAATACAGTAGGCTTTGTGCGATAGTCAAATGTTTTACAGCTTTCAAATTCCGTTCTCTTTGCACGGTTAACACATACAAAAATGAATAACGATGTTCCATTTGACGAAAGTTAAAGTTTTCCAAAACTCACACAAATAACAAGGAATATCTTCTAAATGATTCACTCCACAAAAAAAAAAAAAAAAAAAAAAAAAAAAAAAATCATTTGGGCATAAATTGTGTTTTAGTAAGATCTACGTTTTTGTATAGTAAGATTTGGTCTATCTCTAACGGTTTACGAGTTATTCAAAAATCATCAAGAGTAAACAGGACTACGTGGGCTATAGCCATAAAATTCAAGATATACATTTCATTTGCCACAAAAATATCTCAGACATATGGCATTTTAATCAAAATCGTTTGAGCGTAGTTTAGGGTGGAGCAATTTTCAACAAAATCTTCGTATCGCATCCTTTAAAGATATTAAACTTAAATACCAAGTTTGGTTTCTAACAGACTTTTCGTTTTTTTGGTTATGTTGTCCACAGACTGACACACACACACACACACACACACACACACACACACACACACACACACACACACACACACACAGGTGCGCGCTGACCTTTTTCTAAAAATGCTCTTTTTGGATTCAGGGGACTCAAAACATACATTTCCGGTGAAATCTCTACGTCGAATTTTTGGATGAAATACAATACCTACCTGTACTTGCTATACGTAGTAGAGAAAGTAAAAAATGCTTCAAAGTCGAATGGGAACATAGGATTTTTGTGTCCCTAGTAAAAATAAAACATTGCTTTCTATGCCAAAAGAAAATGTATGTAATACAATCACAATTACTTAATCACAAAAACCTAAACAATTAGAACCGGAAAAGACAGGTGGTCTGCATTTGATGATGGGGTAAATACTCACCCCTCTTCCCCACACCTGCTCTATAATCTGTCTCAAACAAGAACGATCATATTGCAAACATAGGGATGGGGAGACAGAAAGAGACTGAGATACTGCAACGGAACTCTCTTAGGCCGCTCATTGGTGTAGGGAAATTCATAGGCGTTTAAGAGGTGGTTCCCCCCGGGAACCGCCAATCAGCGGCCTAAGAGAGTTTCATTATAGTACATCTCTCTCTGTCTTACCACCCATATGTTTACAACAGGATCGCTCTAGTTTGACACATTATTTTGCATGTTTTCATTTAGATACATTCATTTCTTATAATGTTAAACGCAACAATTTTCAATAATGCAAAATTTAAAAATTATCGAAGGTTTATCTCCAAAACATTAGACGTACTTCGATAGCAACGAGGTATCGAGGTGCTATCCCTAGTTTCAAGTGTGGCCACTAGTGGTGCCCTAATCACTAAAATGGAACAGTTTCTCGCATGTTAGTTGTTATGCGGTGTAAACTAGTGTAAGGAAAAGTGGTCCCTTATCTCGGCAACTATTAAAAATAGCATGTATTTCCCCATAGCGGTTGCACCGCTAATGCTGTCCTTGAATGCTAATGCACATTTCTTGGTAATGGGTTTTCCTATCTACGTGCACAGATATGCTCATTCACACGTAACGCTGAGATAGCATTATTAACAGGTGAGAAAATAAAACCCGACAAACGCAAGAGATAATGTAGCACTTGTTAATCGATTACAATTTGACATAAGTGTATGAGTATGGGAAGCTCTTTACATTCTTCCAACTTCTCTGCAATCGATTAAAGTAACCGTATGAGACATGACCATTATCTTCACAGTGTTGAATTGGCAACTATTGGCACGCCCGCCTTTCAGACTAAGGAGAGGGGGAAAACCTGATGTGTACACTCACGGGGATCGAGATCCACGTTTGTAGAAATTGTTTTATTACCAACATATTTCTTTATAGATATAACGGGAGTAGGAGAATACAGCAGGCTTTTAAGCGGTAACTGTTCTGTCATAACCTTAACACAAACACTGCTCACATATATACAACTAATTCTGACTATTTACTCACTCTTAAATTAACTTCTCTGTTCGTGCAGACTTGCTTATATAGCCGAGAATTAGGTACCGGTGATTTTTCTGGAAACCAAAGTTTCGCGAAGCTTTTCGTAACAAACTCTGCACTCGAAGCTTCTAGTGTACTGTGGAAACGGCGTTTGTTTTTACCCGCCATTGTCGCTTGTTGCCTAGTAACATAGTGGTGTGAGGTAGCTGACCTTGAGCCTCCTTTGATGTGCTGCCGCCGCCACATTAAATATGTATATATAAATACAATAATGCTTTAACGAGATTAAATGTTTTGTATGGTAAGATTTTGTCGTGTATTACAATTTACCAGTAATGTAGAAGTAATCCACAATGAAGCGGACTTCAGAGACTATTCCCAGAAAACTCAAGATATACATTTCATTTGTCAGAAAGTATCTTAAACATACAGAATTTCAATCAAAATCATTAGAGCCGCTTTGGGGAAAATAGAAATTTTCAAACATTTTTCCATATAAAGAGTGGCTTGGGGTGGGGGATTTTCTTGAAAATCTGTCGCATCCTTGGAAAATGACGAACTTAAATATTAAGTTTGGTATTGAACCAACTTTTCGTTTTTGAGTTATGCTCTTTAGAGACAGAAGACACACACACACACACCTTTTTCTAAAATAGCATTTTTCGGATTCAAGGGACCTCAAAATGTATTCATTTTTTTTTGGGGGGGGGGGGGAGGTGGAGGAACAGAATACTGTTTACCTACCATGCACTCAGGGTCGGGCAGAATAGTGTCTGCTCCGAATCCACGGTGCACGCAACCCGCATAACATTATTGCTGATTGGAGAAGTGTCCGCTTCTTAAACTTAAGTGGCGGATTGATACAGTTAATGATCACCGCGTTTGTTTTAAACAGGAAAGAGCTGGCCATACGTTTACTATGTAAAATCGGAATTACACATATCATTATCATCCAAAATTATGAGAAGACGTTTAAGCTCTGGCGTAACAGGAATATGCATTTGCGCCGAGAATGATCATCTGAAACGCCAGATCTCAGTTTTGATTTTACTATGTTCATCAGAGAAAAAAATTGTTCACAGACATGAGGAAAATATTGCTGTGACCGGGAAGTAATGAGGCTGAGTGCACCCCGTGCCAGACCTCCCAGAGGAGATAAAATCCCCATGCTGGTACCGGGGATCGAACCCGGGTCCTCCGCGCCAGAGGCAAGCGCGCTACCAATTGCGATACGGAGGGGGTCAGAAAATATATACAACATATATAAAAAGGTAGATCAGAAAACACCTATTGGTTTTTTTGTTGTATGTGGCATGATATCTACAATCTTGGCTCAAAGAAAACCATGTAATATGTTGTTACAAATGAGGTAGACGGTATCGACACAGACATAATTCCTCCACTGAAACCGGTCACGAAACGAGTGGAAGTGCTCTTCCCAAGTATTGGACAATTCACACAAGTCGTGGGAAGTCGTTATTCTTTTATCTCTTGACCATGCAATTTTGAAAGATTTGACTATCGCTTAAAAACCTACTGTATTCCCACTTTTCTCTTGCACCTATATGAAAATTAGTAATAAAATTATAATTTCTTATTTCGATTAACATGAAGCGATAAGGGAATAAATGTTTGTAGGAATAGTTTTACAAGAGTGCACTCAGCCTCGTTAGGTCCCGAAGGGGTCAATTGAGGAGCTGTTTGATGAAGCAGTAGCGATCCCAGGTCGTGAAGGCCGCGTAATTGGCCGGGAGGGCTCGAGGCGTTGACCACGTCCCACCCTCCAGTACTGCACCCCAATCTTAGCGCCTGTAGTGGGCAGAGGGGACGACGCAGCGGCTGAGCGGCAAGCCTTGGCCCTTCATGGGCTGTTGCGCTGTGGGTTTATGTTTATAGAAAAAGTAATAAAAGAATCTTTGTTAATAATGCAAAAGCCTCAACTCATATTTTAACAAAACACTGCCAATCGCTAGAGAGAGAGGGATGGAGAGAGAAGGACACAGATAAACACAATAACACCCTTTTATCAAGTACGGACATACTTAAAAATATTCATCTTGTGTCTTGGATAACATAATTTGGTTTTCATATATATTATTTTTTCGTTTTGGGACATGACTATCCACAGACAGACAGACAGACAGACAGACGGACAGACGGACAGACAGACAGACAGACAGACGGACAGACACACAGACGGACGGACGGACAGACACACAGACAGACAGACAGACAGACAGACGGACGGACGGACGGACAGACACACAGACGGCTTCGTGCTCACGTTCGCTTCTTTGTTGAATGCTATGGAGAGAGAGATTCTTTGCTTTCAAAATAGTTGTACCTTTTTTTTAGGTACTTCTAGTGAACTGGAATATTTATTAAATTTTAGGTCGAATGTAAGATTTTCTTTACCCTAAAGGATAAACGGAGAAATCCGTTAAGTCCAGCTGCTCCTAAACTTTTCAAATGAAACTTTCTCACGGATTCTTTAGCTGTACTTTTTTTTTCTGGGGATATATGTAGGTATTGTCTGTCAGACACCATGGTTGACTACTCTGAAGACTTGGTGGGTGCTAAGAGCACCTTGATAAACAATCCTGTGCTCCATTTAATAGTGGAAGAAGATAAATATAGACGCGTAGCCTACTTCATCAATATCTCGCGATTTAGGAATTATCTATCAAGGGCGCAGGCTTAATAATAGACCCTTAGAACCGAAAAACCTCTGAAGGGCAACTTAAAGCAGTAGCAAACAGACTATAACTGACAATGACCGTGTCCAATATGAGCATCACAAAACACCGCAGGCCTGTGCCGCAGGCACACTGACACGGTTTTGTGACCGAGTTATTAATAACATTATTGCAAAACATTGTAATTTTCACAGTTTATAGTATAAAGCTATACTCGTGAATAAAATTAATGCTGTCATAATAAAAACACTTTTAAGTTTTATATCCTCGCAGGGGCTTTGTTATTGAGGGAGTGGCTGAGGATTATTTTGTTTACATCACATTCGTGCTACGGCGGAAACAACCAACGTAAACGGTGGTGGCGCTGGTCCTCTCATTCGTCGACTGCCAAGTAGGTATGTCAACAAACTGTATCGTCTTTATGGTGTATCTCAGCGATATGCCAAGTTCATTATACAGTGTGTCGGTTATCGCGGTCCCTCAGAAGATACTTTGGTGAGAGATTGCCAGCTGCAACTTTCCAAAATGAGATGGCTAGGCATAGCAAACGTCTGTGCTTTATTCGTTTTGGGTGCTGTCAGTGGTACTTATTTTGGAACACAGCTCAAAGCCAGTGATCATTGCTTCTGCAAGGTGGGTGGATATAAAATCGAGTGCTGTCATCTTGATGTCTGCTTGTCAGAAGTTGTTGAATTGTTAATTAATCATAAGTGGAAAAGATGTACGAAAGGTCAGTCATGTCATACAAGCACCTAAACACGAATAAATTACATTTCAAATATTCTGCTTTACTGAAATACAGTTGCTTTTAAACGTGTCTACGTGAATAACAGGCGTACACTCATTTAATATACCGAATATTTGGTGCGTGTCATCAAGGTTATGTTATACGTTTAACTGCCATAGGTTATGTACGTCAGTACACCAAGAGTAAATGTCTTCAGCAAAGAACATTTCACTAAATATGTGCAACATCCTTAATCTGTAAATCCTTATGCATGTCTCTAGCACTTCATAAGATGCATTTTGTTCTACTTCAGAAACAATGTAAGCAGTTTTTGGAGAATGACCAGAGGTTCATTTCAGCTGTAGCTGAGCAGAATATACTGTTTTGCTATTAATAATTTTCAGATTATGTAATTGCGTTATTCCAATTTTGTTATATGTTCTGTAGTATCGTAGGATCCTTAATTGTGGACTTTCATAAAAATCAACTGTTTGTTTTGTTCTTACAGCTGAAAGGCAGTATAGATGACTGCAGTTGCAATGTGGATACTGTGGATCATTTCAACAACGTGAAAATATACCCCCGGTTAAGCAGTTTACTTCATAAAAATTATTTTAGGTTTTATAAGGTGAGCTACAGTTCAGTATAAACAGTCACTCGAAAAAGTATTTGTCTAACTAGCCTTGTAAGTGTTAAAATCAAATAAAGGTTAGAAAATTAAACAATAAAGCTTGACTTCAACATATGTTTATTTCCCATACCCTAAGAATTCATTATATATTAATAAAACATTGTTTTCTGTTTCAATAAAAATTAAGAAAAATTAACAAAGGCATTGCTATCTCTTCTCACGTCAAAAATGTATTCATCTCCAGCATATAAACTATTATTTTGACTTAAACATATACAGCTTAATACTTGGTGGGCCCTCCTTTCCTCTTTATTATTTCACGTAACCTTTTAGGAATTGATCTCACAAGATTTTCCATAGTTTCTGTATTGATTATCTTCCACTCCTCCATTAAGTGCTCCTTAAGGTCTTTCTTGTCTGTTATTTTGTGTTTCCGTAGATTTTGTTGAAGAATGTGCCATACATTCTCAATGGGATTGGTATCTGGTGATTGTGGGGGAGTTTCCATCCATCGTGGTGTGTTCAGTGCTGTGTGTTTGGGATCATTATCTTGAGTGAAGATGTATCCATCTGTAAGATCCATGTTGTTCACACTCTGTGGAAGATGTGACTGTAGTATGTTGATGTGGAGTCTGTGGTCCATGTTGCCATCAATAAATCACCATACACCCCCACACAAGCACAGATCCTCCACCATGTTTAATGGTGGCCATGAGATTTTTTATTTACAATTCACAATTTTTCTGCCTCCATATTCTTACTGTTCCTTTAGACACAGCTATGTTAAATTTACTTTCATCAGTAAAAACAACTTTTTTTCCAGAGGTTGAAATCATCATTTATGTGATTTTTTGGCATATGCCAGTCTCTTGCTTCTATTGATCTTGCTTACATATGGCTTTTGGCAGGCTATTCTGTTGTATTCAGCTTCATGAAGACTGTTTCTTATGGTCTGTGGATTTACATGTTTTCCCATTTCCTTTTCCACTTCTGAAGCAATCTTTGTAGCGCTTGTTTCAGGATCTATTTTCAATTTTGTCACTATCAGTCGTTTTTCAGCCTGATTCATGACAGAAGGGCGGCCTTTTCTTGATTTGTTTTTGTATGTTTTTCTTTGATTATGTCTGTATATAATACTCTTGACCGTAATAATCGGCCTATTTAATATTTCAGCTATTTCTTTGTATGTTTTACCATTTTGAAGGCATTGTACACCAATCCGCCTTTCTTCCTCTGGCGTTTCCTTATTTTTGTGTCCCGTGGTTTCAATTCTGATATTCTCAGTTTCATGGAACACAACATACTGACCACAGCACATGTACGCAGCTGAAGGAGGGGGAATCATCTAATGGGGCAGTTTTGTTGCTGTCTAGTTTGCCAGACGAATACTTGTTTGACTTCCAAGTATAGCGGGTTTTAACATTTTATATCATTATTATAAACAAACGGCAATATTTGCCAATTTTAAGCTTTATCGTTGATAGGTAGCCAATGAGATTTTATAAACCGCAGACATTGGCAGTGAACTGATATTAATTTGCAAATAAAAGATGTATTAATGTGATACAGCAGGGACGACGAATACTTTTTTGAGTGACTGTAAATTTTGAATATTGTTTTAAAGACTGCCACTAGCTCTGAGGGATATTTTATGTAATAACATCTAAGAAAATAAAATTTAACTTTTAACTCTTATATGCATTCTGTAGGCTTTTTAATTCAGAACAAAAAAAAAATATATGTGAAGAGTGCAGAATTAAACTTAAACATTCATCATTTCAGGCACTTGAACTTCAGAGTTAAACTTGATGACTGTAATTTGGATTGTTTTCATTGATCATTGCCTGTTGTATTAATATTTCAGGTGAATCTTAACCATGAATGCCCATTCTGGTCAGACGATAGTAGATGTGCAATTCGATACTGTCATGTGGAGCCCTGTCTAGATGTAAGTATGCTGAAGGGAATTATAGGTAAATATTTACTTTAGTTGCTCTTTACTGTCATTCTTCTATGGCTGCTGAATAGTGCATATATGGAAGTAATTTTTGGCATTGAAAGCTAATAAGTGAGAAATGAGCGCTTAAATTTTGGAATGTAACTAGCATCCAATCTGTAAAGCTGCTGCGTTGGTTAATTTTCAAACCTGCTCTGTGTGTTATCAGTAGATGGCACCATGACAGTGTTGAACTGTTTGCCTCTCCTGCATCCTGGGTTTGATTGCATAGCCACATTTGGAATTTTTGGTAGAAGAAATAGTACTCGACCTGGTTTGCTTTTGAATACTTGTCATTCTTTCCTCAACATCTCCATTCCCATCCTAATCATTTATTGTAATATAGTTCCCAAAGGGAGAGAGAATTTTTGAAAAACCGGGTGCAATAATGTCCTCTACCATTTGAGGGGGACTCTCATCACTGAGCTGACATTATAGCTCCATGTTCCCAGAGTAGCTATTTAACTGCTTCAATGTAATGTTGTGTGCTGACGGCAAATGGGTGACTTGAGTAGGAAACAGTCACCACATGGTGGTGTTAGTGTCTTCCAGGGTTATTAAGGTCACCTATTGGCAGTATTAGACATTTGTCATGCTAACACATAACACCTCCTTTGGGGAGTCATAGTATTGTGTGCTATTGCTTATTTAAACATTTTGTGAATTCTAAAGTAAGAACAAATTAGAAACTAAAAACTTCACTTATCATTTGTTTGTATAGCTTTGAGAATGAATTGGAGTCAACTCGAAACTTTGGTCAGCTTTGCACCAAGAACTTGCAACATTACTAAGATAAGTGAAGTTTTTAGTTTCTAATTTGTTCTTACTTTAGAATGTTGTTGCTTCACTGTTAATAGGTTCAATTTCCTTAATTAACATGGTTTTTATTAGCATTATCTTACTAGATCAAAAATAAATAAAACATAGTACTTGCAGTGAGCACATTGTACATTGGAATTTGTACTGCACTACATGGAAAGATAATCAATTGTGATGTTCAGGTGTACAACTTGTAATTTGAAGTGTACTGTCAATAACGAAACAACAATAATAGTAATAATTATAATTACATAATAATATCTTTGACAAGCATATGACATTTCCTACAAAATACATGTCATTAGAACATAAGATGCTTTCATCTTCTTTATGATCAGTTTCTGAATCTAAAGCTCTCATTTTCAGTTTATCTTCAGAATTGGAAGCATCTGATTCATACAAATTGTCATACACGGATAAGACATCACCACAACATAGATCACACATTTCTTTCAAATTCTTGGAATTTTGCAAATCATAGCTTTTACTCATGTTTTTGAGAAGTATTAACATCTATTTGCAATCACTAAGATATACTGTGCAACTAACAAGGAAAAAACCTGTCAGTAATTTGTAATGAGTGTAGGTGCGCAGAGTTTGGTTGACCTCTGCAACAAATAACTCCCGATTAGTTGTTCTTGGAGGTAAAGAAATAAACAGATGAGATTGTCGCTCTCCCAAACAGTTGAGTAAGGTGTAATATTAGATGTCCTAGTCAGGCGATTGCATAAGTGCATTCATTCAAAAACTAGAACATTTAAGTAAACGTAGGGGTCTCGGACCACTGGAGGGTTAAGAGAATTAACAGACAAGGAATGTGATTTTGCCTTTTTTCAACAAGACTCTGCAACAGCGCATATGGCCAATCTTTCGATGGGAACAGTGAAAGTGTGTTTCAGGACAGAATTGTTAATATAAGTTTCCGGTACCCCGACCTAACCCCGTACAATTTGTATCTCTGGGGTAACTTAAAACATAAACATAAAGACATACCCACACACCCTGGAAGAATTCAATCAAAATATGTGCCAGGAAATTGCCAGCATTTCTCAATGTGAACTACGGCAAGTGTTGGCTAGTTTCCTAAAGAGGTGCCAAAAATGTATGGACAACAACAGTGGCCAGTCTCAGCATCTCCTTTCATAAAGTTGGTAAATAAAGCCTTTAAAAGTATAAAAAACACAAGCACATAATAAACACAAACACACTGACACACACATAACATAACACATAAAACATACAACACAGTCAAAAACTACCCATATGAGCTGTTGCAGCAACAACACACATAACTCCACAACAAATCAAAATCACCATCTTCTCCGAGGGTAGAAGCCACCACCACACACCTAGGGATGAACACATACACACCAACACACACAACCACACCACAAACACACAAGACCACAATGTATACGCACACATGATAGATCTCTCTGCCACGTAACAAGATAAAAATCAAAAAAACGCGGCTGAAGAGTGACTGTCCCTGTAACAGCCAGGGCATGTTGAAAAACATGCCCAAATAACTCTTTTTCATTTCATTTAAAAGTAGATTTAAAACTTTTGTATGGTTTCATCTGCACCTTTCCATGATAGCGGCAGATGACAATGTGGACAGACAAAACACTGTGCAGCCTGTTTGGAGCTTTTTTGCTCTTCCAGTAAATAGTAATCGCCTGAATACGTTACTTAGTTGCATAAAGGAGAAATCATCATTACAAACCATTGTATATGTGGTCGTTTAATAGTGATTTTGCATAGTATTTTCTCAGCATTTTTATGATGTATATTTTTTGTGTTTATTATGTTGTAAGAGTTTTAATTAAGTCTGTGTCTTGAACATGCTCATAGATTGCACAATATTTGTAAATCACTATGTAAATTGTTTGTATGTTGTAGGAAGACATTCCAGAAGGTCTGAAAGGATACCCCTTAAAACATTCTGCATTAGATGAAGCCCCAATCTCAAGGGTAAGCACTTAAGCCCTTTTCATTTATTTTTGATAGTGATAAGCATGATAAAGACTGGTGATAATATTTCACATTGAGAAGATGCAATATCAAAGTATAGTTAGCGCACTCTTAGTGGGTGATAGACATTTTCTGGCCACATGCTAATGTGCTCTGAAAATTGTTGCATGAAGAAGACACTCTGGTCTCATAGCAGCCACTGAAGACAAAAATTAGAGGCAAGCTTCCCCAAGCAGTTCCTGTAGCAACGACAGTCACAATTGCAGTGTTGCTATAATATGTCTCAACCTAGTTTCATCCTGCTGTAAACATCTGGGAGGGAAGAGAGACACAGACAGAGATATTGGGACAGAAAATGGTTAAGCTGTTGATTGGTTTAGCAAAGTTAATGGGCGTTTTCTTTTATTTGCATGCGTATGATAAACCCCTCCTTTAAGTACAGTATTGTAAGTAGTTTCTGATCACTGCTCTGCGCAAGCTAATTTCGGACACAGAAAAGTATGCAAATGTCTCGATTCTTATAAACGTAAATAGCCCCACATTTTATCTTTCTGCTTCACATACCACATATGTGTTCTGGGCCCATGAGTTCTGAAAGGAATATATACTATATACAGATTAGACAGAAGACACGTGAAATTATACACACAATTAGCTTGTTATGTTAAGTTAAGCTGCATTTTACTTACAATTATTAAAGGACACTGCTATTATATAATATTTTTGCATCCCTATACCAGGCAACTCTCTCGCAACGAGGTCTGTATCGAGTTGAATGCTGATTAAGATGTTTTTGTTTATAGTGTGGAGTTGCTTCTGATATTTAAACTGTATTTCCTGTACATCTTGCGTACCTCACAAGTGCAACGACACTTATGTATATGCAATTTAAAATCAGTAAGCTTTTCATCATGGAACAGGCTGGTGCTTCAGCCGAAATGAAACACAATCGAGGTAAACCTTTAAAAAGTGGCGAGAGGTGAATGATTGTGCATTGTTTAGCAGTGCTTAAAGAAAGAAACCTGGAATCGTCTATAAAAAACATTGAGAAAGAAACTGGTGATCTCCTTGGTGTTTCCGCAAGTAGCGTACACAGTGTTAGAATGGAACAGCAAGCATTTGGAATTCTAAGAACACTGGGAAAATCACGTAAATGCAAACAGCGCGTGGAAAAGTACGACGATTTTATGAAAAGTGCTATACACAGTAAAGTTCATTATTATTTTTTAAGAAATGAACTGCCAACTCTAAACAAAATTTTGCATGCGGTAAATTCTGACACAGACTTGCTGAATTTTTCACGAAGTACTCTCCACCGGTTGCTGATAGATATTGGGTTGAAATTTCAAAAGCGTGGGCGGAAATCAGTTATAGTGGACAGAGAACACATTGTAATGTGGAGACGTAAATATCTGCGCCAAATCAAACATTTTCGTATTGAGGGTCGAAAAATTTATTTTCTTGATGAAACTTGGCTAAATGAGGGGTACACAACATCTGCAGCTTGGTGTGATACAACTGTGAGGGATAAGAAACAAGCATTTCTCTCTCGTCTCTCCACTGGTCTAAAAGAACCAACAGGCAAAAAAAGAAGGCTCATCATTGTTCATATTGGAAGTGAAACTGGATTTGTAGACTTTTGAATCCAAAAGCACAAAGGACTTCCACAAAGAAATGACTGGTGCTGTTTTTCTTCAATGGTTTCAATCAGTCCTTCCGAAGCTTGATCCCAACTCCATTATCATATTAGACAACAGTAGCTACCACAGTGTTAAAGCAGAGCACATCCCTAATATGTCATGGAGAGAAAAGGTGACATTATTAAGTGGCTTTAGGATCATGCGTGTGAAGGTAGCGGTCCATATGGGTCGGTTTTCGGTACACTTTGTGGCCTAGTTTGGCACTCTCCTTCCTGTTTACTATGACATCCAAAAAAGGCAATTTTCCATCCTGTTCTTTTTCCATGGTGAACTGCATTTGATGATTGATGCTGTTGAGGTGATTCAGGAATTCTGTCAAGGCTCATTCTCTGTGGCTACAAATGATGAACGTGTCATCCACATAGCGCCACCAGGAGCGGTGCTAAATCCAAGGCAGTAGATTCTAAGAATTCGATATAGAAATTTGCAATAACCGGACTAAGAGGACTTCCCATTGCAACACCGTCTGTCTGTTCGTAGAATTCATGGCTCCACTGGAAGTACGTAGTGGTGAGAACGTGGCGGAAGAGTGCCGTAATGTGCTCTGGAAAAATGTGCTTGAGTTGTGTTATGGCATCACTGACTGGGACCATGGTGAACAGAGGTGTGATGTCGAAACTGATGAGTGCTTACAGTCAGCCTTAGGGGTGTGCCAGGTTTGTGAATCTTCGTCAGTCTATAAAGTCTGGGAGGTAAAACCTCACTCCTTTTCAGTTTTAGTTAGTCACTGGGTGGAATGGAAGATGACTTAAAGAGTTGGGCTGGTTTTTCGAAGAATCATGCCGTTGGATCCCTGGAAAGCTTTCTGTAGGTGGCTGGATCCAGGAGCTTGGTCTTCAGATATTGCTAATGTACAGACTCGTTGCATTTCTGCCAGGGACCATGAGCTGGTGCTGATTTCTTTCTGCTGGAGTCGCAGATTTTGGTTGGGGGAGCAGATAAATGTAATGCTCCAGAGTGAGTTATTAGAGAAATATGATTCTCCTGGGGGGTGGTAGCCATAATAGACCTGTGTAGGTCAACATGAGCAAGGTGTCACCCTCTGCACCTGTATCCTTTACCCTTTTTACTTTCTCTACTGATAAGTAGGGGAAGTATTGTATTCCACCCACAAATTCGATGTCGAGATTTCACCGGAAATACATGTTTTGAGGCCCCCTGAATCCAAAAAAAGCATTTTTAGAAAAAGGTCCGTGTGTGTGTCAATCTGTGAACAGCATAACTCAAAAACGAAAAGTCGGTTAAAAACCAAAGTTGGTATTTAAGTTTAATGTCTTTCAAGGATATGATACGAAGATTTTGAAGAAAATAGCCCCGCCCTAAACCACCCTTTACATGGAAGATTTTTCGAAAATTTTGATTTTCTTGAAAATGGCTCTAACAATTTTGATTAAAATGCCATATGTTTGAGATATTTTGATGACAAATGAAATGTATATCTTGAATTTTCTAGCTATAGTCCGTGTAGTTGTATTTACTCTGGATGAATTTTGCATAACTGGTAAACTGTTAGAGATAGACCAAATTATACTATACACAAAATGTAGATCTTGCTAAAATACACAATTTATGTCTCAATAAATTTTCTTGTAGGGTGAACCATTTCGGAGATATTCCTTGTTATGTGTGTGAGTTTCGGAAAACTTAGAACTTTCGTGAAATGGGTCATCGCTGTTCATTTTTTTATATGTTAAGTGTGCAAAGACAACAGAATCTCAAACATTTGACTATCGCACAAAACCTACTGTATTCTAATATTCCCCTTGCACCTACAAGGAAATAAGCAATAAGATAATTTGTACAAATGTTTATCTCAACTAACATGAAGAAGATATAGGAATAAGAGTTTGTAAGAATGGTTAGTACAAGAGTAGAGAAAGTCATGTGAGTGCAACACATCAGATTTTTACCTTTAGTATGTCAGCTAAATCATCTTGATTCACAACTCAGTTAATGCTGTATGTTACATGAGTACCTCTACTTCTTTTGCCATTGTGTTTCATGTTTTCATTTAGGCATAAGTCTATGGAGTGTTGCATTCATTCACTCACAGGAAATGCTGTTAAGGTCTATCAAGAACTCTAATCCGGCAACTCTTTGGGGACAAGTTCAAGACTTGCATGAACTTAATAAGATCTCAGTAGGAAGGCACACTAGTGTTTTGAGGTACCAGAACGTAAAGGGATGCACAAAGGATCAGTAATGGATCTTCCTGTAATTACACACTTCTACATTACATTTTTGACTAGATCCTGGAAACCATAAGGATGTGATTGCCTTGTCACAGATTTTGAGATTTTCTTCCAAAATTAAGAGGAATATTTTATTAAATGAAATAATCATTGCATTAGTACAATATGTGTAATGTTGTTTTAAAATGGCTAAGTGTATCAATTTTTATTTTTCAGTATTCAAAAGCTGAACAGAATGCTGACTGTGACAATGATCACAATGAGGAATTGGGTTATCTAAACATGACAATCAGGTAAATGACAATTATATATAAATTATTTCAAAGTACTAAAGGGTCGCTAAATAAATGTTGGTTTTGCACCATGGCATAGGTTTGGAGGTTGCGTTGGAACTAGAGGTCTGCACGGGCCAACATTCTTAGGCTGGGCCCTGCCTGGCCTGACCCAACTGTGCAATTTTGACTTTATTATTATTATTTGAAATGTTCCAGCAGAATACTGATATAGAATTCTTAGTAAAGAAATGCTGTGGTAATTGTGCTATTCTCAGAATTTCATCATTGGTGACCAAAAAATAAAATTATTTTGTATCTCTTGATTTTCAAGCCAAAGCTCGGCCCTAGGCCAACAAACATTTTTCAAATTAGGCCTGAACCCTGGCCGGGCTTGGGCCTAGGCCTGAGCCCATGCAGACATCTAGTTGGAGCCCACCCATGGGTTTACAGACTTTTCAGCCCATATATGGGACCAATGCCACAGTACATAGCAATCTGTGACTCACAGAAACAAACATTCCAGCTGGTGGAAGCATGATGCTGACCATATTGGTTGGATGAATGTCTACCTGTGGGTCTGGGTGGTTCAGTTAGTTAGACACTGGCCTACTGAACCCAAGGTCACGGGTTCAAATCCAGTCCATATGGATGGTTTTTGAGCATGCTTCATGTAAAAGAACTCCTGCAGGACAAAATTCCAGCACACTGGCGATACTAGTGTGATCCTGGCAATTGACAGCATCTTTAAACAACAAAATAAAAAAAAATGAATATCTACCTCTGTCATGCATATTAGGCAGTGACAGCTGCAGCACAACAGCACGTGAACACTAATATCCTTGTGGATTTATTGGATATTGTTTCTTCGAATGCTTTTAAACATAACACACAGTAATTTATATTGTTTGCTGTTAGAACAAATTAATGTATTCCTCCGCACTCCACACTGAGCTCCACCTCTAGTACGCTATTGGTTAACATAATATCTGCATGTGCGCATGTAAACAATAATATTAATGTTGCCACTGCCCAGTTTACCTCGTTCAGATAACCGAAATTTAACTGCTCTTGTTGTTACATAAACCATTGCATTATTGAACACATGAGAGCCATTGTTATTGCAGTAATCACATGTATCACATTTTAAGGATACTTAGATATCAGCTAAGATAACACTTCGGGCTTTTTCCATGTATTGTTTGGAATGTGCTCCGCTCTTACTGGATGGTAAGAGGCATTGTCCATTATCGTACTACCAGATCTTTATAGCCACGATAGGATACTTCACTGAAAACTTATTGAATATATTCAATATAATAACCTTTTAACCATTCCTTAAAGACTTTCCTTGCAGATGTTAAACAAAACCACTTCTACCAATCTTGTTTCCATTTTGCATGTCAAGATGGCGCAGAGGTGACAGGCAAACCCTACGGTTGACGACTGGTATTCAATACTTGAGAACTGAATGTTCTGTGATTGGCGATAAGATATATAGTGTACTGTTGCAGTATATTACATTACAACACTATATTCTACATAATAACAATTTAAGTGGTTTATTGAATGCAAGTAAAGCAAGAAACTAAATGGGCCTTGAAACTATATTGTGGAAGAATATGAGAGTATCAAAATGCACAGCCAATAAGGTTCATTTCTGCCACGTGCTACTGCTTACATCTCTTTTATCTTTACAGTAAACTGATTATAAAATGAACAGCATTTAAATCTATTGCAGTACTGCTCTAAGCTTGAGACACAGCAATAAGGTCACTAGCACTTGTTGAATGTTCATGTTCTAAGGAGCTTCTGCGCATACACAGCTGGTATGACATAATTACCTTGTGGGGTCATGCACACTTGAAGACATGCACTAGCATGCCAAGCTGTACTTATACTCTGTTTCAAAACTATCACTACAGTTTGCATCAATACCACAGCAGTAGTCAAGGTCGCTAGATGGCAGAATTTTTAATCCTGTTTGAAATGTCGATCCTGTCATCTAGTGGCCTTGGCAGAGGTTACAGTCACTGTATAAAAGTAGGTAATACGCATTAGTGCTGTAACCTCCCACTTTCTCCATAACATCCATAATTCCAAATACAGGTTTATTTGCACATTGCACATTACCTAAAAACAATGTACTTAATTGTTATACAACACCCTTTATTTTGTCAGACAAGCTGTTGTTGTATGGAGTGGCTGCAGTTTTCAGCTTGTTCATAAGTATAACTATCTTGAAGCTCATGCTACAAGGTGCACCTGAAAAGTTTGGTTAATGGTCTCAGGAGATATAGGAAACAAGAATTACAAACAAAATACCTTTACTGGCCTTCAAAGCAATCGCCATTGGCTACAACATGCTTCTGACATCAGTTGTGAAGCTGTTGGAAACTGTCAGCAAATGTTCTTGTGGAATCACTTGAAGCATTGTGGTCACCTTGTCTTATTCTTGGATTTTGTCAGTCGACTGTTTTTGGGAGGCAGGGAAGATGATGAACACCATGCCATTAACTGTCACTGGGTCTGCAGATTGTATTGAAAGCACCAACTCTCATCTCCTGTAATGATGGTTTCCAAAAATTGCAGATTCTGGTCAGATATGTCAATGAAATCTCCAGACGTATCCATGTGAGTTTGCTTCTGCTTGTCTGTCAGCATGTGTGGTACAAACCAGGCACAAACCTTCCACTTTCCCAAAAGTTTGTGAACAATAGTGCTCCATTTTGCGTTCTATGTTGTAATGACAAGTTCTCACGCTGACCTGTTAGCTTGGTCGCAACAACGTGCACCAGCACTTTACTGCAGTGATTTGCACAATAGGAGGCATTTGTTGTGTATGAGCAGGCACCTCATCCTCACCAGTGTGATTTTTAAAATATGGGACCTTTCACTGAACTTTTCAGACGCAGGTTGTATTTCTCATTTTTTGGGCTGTCTGGCTAAAATATTGTTGTTAGCTAGTTCTGGATTTCTGATAATGAAGTCATTAATCCTCTTGCTCTACAATATTTTCCACTCATAGAGCAATAGCAGTAATAGTAACCGTTTTTTAGAGAGCACCATATTTTTATGTTTTGGCGGCCACATCGCTCTCTCACAACCCCCAGAATGTCTGGCGGACCACACCTGTCGTTGGTTTACGGGTCTCACCGACCTGACCGGGAGAGTTATCAAAATAAATTCACCGACCATATCCTCTGATCACCAATCAGAGGACGTATTACATGCCATGACAGGACAGCATGTTAGGGGTTAAGGTTTTATAGAGAAATTAGAGAAATGGAGAGGTTGGAAAAATAAAGACTCCCTAGCCCTCGGGAACCCTAATAACATTGGGGTCGGAAGAGAACAAGAGATGACCAAGGTAAGGTCAGATAGAAAAGTTACAGTGAGGAGCAAAACACCAGTAAGTGGAAGTATTGTTCTGCTCAGCTTGGGTACCTTGTGGTCACTATTCACATATCCCCTAGACACCAGTAAGTGGGAGTAATGTTCTGCTCAGCTTGGGTACCTTGTGGTCACTACCCACATATCCCCTAGACACCAGTAAGTGGAAGTAATGTTCTGCTCAACTTGGGTACCTTGTGGTCACTATCCACATATCCCCTAGACACCAGTAAGTGGAAGTAATGTTCTGTTCAGCTTGGGTACCTTGTGTTCACTATCCACATATCCCCTAGACACCAGTAAGTGGAAGTAATGTTCTACTCAGCTTGGGTACCTTGTGGTCACTATCCACATATCCCCTAGACACCAGTAAGTGGAAGTAATGTTCTGCTCAGCTTGGGTACCTTGTGGTCACTATCCACATATCCCCTAGACACCAGTAAGTGGAAGTAATGTTCTACTCAGCTTGGGTACCTTGTGGTCACTATCCACATATCCCCTAGACACCAGTAAGTGGAAGTAATGTTCTGCTCAGCTTGGGTACCTTGTGGTCACTATCCACATATCCCCTAAACACCAGTAAGTGGGAGTAATGTTCTGCTCAGCTTGGGTACCTTGTGGTCACTATCCACATATCCCCTAGACAGAGACCCCTGAGTAAATGCCCAAAATGCATATCCGCGAGCTGTTACTGATATTAGGGCATAATGCCAGTAGTTGGTTGATGTGCCTGTTGTGCCACAGATTATAGATAGATTTTGAGGAGAAAAGGTTTTTGAGTGCCTCTTGTTTACAAGTTGTATTTTGGTTGATACGAAGCAGGAAAAGTAGTATAATTGGTAGCCATGTAATCTGAAATGTTGCTACTTTATTGCTTACAAAGCTAAGACTATCACTGCAACATACATTTACTGTACAGTGCCGCTGCTTATGAGGGATTTGCAAGATGGAAGGCATACGATGATGCACAGGATAACTTCTGCGTTATGAATGACGACGATTCAGGTGCAGAATATGTGGATCTTTTGCTGAATCCAGAAAGATACACAGGCTACAAAGGGAAATCTGCTCACCGCATCTGGCACAGCATCTACTTGGAAAACTGCTTTAGGTTAGTATGAAACTTCCAAGCTACGATGTCATGTGCAAATATTAATAACTTTCTGGAAACTCATTCTTCAGAACTCTTGCATTGAAATATTGTACAGTTTGTCCAGATCATCATGACACTCCCCCACTCCTGCAGTATAGATGTGCAATAGAAGATGCATGCCCACATGCATACTAGGAGAGGTGGGGATCGCTTTCATTGTGATAACTACACAATAATTATTATTTATTTATGCCAACAAACTTACTGTTGGTGTTTTTAAACACACAAGCCGTGTGTGGGCAAAGTTTTAAGAGGTAGAACCGGAACTTAAAAATTCAATGCCACAACTGGCAAGCGGAAGGTCTGTGGTTCAAATCCCAGTTGTGGCATTGAATTTTTAAGTTCCGGTTCTACCTCTTAAAACTTTGCCCACACACGGCTTGTGTGTTTAAAAACACCAACAGTAAGTTTGTTGGCATAAATAAATAATAATTACCATGTGAAGGTTATTTAATCCTGGGATATAAAGTACTTGCAATAGTAAGTCACCATTGGGGTAATTGTCTCTGATGTGAGACTGCCTTTGTGGTTTACCAGGAAAAATACGAACTGGCTTGAGAATTTAATGCCATTCTGGCAGTTTGTCACAATAACTCAGTGGTAGAGCGTCCGCCCGGCAAGCGGAAGGTCTGTGGTTCAAATCCCAGTTGTGGCATTGAATTTTTAAGTTCCGGTTTTACCTCTTACACAATAATTGTTTATAATATGTAAACATACACTGCTTGTGTGTGACTGCCGGAGTACTGACATCACTCGCTTGTTCCCCACCACTTCAGTCACTTCTCCTTAATTTCTCCTCTCTTGCACATGTGGATTGTCATCACGATCTGGGCATACATTAGATTTAGAGGTTGTCTTGCTTTGAACACAATTTGTTAAATGGAAGATACTCAAGTGTTTTTAAATTTTAAATTCAAATTTATTCTCTGTTAATATAACAAAGTATGCATGGTTTTGTCAGATTTCATTAATTAATACAAAGTTACCCTTATATCAGTTTATCAATTTAAATATATAATAAATTTAATAAGCTATTAGATTTAACCTAGAAACTCATCTATGCCGTGATAAGCCACTCACTGTAGTAAGCTCTTCAAATCTCATGGACTGTTTTTTTTTTTTAAATTTGCTGGTAGTTAATTAAAATTACTTCTAAAATGCTTCTTAATTCTGGTTTCTAAATGACCTTTAGTTTTACAAATATAAACCCTATCACAATTCAAACAGCTAAATTGATAAATGCCAGATTTTTATAATTTGGAATTTTATCCTTTTTAGAAAAATTTAGTAAATTTGTATATTAAATTTATTTTGAGGGACTAAAGTTATTCCAAACTCTTTAAAAAAAATTTAATTGGCCCAAGGATGATAAGTTAACTTTTTAAAAATACTACCATCTTTCATTTTCTTGAGGGTAAAGCATGCATAAAACAAAGTTTTAAATAATATATGTACATTTAATGTAAAAGGTGAGTCAATTAATAACACTAAACAACAGTTACATTTATAATTTTCCGGAGCACGTTTCAGAAGCAAACTTTCTTCCATTATTATCAACCGGACAATAACTGGGTTTCCATTGTGCGGATGGCAATGCTTCTTCTGATTTTCCTCTGGTTACGGTTCTGGGAACTTGCTGAAAATATCTTTCTGGGGAATGTCGAAATTAAATACTCTGTTTCTATTTTTTAAGTGAAGATTTGTTCCCATGTGGACAGCTCTTGTTCTGCAGTTATGTGTTTGAGGAGTTTCAGTTCTGACTTTATGTTGTTTTTGTCCAAAAGTGAAAGGCAACTGCTGATGTTTCCAATTGTTTACTCTTGATGTTCCTAACGTGTTCCTTGGACCTAATTTCTAAATTTCTTTTGGTTTTTCCTATGTATTCAGTCATATTTTAAAAAATAGAAACAGAGTATTTAATTTCGACATTCCCCAGAAAGATATTTTCAGCAAGTTCCTTGAACCGTCACCAGAGGAAACACCAGAAGAAGCATCGCCATGCACACCATGGAAACCCAGTCATTGTCCACTTGATAATGGAGGAACGTTAGCCTCCGAAACACACTCCGGAAAATTATAAATGTAAGTGTTGTTTAGTGTTATTAATTGACTCACCTTTTAAATTAAATTGATTGTAACAACACTGTTTTCAAACTTCTAAGAAAGGAAGATAATATATGTACATGTTTATTTTACAGACCCAAAAACAGCTACAGTGCGTACATAGAATCTTCAAGACTAAATGGTAAGCTCAAGCAAGATTAATGGAATAGCATTATTGAGTGTGTTCATTAATTTGAAGAACTAAAATATTCTTACTTTTTAGGAATGTGTTTGGAGAAACGAGCATTTTATCGTGCTATATCTGGTCTGCATTCAAGCATCAATATCCATCTTTGTTCAAATTATCTATTATCAGGTGAGTTACTTAGGTGCTGTATTGTCTGAATACAAGACAATTTCTTTTCCAAAATTTTAATTTTGAAAACCACAGGTTGTATAACCATATATTTGCATAATAGATTTTCCCTTCAATGTACAAGAAAGAACAAGTTTTATACTTCTGATGCATGTTAACTGTGGAGAAGCATGCAAGAAGTGCAGATCCTGGCACATCAGCCACATTTTGTGTTTCATTTTGCATTGTAAAGTTTGCAGTTTCCTAGCACACCTGGAGGAAATATAAGGTTTCTTGTTGCTTAAAGGGGCTGTATTATGATCTGGTTACTAGCCATGGTTTGTTACCTTTCGGTCACCAAAGCAGCCTGGGTTCGATCCCAGGAAACCACATGTGGGGTTTGTGGTGGACAAAGCGGTGCTGGGGCAGGTTTCCTCCAGGTTCTCTGGTTTCCCCCACCATCTCATTCCACTGGTGCTCCATCTTCATTTCATGTATCATCAGTATCACTGCCTGCGGTGCCATATGTAGTAAAAGCAGGCGTTAAACACTACCAAAAAAAAAATTACCTTTCGGTTATTGTTAACTGATAGTTAGGCTCGGTGTCTTGTATTACGAACTCTGTTTGACTGTAGGTTTGACTGAGAATTATGATGCCATGCAAGCAGTTGGCAACATTTTTCACTAGTCTCTTGCTTTGTTTGCAATGCTATCACATGGGTGAAGGAATCATTTAGGTTAACCACAACACAGATGTATGAACAGTGCTTGTAATGATTGGAGATTTGTACACATTGCATAACCTAAAAATATCTTCTGTTTTTTCACTATTCATTCAGAGCCTTGAAATGCTTTGAAGAAGTGCAAAATCGTTGTGTTCACAATGAATAAAATGCAATGTTTACTAGTTAAAGATAATAATCTTAAACTCCACGTGATTTTGACCTTTTATGTGTATGTTTATTTCATTTTAAGACTGTCAGGAATATACAACTATGCTTGTAACAGGTGATCCAAAAGACTGTGAACTGACTGCATTGTATTTTGACTGTACAGGTCGTCTGCACTCATCACCGACTGCAGCTGTCATAGAACAGCACGGATAAAGCCATACAGAATTTTTAAAACTACTTTTAAAGGCTTTGCTTACCAATAGAATTACAGCAGATGCTGAAACTGGCCACTGTGGTTCATACATTTTTGGCATCTCTTTAGGAAATTATCCATCACTCGCCATAGTTCATGTTGAGAAATGCTGGCAATTTCCTGACAGATATTTTGTTTTAGTTCTTCCAGGGTGTGTGGGTTTGTCTTGCACACTTCATGCTTTAAGTTACCCCAGAGATAGAAATCGCAGGGGGGATCGAGGGGGCCACAAATTGCTACTAATAACTGTCTTGAAACACACTATCAATTAAGGAAAAATTGAAGCAGTAACAATGAAGCAACAGAATTTAAATTAAGAAGAAATTAGAAACTGAAAGCTCCACTTATATCATTAATATCACAAGGTGGTATACTGTGGACTTCCAATTGTGCTCATCGAAAGATTGGCTGTATGAGCTGTTGCAGAGTCTTGTTGAAAAAAGGCAAACTCACTCTCCCTATTGGTTAATTCTCTAAAAAATGGGGCAAAATTGTATTCACGTATATATGGGTGTCAACTGGTGACTCGAAAAAAATTGGGCCTATAACTCTTTCTCCACTAATGGCACAGCATACACCAATTTTTTTGTCATGAAGGAGTATTCCATGAACAATATTAGGTTTCTCAGAGCTCCAATAACGATTATTTTGTGTACACACATATCCATGAACATGGAACCAAGCCTCGCCTGTGAAAAATATTAAATGTGGGTAAATTTCGCCATTGTGTACACTGTTGAGAGTTCACTCAAAAATGTGTGCCTAATTATAGGATCACCTGGTTGAAGAACATGTGCCACAGTTATTTTATATGGCTTTAACTTGGCAATTTAGTAGCTCTTTGCAAAGAGCCATAAAAAATGCTTGTCTGTTGTGAAAGAGGCCTAAAGCGATTTTTGGGGGGGAATTCTCCAAACGATGACCGATGTCATCTAATGTTTCTTCAGTAAGAACTGTGTGCCGCCTTTTATATTTCCAAGCCTGAACACTTCCTGTGGCCTGAAATTTATTGTAAAGTTTATGGATTGTTTTATGGCCTGGAACACCTGGAAATGTTTCTGCAAATCGCATTTGCACCTGGCGAGCTGAGTCAACACATATGAATCATAAATAAATACACGCCGTGCAGTAGAAAACAAATGCTGAGCCATAATACACTTTGTGACTTGAGTACAGGACTAAATAATAAAGCACACTGGTAGTAATGCAGCCGCACGATATCTCGTCAACTCAATACTGATTCTGAGCAGAGCAGAAAAAAAACAAGTGATGCTTGTAACCTTGTGTATATCAGCTGTTGGTGACGTGTTTCTGTATGTGCAGTGGAACAACACTGTGTAGTGGTTCACGTATATTTGTATCTCTCTGTACAACTATACTGGTATAATGTTACATACATACTGAAAACCGCCTGTTGTAAATTTGATTTGATGCCTTATTTCTGCTAAAATATTGTAGCTTTTGATAACGTGTACCTTTTTCAGAACTCTTCCTTGTTCCGCTCCTCGAAATTATTTTTGTGCATTCTGAATCTCTTCACTCTTCTTCTGCTAAATGCTGAGCCAATCGTTGTCAACATACAATTGTGGTTGTAGGTAAACAATTTTTGTATGTGAAACATGAGTAAACTCCAAGTTAACACACTGACCACTACTTGAGATTGTAGTTAGTGTACCTCCAGAAATAGCTCTTGGTTAGCTCTTAACCGAAGATCATAATACTGACATCTGGGTGTAACTTCAAGTTAACCGAAACCTTAACCGGAGATCGTAATACAGGCCAGAAACTTTCTTTTAAGGCTCAAGTACAAACTGGAGGACCTTTTTCTGCATCTGTTAGTGTAATATTTTATTGGTGTATGATCGTTGCACAGTTAGATTTACATTTTTGTGTTTCCTTAATATGCATTTTTGTGCAGATCTGCATTATGACTGTTCACAATCATGCATTGTGCAGTATCTAGATAGAAAATCATTGTTGCCGTCATTGTAGTGTATGATACTGATTCATAGAAATTTGTGACAAAGAAGAGTGAATTTGATTTAGGTCTGGGATAAGAAAATTAGGAGTATAAGAGGAGAATTTGTTGTGAATATATGTCCAGTATGTGGGAGCACTGAAAATGATTTCCATTACATTTTAGATTGTAAGGAGACCAAAATATAGAGAGACCAATTTGTTTAACAGAAATGGTAATAATTACATAGTGACTGTAATAAAACCAAGTATTATAAAAACAAAGGAAATATGCATCAGCTAGATCTAGTCGGTTAAAAGCTGAAGATGGAAGCAAAGGTTCCCGAAACATGTCCCATTTTCACAAGTACATGAGGTGTAGTGAAAATATAACGTGATTAACCTCACTGTTCAAAGAACTTTCTATCTTCAGTGAATTATTTAAAAATGTTTCTAAAGAATGTATAAGATCCCAAAAGATCAACAGACTTAATGAATAATAGAAAAAATTTGCTTACATTATGCAAATGGTAGTGTTTTGTTTTCTGGGTGCTTGAAACCAGCTCACTTTACTTAATTCAGAATTATATATAGTCAAAAACTGTTGTGAATGATGCAAAATAACTAAAAGAATTAATTATGGACACTATAATATTTGAGATTAGTGAAGCTGTAATGGTAGAGAAAATCATGTGAGTGTGACAGATCAGATATTTGACCATCAGTTAGGAATTTTTACACATTTATATTTTGTTGTCAGTAAATTGTATTCAAGTTAAGAAAATAAATAAGTGAACATTTTGACTTTATCTGAACTTGCAACTAAGAATATTTTTGAAATTGCAGAGAAAAGTGCATTAGGTCTGGACTCACCAGGAGGTAGATGGGGACCTAATCTGCAGGAATTCAAGCGAAGGTTTGATCCAGAGACCACGATTGGAGAGGGACCTCAGTGGTTACGCAACCTCTATTTCTTATATCTTCTGGAGCTGCGAGCCCTGGCAAAGGCTGCACCCTATTTGGAGCGGGAAGAATATTACACTGGCAATGACCAGGATGACGAGGAAGTGAGACTTGCAATTCAGGATATTCTCAAAGTTGTAAGGTAAATTGACACAAACATTTTCAAGAAAATACCCTAATCAAACTACCCTTTATATTGATATGTTTTGAAATTTTTGATTTTCCCAGAAGTGGCTCTAATGATGTTGATTAAAATAGTAGATGTTTAAATTGTTTACATGCCAAATAAAATGTATATCTTGAATTTTCTGGGAGTAACTTGTGAATTTCACTGCATTTGGAAGAAGTTGTGTGCAATATTGTATAACTGTACATACATACATAGAAGAGATGGTAATAAATTATAGTGTATGGAGAAATTCATGCAAATGTAACAGATTTTTTTGACATAAGTGTATTAAAGCATTAATGTCTGTTTATTTAATGTAGCCTAATTATGATTCTCTAGATGATAAGTAATTTCGTTAATGATTTGAACCATGTGATGTTAAAGATTATCTTGAAGGGTGTATTTCTGTCCACTATGCTGTTTCCATTTGTAAGACTAATATTCTGAATAAAACAAAGTTAGATGCTAAATGTGCATGCTTTTGTTTCAGATCATTTCCTGATCACTTTAATGAGAGTAGTATGTTTAATGGTGGAGAACAAGCTCGAAAATTAAAGGAAGAGTTCAGGCAGCATTTTAGGAACATATCACGAATAATGGATTGTGTTGGATGTGACAAGTGCAAACTTTGGGGAAAACTACAGGTGAGACATATTATAGTTAGGACATCAATAAGCATTATTACTCTAATTGGGAACATGCACAAGTGCTAAAAATAATTTTAGTGCAAAATTCTTGCTTAAATTAACAGAAAATGATGTACTGTAATGCTGCATTCTTTTGAAAGCAGAAAATTATTTTAAAGTCACATTTTGCTAGGCTGTTGAAAACACTTCAGATGCCACCATAACTACATATTGAAGCCTAAATATTGAAGAGACTTAGCAGTAATAGTAACCACTTTTTAGAGAGCACCATATTTTTATTTTTTGGTGGTCACATCGCTCTCTCACAACCCCCAGAATGTCTGGAGGACCACACCTGTCGTTGGTTTACGGGTCTCACCGACCTGACCGGGAGAATTATCAAAATAAATTCACTGACCATATCCTCTGATTACCAATCAGAGGATGTATTACATGTCATGACAGATCAGCATGTTAGGGGTTAAGAATTTATAGGGAAATGGAGAGGTTCAAAAAATAAAGACTCCCTAGCCCTTGGATGGATGGGGTGCTAGAAGTGGCTGGGCATATTTGAAGGTGGTCTTGGACCATTTCCTGTTGCAGATCACATAGAGGACAGAGTGGTGAAGAATATATCCCAATTCTGTTTAAATGTTTTGCCAGACAATCATATCCCGTAATCAATCTGAAGGTTGCAACTTCCATTTTTCGAGGATACTCAGGAATTACTGTTTGAATTATTTATTCATGCCAACAAACTTACTGTTGGTGTTTTTAAACACACAAGCCGTGTGTGGGCAAAGTTTGAGAGGTAGAACTGGAACTTAAAAATCCCAGTTGTGGCATTGAATTTTTAAGTTCCAGTTCTACCTCTCATACTGTTTGAATGTTTGGTAGTTCCCATCTTTTATTATACGGAGAGAATTAGCAGTAAAAGTAACCACTTTTTAGAGAACACCATATGTCATTTTGGCAGTCACATCGCTCTCTCACAACCCCCGGAATGTCTGGAGGACCACACCTGTCGTTGGTTTACGGGTCTCACCGACCTGACTGGAAGAATTATCAAAATAAGTTCACTGACCATATCCTCTGATTACCAATCAGAGGATGTATTACATGCCATGACAGGTCAGCATGTTTGGGGTTAAGAGGTTATAGAGAAATTAGAGAAATGGAAAGGTTGGAAAAATAAACACTCCCTAGCCCTCAGGTACCCTAAAAGCATGGAGTTGGAAGTTAACAATTGAAAAACTAAGATGTGGTTTTAATTTTCAGAAGATAACAGTGGACTATAGTAATTGTATTTCTCATTTTCATTGAAGTATTAAGTGTAACCTCTGGCTTAAAACTGTTTTTCCTTAATTCCAGAAAAAACTTCTTTGCCGATTTGCCGTGGTCTGCTGGAGTAACTGGGTCCAGACTGCATCTGTATCCCTTCAGATGCAACTGAACCTTCACTGAGAAGACTTTGCCCATGCCACTGATGATGTCCACCACAGTTGTGGACGAAATATCTGGACTCAGTTACTCCAGCAGACCATGGTAATTGAGCCCAGAAGTTTCTTTTAGTTATCAACTCTGGCCATGAAAGCTGCTTACTCATGTTTTTCATTAGTTTAGCAAGTCTTTTTTCAGTTAATTTGTATTACAGAAACACTCGTACAATACCTGAAGGATAATGGAGGAGAATTAAAATAGCAACAACTTATTGACACTAATAAACACAAGCTCAATTCAATCAATTGATTTCATTTATTACATCATGTACATAATAGATGTGTCAATATAATACTATGGTTAAAAAAAAGCTCCAAGGCAAGACTTGAAGCTTTCGTGGCAAATGTTATTGATTATGGCTTCTCGGATGATAGCCATATCAAATTTATGAGGCACTTCTAATTATTGTATCAAGAATAACATTAAGAAAAGAGCAAAAATAAATGAGTAAAGTTTTATTTTGTTAAATGAAGATGGTGTTCATAACGATTGTGATGATGGTGAGAAGCATTAATTACTTAGCATGGAATGATCAAAGTTTTGTTTTTTACCCCATGATTTCTTACCTTCGATAATATTGTATTCATTACTACTTTTTATTAAACATTTATCAGTCATCTGAAACGTTCTTAAAGAACTGGCAAATGTATGGTTTGAATAACATGAATTGCAGAGAAAGAACTAAGCATAAAAATGAAAATGTTAAATTCAACAATTAACTTATATTAATAAATTCAACAAAGCAAGCATACTCTGGGATTCAAAACTTGCTTTACTAGCAGCGGCAAAACATCTGCATTCGACTCATAGCCAATGTTACTTAAGTGGTTTTTATAGAGCATTAGAATAGATAATTGAGTTGCTGGTAGAAGCAAATTACTCAATCAACAGGTGGTGCAATGTTGCCACGTACTCTCAGCTTTAAACACAATTATCTAGTTAACGGTACGTTTCATTAAAAATATGTATGAGAATTTTTTGTTCATTTACATCCGTTCTCTCACCTCCTTCAGTCTGACGGATTATGTCACTATAGTAAAATTAATGGACAAACATTATTTTTTGTGGTTGCAGATACATGGACTTGGTACAGCGTTGAAGATCTTGTTTTCAGGAAAGTTTGATGATCATAATTATGTCACACATCTGGCCAGAAACAGGTTTCAGTTACAGAGAAGTGAAATAGTGGCATTATTCAATGCATTTGGCAGGTAATTACAATATGTATGATTTAGATAGTATAAATTCATATGCATGTAAGTGAAATTTTGAGTGGAATGGTGACACTTTAGTTATATTTACTAAGCTTTCACTCAGAACATGTTTCTGATAATGTTGTTTTCCATTGTCAGCTGTATGCCCACTGGTGCCTGGAAGGGCATCCCCTAATTTAATCTTGGTTGTACTGCCATCTGTCTAGTGCAAAACTAGACTTGTCCATCTTCCGGCAGAATTTCAGAATTTATTAATCTGTGTGCATTTTTAGCTATCTGAATTTTTACCAAACTGTGAGTTCTACTGGTATTTAGCTATGGTTTTTTTTAGAAGCTTTATTTCACATTTACTGTTATATTTTTGATCCCTGGGGACTACATGTGAGATTTTTAGTGGATGAAATGGCATCTGGCCTGGTAAGCGGCAGGTCTGTGGTTCAAATCCCAGCTGTGGCATTGAATTTTTCAGTTCCGATTCTACCTCTCAAACATTGCCCACACATGGCTTGTGTGTTTAAAAACACCAACAGTAAGTTTGTTGGGGTAAAAAATAATTATCTAACGGTTATTTAATCCTGTGACATAAAGTACTTGCAATCGTAAGTCACCATTGGGGTAATTGTCTCTAATGTGAGGCTGCCTTTGTGGTTTACCGGAAGAAACATATGAATCAGTTGGAGAATTCAATGTCATTCTGGCGGGTTGCCACAGTAGCTTAATGGTTAGAGCACCTGTATGGTAAGCGGAGGGTCTGTGCTTCAAATCCCAGCTGTGGCATTGAATTTTTCAGTTCCAATTCTACCTCTCAGAGTTGACAAATCAGAATTACCAGAATTCAGAAATCACCTGTGGCAGATCATTTTTGGTCACTTAATCATGAAATAAATCCAAAGGTTAAATTATTAAAGCAATTAAACAGACCCATTGAATTGATGGTTTGGGAAAAAATATTCATTTTTAAAAATAGGGACCATGTTACGAATTTTGATTCTGTTACTAAATTTGTTTTGAGAGCAGGAGTAGGTAATGATGTCATCACATATGGTGTCGGGCTGAGTGATGTAAACGTGACATCAGTGCTAGTTTGGGTGGCCAAGGTTAAACACCTTGATAACGACACAGAGGTGTGTTGAAACATACGTTGGTGGTGTACTGAGTTTAACTCAATTTTATTGAAGTGAAGTTATTAGTCTCTACATACCTTTTGTTATTTGTAATTTGACAAACAAGTTTAAGAAGGTAATTATTATTTATTTATGCCAACAAACTTACTGTTGGTGTTTTTAAACACACAAGCTGTGTGTGTCCTGGTTTACCAGGAGAAATACGAACTGGTTTGAGAATTTAATGCCATTCTGGCAGTTTGTCACAATAGCTCAGTGGTTAGAGCGTCTGCCCGGTAAGCGGAAGGTCTGTGGTTCAAATCCCAGTTGTGGCATTGAATTTTTAAGTTCCAGTTCTACCTCTCAAAGTTTAAGAAGTTTAAACGCTTTTAATTATGAAACATGTGTGTTAAAGGACTGGGTTATAAAGCAAAATTGTAAATGCTTGAAATTTGCCTAAAATAAATCTGTGAGCAATAAAGAAAGTATGAATGGACATCTGTAACAACAATTGGTATTTTTTGCTGTTTCAGGTTAAGTACAAGCATATTTCAATTGGAACAGTTCAGAGAAATGATGCGGTAATACAAAGACTGGCTGTTTAGCCAGACAACAATACATCACATGGGAACCAAAGCAAGTAAGAGGGGACAAGAGCACTGCTCTGCAGCCTGGCAATTACAAGAATTGTATCTGTGGTGCTCTCCAAAATAGCAAGTCAGGCAAATCAGCAGTGGCTGTTGTTCCGGAATGTAACATTAGGATCTAGGATACCATGCAATGAACAATACAAGTGTAGTATTATTTATATTAAGAACGCAGTAAGTAAGTAAGTAAGTGCAGTAAACATAGCTGTGAAGTGTGTTAGGAAAAGAAAAGATTGAAATACTCGGTTTTTCTATTCAAAGGCACTTCTAACGCTTGTGTGTATATGTATGTTGTAATTTTGAACTTTTATTGTGCTGCAGAGAAGGAGCTTAAGTTATATACAATTAGCACAGCTGGGAATTCTGAACCCTCAATCTCTTTATGAAAACCCCCCTGATATACGTGCAGGGTGGATACTTTTTTATTTTGTTAAGTTTGAACATATTTTGTTACTAATTTTATGACAAAGTGACATTTATGTATCATAAATACAATGATTTTTGTTACAATTGTGTTAATCCTTAATTTTGACATTATTAGCAGTGCAAATGCATTTGTTTCTGAAAGCTAAAACAAAAAATACGTAATGGAATATTAACAAAAAATAGCATCATTTTGTAGCCACTCACAATGAAACTTAGCTATAGGCATAATGTGAGCAGAGAAGCTTGTTCCATGTTCACATTGCCTGATGGTTACATAAACATGGTGTTAAACTTATAAAGTAAAAATAGAAGTTTGCAAGTTCCAATCTTTCATGTTTATGTCTTGTCAAACTTGAGAAACTACCTAATCAGAGAGCAATTTTCTGTACACCATATTATGTGATCATTCTACCATCTCACATCAGATCTTTTACTGCTGTATTTTTTTTGTAGTGTTTAACTCCCGCTTTAACTACTACGGCACCGCAGGCGGTGACACTGATAGTATATGAGATGAAGATGGAGCACGGGTGAAATGAGATGGCGGGGGAAACTGGGGAACCCAGAGGAAACCCGCCCCAGTGCTGCTTCGTCTACCACAAATGCGGTTGCCTGGGATTGAACCCGTGCCACTTTGATGAGAAGTGAATGGTCTAACCACTTGGCTTACTGCCATGTGTTGACCACTAATTGCAAAGTCGTGGTGTATCTACATATAAAAATTACAGCAAAACACCTTTAAGAGCAGGTAGTGCTTTTTTGAGATTTCGGTGTCCTTTAACCTTATTTCAGTGGCAGTTCCTGGGTGATTGCATACTCGCAACTGCATACTCGCTAACTTTTTCCTGCATGTGAATGTGTATTTACCTCTAAAGTCATGCATATGAGAAAGTCAAATGTCGAGTTTTCTTCTATATGAACTTGCTCATTTAATTTTCCCATGCCCTCTTTACCAAATGCCAGTGCATTCAGTCAACAAACTGTAGAGATGCAAAGACCGGATTTTGTGACTGGCGAAGGAACCTTTAGGGTGAGGGGTTGCGGGGAGCAGGGAAAAGCTTGCATTAAGGAGTACGGCGACTTAAAGCAGCATGATTGACAAAGCTAAGACATGTGATTGTTACTGCGCAAGCGCACTGCATTCTCCTACAAGTCTCTGTTTTCCTTGCTACGAGCATTTCCTTCCCAGTCGTTTAGCAGAGGTTGCAATCAACTAGGCAGTTAGCCAACTTGACGTTTCTAAATATAATGTAGTCAATTTCTATATTAAAAAAACAGTTATGTTAATGTTGTAAACACAATTACATCTATTTTTATTAAACCATTATATGCTTATGCAATTCATGTAATTTACCAAGGCCAGTACTTCAGTTTGGATTAGTTATTTTGTTGCAGTGTTTATTATTGTTTGTTATGTTTATATTTCTGGCAGCAAATTGCATGCAGTTGTGTCTGCTCATAGCAGGAAATTTGAATCTATGAAAGTGTGGAAATGAATAACATGGCGAAACTGAAGGAGATAAATCTTTCGGGTCTATTCTTAGAAAAGAAGCTGTTTTTTGTATTTATTGCTTAAGACTGAGAGAAACAGTATCTCTACAAATAATGGTTGTTGTGGTATTGGTTATTTACAAAAAAAAAATAGTAAAACATGAGAGCTCAATTTATTGCCCATATGAATTGCGAATTAGAATTGTGTGGTGTATCAGAGAGAGAGCAAGGGAGTAAAGGTGGAGAGGATTTAATATACTGCACACCCACTGCAACAAGTCACGAGCCGCTACTGCCTTATTTATTTTGGCACGTGTACCTAAGCTGTTTTGTCACTCATGTATAATGTTGGTGATCGCTTTACAGGTGTTGTATCATCTCGGCTGTTTCAGCTTCCTTGTAGTTGGCTGCCATTTATGTTTCTGTCATTGTGAATGACAATGTGTGATGTTAAGTTTATGTTGAAGTTTTGTATTGGTATATTAATGCTTAGTTTTCATTGTGAATGACCCCTAAATGAAAGTCCTTTTTCTCTGTTTTGATTAGTTTTTAAATATTTTTACCTTCGCTTTCATCATCAGTGTTGTTCAATGCAACGGCAGGTTAATTCCTTCATGTTTGATTAATTTAATTTCTTTGTATTTGCGGATTGTATGTCAAAGTTTTTGTCAAACTATATTCTCCATTGTTTGTTGTTCTTAATATCCCAAAATATTTGATGCACTGATCTTAGCTGGGCAAAAGAAATTTTTCTTGTAACCAGTGCTGCTTCTCTTGCTCAGCTGAACATTTGTTGTGGTATTTTATTTTTGTATATATATGAGTATAACTTGGAATGTTGCAATCACACAAGATAGTATATCTCAGGTTTCCTCATCATCAGATTTACCAGAGTTGACTGTAATGTTATAGGTGGTAGCAAGATACCGTGTATTAACAAGCTTGTCATTCTTGATTATTTTATATAAAACTCATTCAGATGAAGACTGGAGACTATTCATTGAAAATTGGAGTTCTGCATTTTGTAAGTCTTGTAATTGACAATGTTTGGGATGGGAATATTTTCTTAAAAACCTTTTTGTTGCATCCTTGTAAAATGCTGAGCTTAAATATAAAGTTCAGTTCTTAGTATGTAGGACTATGATACTGTGAAGCACAAAATAATTTAATTTGAGTCAAACTAATATTCCATGCTCCATTAATTGCTAATATTTACCTAGAACACGTTTTGTTAGACCTTCCTAGCATCTTAAGGTCGTGTCGATTGTTGGGTTTTATGGTAACAACTGAGATCCCTCTCTTAGTGATGTAATAAACTGGGTTCTTATCAAATGTGGTACTGAAATTGATAGATAGTATTTCAAATACTGTTCTTCCAAAAATGGTACGCCATTGCAGATTTGTGTATTTCTTTGTTTCAATGTTCCTAAAATGTTCTTTAAGCTTTCAGATTCCTTTTAGTTTTTCCAATGTAGAAGTATCTTGCAATGTATACGTAAACACCAGACCTTTTTTTTCTCTGTTTGTTTTACGTTGCCTTACTGTGTAGTCATATCACGATGGACCTGTTAGGAGATGGTCATAGAACAGTGCATGGCAGACAGTTAGGCTTCAAGGTCTCTTCCCTATTCATACCATCCTACTTTCGTCACAAGTGTATAGAGTGAGCAGTGCAGGGCAACTGTACCTATGCCTCCAATGGGCAGATGGCATTAGGGTGCCATCCAGTCATTATCTGTGGACAGATAGCGCAGCGTTCACTATTACCATTTATTTTCATTCATGCTATTGCTTTAGACTTAAGGTGGAGCTTTGGGTCATGGTATTAATATCCTATCTGAAATTTACCTTGACAACTGAGGGAAACCATGAAAAATCCCAGTCAGATTGGTTGGCCCTCAGGATTTGAACCCAGGACCTCCCAAATGCAAGCCTCACACATTACCACAGAGCCATCTCGCTTGGTACCTAACTTTTTGTCTGTGGATGCTCTATTTTATATTGATTTCAGAAGGTTTTGTACACTGAGTTTGTCCTGTGGTGCCAAAGTAATGTATTCTTTGAAGACTTTTTGGAAAAGGTGTGTAGCACTGGGGTGGTATGTAAATTTGTGTGAGGCTTTATTGCAGATTGGGGAAAACGTAGTTATCTGTCTGCATCTCTGTTTGTCTTTTGAATTTGTCAGTTTTTGTTTTGAATAATTCTGCACTATAACCATTATATTATGCAATGTGAAGTATTGATATTCCATCTTGTTTAATGGAACATTGACAACCTGTGGTTGAACTATTGATGGGACCATTCTCTTGACTTGTGTGGATCTGATTTTATGAAATGTTCTATACGTGTTTCTTTCCTGTATATGCTAAATTCTAGTTTTTTGTGTTTTCTGATTATTTGCAAGTCTAGGAAAGGAATTTCATTATTGTTCTCTTTTTCAATAGAAAACTTTATTGCAGGTTCCTATAAGTTAAGCAGTCTCAATGTATCTATCGGTTACTCATTTACTCTAGCCCAGATGTCATCCATATATCTATACCACAGTCTTAAGTATTAGGGGGAATGTGTTTGTAATTTGGATTACAAAGAAACTTGTGAAAAGATCTGCCAGAAATGAATAGATAATCCTGATGTTTGAAGAACTTTCCATTAACCCTTAAATGGTAACGTGTAAATAGGGTGTTAGCGGTAATATCCATCTGGAGACTAAGATGACAAAATCTTACATTTTATGTCCAATTTAGTAAATCCAACAATTTAAAAGCTTGATGAATTATTAATACTGATATTTTGATTCTGTTTACATCATATATTGGAAGAAATTATGCAAAAATGTACAAAATCAAATATTAGTATGTTATAAGAGGTAGAAACTGGAACTTAAAAATTCAATACCACAACTGGGATTTGAACCACAGACCTTCCGCTTACCGGGCAGCTGCTCTACCACTGAGCTATGGTGACAAACTGCCAGAATGGCATTAAATTCTCAAGCCAGTTCGTATTTCTCCTGGTAAACCACAAAGGCAGTCTCACATCAGAGACAAATTACCCCAATGGTGACTTACTATTGTAAGTACTTTATATCCCAGGATTAAATAACATTCAGATGGTAATTATTATTTATTTATGCCAACAAACTTACTGTTGGTGTTTTTAAACACACAAGCCGTGTGTGGGCAAAGTTTGAGAGGTAGAACTGGAACTTAAAAATTCAATGCCACAACTGGGATTTGAACCACAGACCTTCCGCTGAAAACACCAACAGTAAGTTTGTTGGCATAAATAAATAATAATTAGTATGTTATGTTTACAGTAATGTTAGGTACGTTTACAGTAATATCTGCCTGTGAGTGGTGTGGCTTACATGTATATACTTCTAAAACAATACTATTGCGGAACTAAAACAATGACGTCCACACACTTCAAAGTTCAACTCTCAACTGAAGCATAGCTGAAATATTAGATCAAACTAACATTCCACATGCGCCAACTATGTGTTGAGAATTTTGATATCCATCTGAGAGACAGATATTACCATTTAAGGGTTAAGTACAAAAAAGGACTGTTCAGTGCAAATGTTTGTTAACTGCAGGTATCTTCTGTAGAACAGTGGTTTCTTTATTGCCCCACCTTGTATGTCATAGCCTGACTATCATGGTAAACAACATTTATCTCCAGATCATAAATAAATATCACAGTTAAAACTGGTTTAGGTAAAATGTGCTCTTAAGCAAGGAATATTTTGCCTTCATTCCTCATACATGCCAGGTGAATACTAAATTTGCAAAAGCTACATTTAGGTTGAAAAGAGAATGTAGTTTTATTTTTTAGCAATTGAGAGGGTGGGACAGCTACAAAATACAATATTCTTCTTTCCCTAACTCCCCCATGACCGTCGAACATCTGAGAAAGCGTGGTGCACTCCAGAGATTATGGAATGGAACAAATGGTCAACTTTATTGGGAAGCCAGAAGACTGATGGCAAATAGTACACAAGTTTAGAGCATTAAATAAATAACTCTTTCTCCGACTCCTTTGTGCTGTTAAGTGTGGAGTTCCAGCCTTTATCCATCTCCTCCATTCATCTCGGTTCCATACATTTCTCTTCATTTTTGTCATATAAAGTGTAATCATTTGGTATATTAAGTCCCATACGCAAAGATAAATGATAAGCAATCAAGATGTTAATTGCTAATTTATTCACAGAGTCAGTGCTTTAATTTGGATGTACAAAATAAATCTATATAATGCACATCAGAAAGCACTGGTACATGAAGCTATTGTTGATGGGGTGTTCTTTTTATATCCATATTTGAAAATTATTTAAAATAAAATTAACATTTTACTGAAGCTGGAATGATTAATTTGAAACCTTGGCTTATTGTCACCACCTCCAGTAGATGTCAAGAGCTCATCGCCAAACAAGATTCATTTGGTAAAGAACTGCTGCAAGTATATAAACTTTTGGCATTAGAGCAGCACTAACATCCTGTAACACTGAAACGTGTGCAAAGACTGTCAGCTGATTGTAGAGGGAACTGAAGAGGTTAGAAACAATGAAGGCCAAGCAACAAAACGACTCTTTTATAACACATCTTTCCAATAAGTCATATCAGGAGAGTCAACTGAAGTCTCTTCCTTGTGTTGAATGGTTTATCCAAGTAATTTCTGCAGACATTAAATTCTTTGTTCTTCGACATTTATAGAAATTTAATTTATCTTAATAGAAGTATGTGATGTTACAAAAAAGTAGGTTATGTTGGGGTTCACAGGCAGCTGTGTTGTGAATGATGAATGCTGTCGTCTGCTACTACGCCTTGAACGCGCTGATGACATATGTTGCCAGCACCGGAAGTATGAAATTTGCCGAAGCATGTGAATGTTGCTAACCACCTCTTCTTAGCGTTATTTCTTCTTCTTATTGTTTCGTAATCGTGTGATGTCAAATAATAATTAATAATAATTAAGAAGAAGAATAGGAATAAGTATGAGAAAGGGTTTCTTCAGGAATTGTCATAATTGTGGTATAGGCAATTTCATGGTACTTTCAGCGAGTTCTGCAATATTAGATTGGCAACAGAGGCCACACCCTCTTTCTGCATAGCAGACGACACCAGTCAGTGAACCACGTGTGGCTGCCCATCTACAGGATAACCGAAATTTGTTGTGTAAAATAGAACGAGTCCTTGTATTACTATTTTATATTAATCATTTGTACTTGAACAATTGTGTACACACTAGTTGACCATGATATGAATGCACTTGGAGTAGGCAGCCACTGTTTTGTTAACAATGCTAGTGATCAGAGGAGAGTGAGGGGCAAGATGATAATAGGATTGTACAGTCACACATGAAAACAGTACTACATTTGCAGGTCTCAGCCTCATTAGTAAATCTCAGAATTGCAACTATAGTCGGCAAGAAATAACTTGGCACTTGACAGCTAGCTGATTCACTTACCTGTGAACACATCGCGCAATGATTAGTTGATTGGACGAGATAGCGGCTAGCCCTGTTCGCAAGTAAGTAATCAGCTAGCTGTGTCACTGTAACTACAGCTCCAATACCTCGCACACTTGTTCTTCAATTGTTTAGCTCCTCTTCCCACTGAATGCACTCATATTTTGGTAGACCAGTACTGCCTTAGATAATATTTTAGTTACTATGGCTTTTTCTTTTTCTTATTTTTGTTGAACATCTGTATTTTGGTGAAAACATCTTTTACATTCCTTGTTTATAGAACATTGTGCTGTTGTTTCATTGTTTTATCAAGATTGTGGCATCCTATAATGTTAAAAGCAAGGAGCAGAAAAGATAGTGTGAGTGACTAATTCTTTTTTCACTGTAAAGGGGCAGTTGCACATTTAATGGCATGTAACCAATATCATTTAATGTCCTGGCTTTGTAATACATTGCTATTAAGTTGATGTTTTTGTATACAATCAGAGTTCATGAGCAGCATAAAGTTGTAATAAAAAGAAAGCTAAGCCTTCTTAGTAGTTTATTCTCAGTAAATTCCTATCAGCTATGCAATATGTGCTGTGTTTTGTTTTCCACATGTGCTTACCCAAAAGTATGTTAGATAAATGGAGCACTTTAAATTCTAGATGGAAATAAAGGTGAATTAGTCACAAGGAAAGTGCACAACTGTGTCAATTGCTAAATCTAACAGGAGTTAGGAAGATGAACTCGGTAGTGTAAGTCAGTAAGGGTGAAACTATATTCCATAATGCAGTAGGAATCAGAAATAAAATAACAGAATTGGCACCGAGGCAATTATGAATTTGCTAAATAAGTGTATTTATTAGTATAGTGAAACCAACATATCTTAAACATAAATGCAAATCTAAAAATCACATTTGCTCTCCTTCAGCAGCAACAATTGTTCCACCCAAATGACACCAAAACTCAATGCCTGAACTACTTGACACTTTTAAATGTTGTAAGAAAAGATAAAAGACAATGCTATTATAGTATTGGTTCAACTTCCAAACTGTTCATTTTTTGATTGTAAGTCTTTCATTTCAATGGCTAATAGTTTACTTCAGGTGAAATGCTAGTCTCTGAAGCTTCAGGCAAATTTCTGGAAAAAAACTTGCAGACCCGCCGAACTTCAGGATAATTGCTTGGAAATCAGCAAGTGCAAACATGCAGTATTTGTTACGATAAGGTTCAACACCAGAGAAGAATATTGTTGCACAACTCCTGGTTTTAAAATAAAAAGATTATAAAAAGATTTGATTCTCAAAAATGAACTCGAATCAACCTGTTAATATTTTCTTCTTTCAGCGTTACTAACCATATAGAATTATACATATAATACTTTTAGAAATTGTTCTGTGGCATTAATTTTTCAAGTTGATTAATTTTTTCCTTTATAGCAACTGATAAGTTTCTCTCTTATCAAGAAATACACTGAATATCTGGGTATGCAATACAAAAGTACTGAAATATCAGTATACGTGCAGCTGTACTTCTGCAATGTTTTCAATTCATGTGTGTTGTAATTTGGAAAAAAATACTGGGATAAAAGCAATAAAAATATTCACCCTTTTGGTTTCTTTTTCTCAAAAACAACTTAAAGCAGAGGGTTAAATTTGTGCTACACTTTCAGATATTTTACGTTACTAATTCCTTTTTTCTTTTTTTGAAGAAAGAATGTTGAAATTTTTTCCTATAACTTTAAGACAAATTTTCAATATTTTAATATGTTTTACACAAAAAAATAAAATCTGATGTGTTACATTCACATGCATTTTTCAATCTGCTGTTATTTATTTTTGTATAATGTGTGCCAACTATTCTTGCAAACACATTTTCATCTATCTACTTCAGATGAACATCTGTATAAATAGTTTCATTGTGGCTAACGAAAAAGACAGGCTGCGGTTGGATCAGAGGTACGTAGTACTGTAGTAATGGTAGTCTTGATACACGGCCAACATTGTATACCATCATGATAAGACTATCTTTTGTATGAATTCAACGGGCAAGTGTTTTGTTTGTTTAGAACATGAATGTATTAGGCGATTGTGGTTTTACTTCATTGGGCCATGATGAGACTAGGAGAATTACGTCACTGCAGTTTGCGCCTTAGCCTGTCTTTTTGGTTAGCCATGAGTTTCATTACTTTTTGTCATATGTACAACAAAGGAATAGTGAGTCATCTGTTTAAACACTGAATACTTATGCTGGCCTTGAAATTCATACTTTATCCACAACATTGTAAGAAACAACTCAATGGAAACAGCACTTAAAAAATGACATTTTGACGTATTCAAATCACTGATAATGGATATGTTTGAAACGGCTGATGCCACAAGGAAAAGTTACTTCAAATAAATTGTGTATTTTGAAGGGATCTACATTTTTTGTCTCTCTCTTATGATTTACCTGTTATATAAAATTATATAAAAATACTTCGAAATGAAGAGCCTATTCTCAGAAAATTCAAGGTATACATTTTATTTGCCAGTAAATATCTTAAGTATATGGTAATTTAATCAGAATTGTAAATTGACAAAAACAACACAATTTTATTAATTTCACAGAGTACACATTAACTGCAGCCTCTTTTCTGATTAGAGAGTGGTGCCTCTTTGAGACAAGAAAGCATTATTAAATTTATCCCCAGATTTCTTCATCTTCATCTTTATTATTGTCAATGGAGCTAATACAGCTATCTGACATGGTCAAAGTTACATAGTTTGTGTATTACTAGCTTACAATCATGGAAATATTAATGCAAGTATATGTTATAGGAGAATTCTTATTTTACAATTTCAAATAAATATATACAAAAATAAAAATATACAAAAGGTGTTGCTGTTAGCTGATGCTGAATTTATGACAATGAAGTCATTAATCCTCCTGCTCTTAGAAATATACAAAAGTAAAAATATACAAAAATAATAGCTCATCTAGATCATAGTCGCATTTCATTTAACGAGTACAAGCATTTATGGATTAAAAAATCCTTAAGGCTTCTCTTAAATATTTTTCCTGCAATTGTTTTAATTGGCATTGGTAATTTATTGTATAATACATAATTGCACCAAGAATATTGGGATCATTATCAATAATGCATTTATTAGCTGATATCCTATGCATGTCATTTCTCTTTCTTGTTAAATATTTGTGCATATCACTTTTTAAGATTGGATTGGGGTTTTGTTACTACAAGTAGGATAATTTTGAGAGAATAGATGGTAAATACGCCATTAGAGCGAAGGATTTCTATGCACGAGTCCATATGTTTCAGGTTATAAATTATTCTAATAGCCTTTTTTTGTGGGACGAAAAGTCTATTCAAGTGTTTTTTTGCAGCATTACCCCATACTTCGATACCGTAGTTTAGGTATGGAGAGACCAATCCACAATACATTAGTTTCATAGTTTCATCAAGAATTCCCATCAACCTTTTTTAAAAGTTTTAAGTATACAAATGAATGCATTTATTCCCAAATATCTCCATACATAAGGTTAAATCTACAAAATGCATGCACAATTTTTAATTCCAACTGTCCCCATTTTGTAGATCTGATTATCAATTTATGTCTGTTTCTTTTGCTTATGTTGAACCCACCTATGGAGTTACATTTCTTCCATACAACATTTAGATATATTCAGGGTGAAGCAGAGCACCTGTAACCGACATTTATTTTGTAAAATGCAACATGACATTTTTTTAGACAATAATATAACTTATGCACGTGTCAACTTACACTTTAGGTTGATTTCATCAATTTGCCCATAACCGCAGAGCAGTCAGTGGTACATCACTTTAGTAGCGGTTAAACAGGGTACCATTAGAAAGTACCGTCATAATGAAAAATAGATAATGTTGTATTTTATCATTTTAAGTTTATGGATAGTTGGTGTGAATAACGATAAATTTGAATGTTCTATAACATGTCATTATCCAGAGTAAATGACTAGAAAATCTGCTTATAAAAATATGTATACTAATATGTTGACTTTGAGATTATGTTACTTGTGTAGTTGAGTGAGCATTGGGGACTTGCTTGCAGTAATTGAGAAACAGATAAGAGAGCTCTTTGCACAGGTGGTTAAGAGGCCAGGCCAGTGTAGCTCACATTCAGATGGAAGGTCAAAGGTCTATGGTTTTAGTTTGTTTGAATGTGGGAAGATCAGGATCCTTGTTGACAAACATAAGCACTTTGTTGATTGTGTCTCATTTAGGAAGAAGCCATGATGAACTTACCGATGAATTACACTCCTAACAAATTTGTCACACTGAACTTCTAGCTCTTGCTTTTTACGTTTGCTTGATTTTCCAGGCGTGGTTAAATTGCCTGTTTTTAACCTTTTACTGCACATGGAATTTATACTTAATGCAGACACACCTATAAACTCTGTCTGATTAGCAGCATCCTTGATAACCAAAGTGAGATATTTCTCACATAGTTTGTGAAATACGTTCAGAATTATAACTTTCTCACCACTTCCCTCTGGGATGTTTTACAAACTGCCATGATGGATCATTGCCTGCTTACACAGCTGACCAGCATAAGGCAGTCTGCGCATGCTCCTCCCTCATTTTCTGATTAAGTGCAATTAATTACTTTAGTGTCATTTTGCTGCAGTTCTACATACTATAGTAACACATTAAACATACCATTATTAGATAAAACAGATCCAGTAGTTTTTGTTAATATTGAGCGAACTACTTTGTAACTGATGTACCTTGTAATATGCGGGTTCAGCCAATGAACGTACACTTTATTCATGTGTTTCTGTTTACGTAAGAACCAATCCTTTGGGCAAAAGCAGTATAGTTTCCAGGGTTAAAGATAAAGTGTGCAAGTAGTACTGTAAACATGATTTGTCTATGGCACCCACTCTTTAGAAGTTTCTGTTTGAATCACAATTTCAAGAACCTTTTGCACGTCAAACCATGGGGAAGGAGATAGACGCTACAGTGCAAACTGCAGTGACGTTATTCTCCTAGTCCAGTCATGGCCCAATGAAGTAAAATCACAATCACCTAATATATCCATATTCTAAACAACCAAAAAAAATTGCTTGTTGAATTCATACAAAAGATATAGTTATATCATGATAGTAGACAATGTTAGCCATGTACCAGACTACCGTTACTATGTAATTCCGATTTGCCCTGTAGCTGTCTTTCTCATTAACCACGATCAAATGTGCATAAACTTTGTGGTTCTTGGGCATCAAATATCTCACTAACTCATTGTGGGATTTGTTTCACCCTTATTCTTTCTTTCCTCATGCACTTTCAGTTAGTATATGAATTGTACCTTCCCCCATTTGTCACAGATGTGCTCTTTCCGTGTTGGAATATTATTCAGAATTGAAGATTGTGAATTTTATAGATATTAGAAGCTTAACTAAGAGTTTAATTTTCTCATGTACTTGTTTTGAGTTATGGATGTGTAATTGTTTGAAGAAATGCTAGGTTTGTTCAAGTCAGTCATCTAGATGTTTGATAGTTATTCTTCTATCTGTGATAATGACACTGAGGGTGATTCTTTCCCATTTCATCTTCAAGTTGTCTATTATGTTCATTTTGGGCATAATTGATAATGACTATTCCATGACATACTTGGGAGACAAAGTTCCTTTGTCATGTTTGTAGTGGAGACCTTTGTGTAATGTTTGTAAAGTATATTTAAAATAACTTGAAAAAATGTCATTTGTATAGTCAATGTAGATGATTGCAGTGAATTATAAATGTAGCGGATTGTACATTTGAATTTTAAACTAAGTCATAGATGTTCAGAGCAGCTGTGAAAAAACTGCTTGAGGTGTGTGGATATTTAAATTAATATGAAATGAGCAAAAGCTCAAATAAAAGCTAACAACTTGATGTGTATTTCTCTTCTGTTCCTGCTGCCTTTATCCTTACTAAAGAAAGCAATTAAAATCTACACTGATGAAGTAATGAGCATACTTAAAGTCTAGGGTTGTCAGGTTTTCAAGTTAAAAACATGGAAGGTTTCAAAAATGTATTTTATTTATTCATTCAGTTCAATATAGTGGAATACACAATTGAACCATATCATGGGTCAATACATAAGATGATATAAAAAGGTACCCTATAAGGGCTCATGTCATGAGAAACATAAATAGAAAGGAATTTAGTAATTACATAGTATATACAATATAATTAGATAAGTTAAAAGTACAATTAGTATAATCAAAACATCATAGAAAATATCTATAAGTTTAGGTATTCTTCAATACTATAAAAAGCTTTGGTTATTAAATAATTTTTTATCCTATTTTTAAAGGTATTATAATTTTCATATGATTTTAGATTTTCAGGCAAAGCATTATAAAACTTCGCTCCCATATAACAAGGGACCCTCTCTGATAAATGTAATCTGGTTCTGGGGAGATTTAGTAATTGATTATTCCTGGTATTATATGTGTGAACATCTGACATGTTTTTCATTGGGAATTTAAACTGAACTAAATATAAAATGGTTCTATAGATGAACAAGCTTGGTAATGCAAGGATTTTCAGCAGAATAAAAGTGCTTTTACATGATTCGTTATACCTTAGACCACCTAAATACCTAATAGCCTTTTTTTGTAATACAAATATTCTTTGAAAATTTTGTTTAGATGTATTTCCCCATAATTCAATTCCATATGACAAAATGTTTCCTTAATATCTGAACATTATTGTTGATATGTCGATTTTTCTCTATTGATTTTAGATGTATGCCTATTGCATAGAACTAGTTTTTATATATTTATTTGTAACATTTAAACCAAATATATATTTACAAAATGGTGAATTCGTAATCTCACTTATTTCACTCTTTTAAAAAGTCATAAAGAGCAATATGCATGTTTATTACCCTTCACAGGTCCTGCCCAGAGATAAGTATCTTCCCAAATAGAAAGATAAACACACATGTACTTAGGTTTCTTCTTGGGTGGAGTTTTGTTCAGTCCATTGCGGCCGGCCATCACCTTCCATGATTTTACTTGTTTTATAGAACCACAAACAAAATAAACACGTGTTCCTCTCTTCAATTCAAAGACGCAAGTGAACGAGATGCGTGTGCATGTAATGCATCACATGACCACAGGTACTCGTAAGGATTGGCTACACTCTACCAGCCAATAAGAAAATAACGCTTGCTGCTACCAACAGCTAATTAAAATACTGCTGCCAACATTGAGAAAAAGGAACTACCACCTCGATATATCACATATTCCAAATATCCTTCTAAAACTCAGAATTCATGGCAATGTATGAATTATGGGAGGCGGGAGACTCAAAATAAGGCTGAAATATTGGAGAACCCAGGAAATACAAGAGATCTGGCAACCCTACTTAAGACATCACAGCAAAGGGAGACTTTTATGTGTTAGAATACTGAAAAAAAAATGAAATGAACGCAGTACCCAAATCCTAACAAAGCACCACAATGAAGTTTCACAGTGACTAATTTCTACAATTTTCAGATGATGCACAACGCTCTCACAAACTGATATGTACAAAAGAACATCTGCTGTTATGCAGAATGCAAGTTTAAGTTATTGAAAACCCCTACAATGTTTTCTTATGTTTTAGTAATATTATTGGTCTCTCACCAATGGAGAATGAAACACACCCATAGTGCTACCAGGGCTTGCCAGTCTTGGAGACCTTGGAAATTTGAGTAATTTTGTTACAGTTTTGGTGTGTATAGCAGAATGTAACGACTTCAGCCTTTTTATCAAAATAAATGGGTTTGTGCATAAAAATGTCATAGCAATTTATAAACATGATTTTAAGTTCAAAGAAAAACTGAAGCTGTTAACAGTGAAGCAACAGAATCTACAATAAAAGCAAATTTAGAGACTAAAAGCTTCACTTATCTTGGTATATCTTATATATTTAAACGAGCAATTCTTGTATATATATAAATATATATATTTATTCCGCGCAACTTGGAAACGGCTCTAACGATTTCGATCAAATTTTGTAATCAGATAGGGTTTTGCTTTTTAAGTTCATCTATATAGGTGTAATTCCCGAAAAAATGCGATTTTACATAAAAAATAGCATTTTTTATTCTCGCCTCTACAGTGCAATTCTTGTATATACTAACGGTATTTCAGAAATAGCTCTAAAGATTTGATTAAATTTTTGTATACATGCATATTACATTCACAGCGTTTTCTCCACTCACTTTTAGGTAACACATTCACATCTCTTTCTCTAATCACATCTCTTTCTCTTCTCACTCTTCTATAAACAATTTTCCATAAAAACGTGGTTTTGCACCAAAACACATTTTTATCCGCACATTTAAAATAAGTCATACCATGTTCTATATGTTTGAAATATAAATGCTATTACATTACCACCCAACGTATTACATTCACATGGTTTTCTCTACTCCTTTTTCTTTTACCTAACATACTACTCCCTCTTCTACAAACATACATTTTTCCATGCACTTAAAATATAAGTGTAACGTATAACATTCACACAGTTTTTCTACTCATTTTTATTTTAGTAAACACAATCACATTTCTTTCACTACTCCCGTTTCAGTGAACAATTACGAACAATTCATACAATTTTCTATATGATTGAAACAGAAATGCGTAGTACATTCACATGGCTTTATCAACCAGCTTTTCTTCCTATAGTATTTGTTATTGTTCAACAGTGCTTTTGCTTAGTGTTGCTCCGGTGCTTTAATAAAAAATAAAGAAATAGTTAAAAAAGTAAACTAATCACAATTGATGTCAGGAGTGCACCGAAAAGCACGATATGGAACAGTTGATGAAATAAATGTTAGCCAAGATGGACATAATGGGAAATGAAATGAATTCTGGAATGTGGCAGAGGAAACAAATTTGAAAACCGAATTGGAAAAATGTAAACTACGGAATAGAAAATATAGGAACAAAGATGGACAAAATGAAAACAAAAATGGAAGGCAAACTGAAAATGTAAACTCTGAAATAGAAACGAAGAAAATGGGAATGTGTAATATGAGTGGAGTGTGGAGTTTAAGGGCCCGTCGACAGCTGGGTCATTTGGGCCCGTGTAATATGAAGGTAGATCTATTGGAGAATACTAACGAACGACTGGCCAGGGTAAAGGAAGTCATGGAAGAACTCGACGGAAAGATGAAGGACCTTGGCGAATGTGTTAACACCCTGGAGTCAATCGCAGCAGCAAAGAACTGAACTCCATAATAGAAGAAATGCTCGACGAAAACGTCAAACTGGGTGAATATCTATGGGGGAGGCCTACGTTTAGCATTAGAAGTTTTACAGCTGAAATGATGGTGTTTATGAAATATTTGTATCTCGGAAATCACTCTTCACAATTGCGACTAAAATTGTTATTTAGTTAACATTTTGACTTTCAGTCTATCTAAATAAGTATCTTCTCCCACAAAAAACAGGATTTCACAAAAACAGAAGCAAAAAACGCAGAGCGAAGCTCGGTCGCCCAGGTACTGTCTATGTAATATGTCAAGAACTTGCAGCAGATATTGAGATAAGTGAAGCTTGTACTCTCTAAATTTGTTTTTATTTTATGATTGTAAGTGTATGCTTAGCCTTAAATTTCAGAGAAATTTATTTTGTGACAAATATACTGACAGCATTTGATATATGTTATGATTATTTTAGAAAAAGTCTTTAAAATCCCATGCTTTCAGGACGTAACTACCCGTAATCTTAATCTTAAACATGTGGACACATGTTGAAGTCTGACATGCAAAATTTTTATTTGGTTTGTCTAATGTCTTGCCCGAAAAATTGGGAAGTTTTTAATGATAGATCAGTTGTACGTATTGTTATTGCAAATGATTAATAGTTTGAGCACAATATAAACATCAAAGTGTCTTCATACACTGCTATTGCTACTTCTATTGCAGTGTTTTATAGTGTTTCCTTTATAGCATTCTGCTATTTCTTCCTCCTTTTGACACTTTTAACAATGCAACCCATTAAATATGTTGCAGACTAAACAAAAAAGTAAAAGGAGTTGTCCCTTGGTGCAATACTCTTAATGTAAACATGAGTAACATATTTCATTAAACAAGTTGTATCTTAGTATATAATTACTACCTGAAATACTTAACGTTGCCCATGGTTTGGTGATTTATTTCTACACTTTTATACTTAGCTTGCACTTGCTCAATAGCCTTGCATTTCTTTAGAGACATTAAAAAAAAAGAGTTACTTAATACACTAAAATAAGCAGCTAATTAAAACTCTTTCACTGTTAAAACATCTTAGGATACTATAAAGAACAAAAAATAAAATAAATAAAAACACCGGTAAAACATTATGCAAAAGCACTGTTGGACAACCACAAATACTACAGGAAGTAAAGTGAGTAGAGAAAGTTTTTACACTATCCATTTTACTATGCAACGTATTACATTCACATAGTTTTCTCTACTTGCTTTTCTTTTATGTAACATATATGTGTCCTCTACTCTCCCTTCAACACAATTCATACAATTTTCTGTATGATTGAAATACAACCTCTTCTATGAAAAAATACATATACATGCTGAATTTCACTGTGATCAGTCAAGTGGTTTTGGAGATATATATAATCATAATAGCGGTAATTAATGTGCCTTTTGATAATAGTATTAATAATTTCACAGTACAAACGATTGTACAAATATAAATTAGTTTTTATTTTAAACTTATTACAAACTTTTGAAATATAATGAACTACTTGACTTTATAGAACAAATTCTACATACTTAAAAATTATTTTCTTCCTTTTAGTTCAGTTTGTTATAAATGTGTGTTTTTGTTAGTTTTTTAAACCTATAATTTATTTTCTCTAATCCTTTTTCTTTTTTGCTACAAAGTTTCGTCATACCACTGATCCACGCAGGTTCTTATCAATGTTGTTGTTGTTGTTGTTTTCTAGTGCCTTGCATCTGGCAATGAAGCCATTAGCATTCGTGCTTTCCAATACTTTTGAACTGTAGTTTCTTCTGATCTTAATGCTCCACAGGTCTTCAAGTGGCTTTCATGTAACTGTTTTCTTAACGGGCACTAGTTTTACAATGTGGCAGCTACATCACCCGACTTAAACCCCCATTTTGCAAGGGGGACCACACCTATCGTTGGTCAATGGGTCCATCGGACCTAGCCGGGAGGACTAAATAGATGGTATTTAGATCCACCGACCTTCCCCTCATGTGCCTCTGAGGGACGCTGTTGTGCTGTGATAGGCCAGCACATATGTAAATGGCATTTCCTCCATTTTAGATGAAACAGTTATACCGCTGTGATTCGGTCCCCAGAGCCTCATCTGTTAAAAGCAGGGTGCACCACGGGCAGGATGAGGATGGGAATTGGGTAGGAGAGGCTATAGGAGGCGCATCACTACCCCTTACTACCCTTCTTATCAATGTTCTGGGATCTAGAATTAATGTTTTGGTCTCCTAAGAAAGCATGCAGCGTAAGATGATTGAGCTTGTGAAGTGGAATATCAGCAAATAAAAATGCTTCACATAGTTTCTCACAAAGTGGCAAAAATGTTGAATGAGTTTCATCCAGAAGCATCTGCTGTAAGCTTAAACTGGATTATTTTCAAGTCACTGCAGACCATGTTTATTTCCCCCATGTCATATGTTTTTCTACCATAATTTTTTTCAGCAGTCACTCTCACATCACAGATCTTGCAAAATATTTGACTGTCAGTGGAAAAAATATTTCCTCCATAGTTTGAAATCAATACCTTCAATTTAACACTTTACTAACAGCCTCCATAGCACAGTTGGTAGCCCGCTTGCCTCGTGCGGAGGACCTGGGTTTGATTGCCAGTACCAGCGTGGTACCACTCAGCCTCGTTAGGTCTTGGAGGGGCCAATTGAGGATCTACTTGATGGAAAAAGTAGCAGCCCCAGGTTGGGAAGGTTGCATAACTGGCTGGGAGGGCTTGGGACACTGACCACATGACACTCTCTAGTATTGCATCCCACCAATGATGCCTGTAGGGGCAGAGGTGGGAGATGTGGCAACCCTTGGCCCTTAATGGGCTGTTGGGCTGGGGTTTAGTTTAGTTGTTACTCCCCTTTACTTTAGGCATTTTGCTCTTATAGTGTAGGCAGAAATATTAGGACAACCGATCACCTCACTTAACAGCACAGTGCCGGTGTACCTGGAATTTCCTTGGGAGTGTGAACAACTCACATTTCTTGAAAAATGGGGGTAGGAGGTAGCATAAGCTCTCAGAAGTTGAATTCCTAGAAGTGGACAAGTTCATAATACACATTCCTCCAAAAATAGGAGTAGGAGTTAGCATAACCTCTTCTCAATTTCAAGAAATTGTATTTGACAAGGAAAAATACTGAATTATAATAAAAATCTCGAATTAAATACAAATAATCTCCCACCCTTCCGGATCAGTTAAAAAAATGTTTGAATGACCTAAAATTGACAAAAAATTACTTATCTGCAAAAAAGTTATGAAAATGCAATATATATATATACCCTAACAAATTGCTTTTATTTAACCTGATAGTCAATGTCATACTTTTCCATATATACAAGCAGTGTTTCATGTTTCAACCTTCATAAGAAAAGATGCAAAATCATTATTTATCTTCCCCACTGATCAGTTTATGCAAATACGTGCGATATTGTTAGTGCATAAATTCGCTTAAAATTAGCGGTCTTGAGGCTCACCAGAAGGAACATATTTACCTACTCCGAGGAAAACTCTTAATTGCGCAAGTGATTTAGTTTTTTTTTATATTCACGATACTCTTATTCGTTTGTCGTGTAATGCCAGGAGGGTGATTTCTAGAAAGATAAGAGACATATTTAAATTTGAAAAAAATGCGACTTTGTTCTACTCAAACGTTAGTTACGTTGGTTGCATTGGTCTAATGAAAACAGCTGAAGGTTGGTGTTCTGTGAGAAGCACCAAGCAGAAGCACAGATTAATAACCAAATGGAATTGCTGATATTTTCTTGAGTGTTTAACTGTCAGCATCTTCATTTTAGTTTCCTAGCCCTTGAAACGTAATTTGAAATAACCTTTCTGCTGATGAATTTTAGTTGAGAATATGGGAGTAGCTGAAGAGGTATGGATCATATAATTTGAAGACATGCAGCCTCAATTCTTTATCAGAATGGGTTTCATATAATTAAAATTATCTCCGCAATAATTATACAAAATATTAAATAACATGTACTATATTATCATCGTGTGTGTAATTCCTGTACCTATTGATGTATGCCTCAAGTAAATTAGCAAGTTAAACTATGATACTTTTATATTCCTGGTTGCACATAGCGCAGCAAAAACACAAAATTGACTGCTTTTATTGGAATAAGTTTTAAATTCCAAACTTTCGACTATTGAAAAATTGATAGTACAGTTTTAGGCAGTACTAGAGATCAAACTGAAAGGAGAAATGGATTTGAGCAGTGTTAACGTTACTTAATGTTCTGTATATTACACAGTTCCATTAAACTTTTAACAAAGTCACAACATATCATGGGACATTTTATAATATGGTGGCTCAGTTTCACCCGTCAGTTCTGCGATATCACTGAAAACATGATAGTTTTCTTAAAACTGCTTATATACACGCAACCTAACCTTGGATCTAACTCGTTTTATAAATATAGTAATAAAAAACTACAGTTCACTTAAAACTGCTAACATGACCTAACGTAACCTCGGCAAGTTCCGTGGAAGAACATACACATATTTACTATGCCAAATGAGTACACCGTCATTAGCTGAACTCCTTGAATACTTAAGGTATTGTGCCTTTATTTGTGTTGTTACAGTGAATGTTCTAAAGCATTTTGAGAATGTGTCAAATTGGGTCAGCATACTACAGAATCTAAAATAAGAACAAATTAAAAACTAAAAGCTTCACTTATCTTAGTAATTGTGTTTAATTTAAAGAAATTGCCGCATATACTAAGATAAGTTAAGCTTATAATTTCTAGATATGTTATATTTTAATACTTATTCTAGGTTTGCCTAATCCCAACTCCTGTTGCAATATCAGACACTTTTTTTTTTAAACATTCTGTATATGGCCCCTTAATTCATACACAGATAAAAAAAATATATTTAAATCTTATAGTTACAACTTTCAGTAATTGTGTAATTTCTGGTTCCCATTACACTGAACCTCAATTTTCAACCTCCAATCTGACCAAGTTGGTTCCCTGACCACCAATTTCTGTGCATTGTGGGCCAGTAATTCACAGCTAGTAATTTTAATATAGCTTTAGATTTAAAAGCTTCGATTTAGTAACTTCCTCCAGCCATTTATAAAGTTGCATAGATTTTGGGTGACTTATCTGTTTGTCTGTTGTAACCATCAATGGAGTGAAGCCTGGAAATATCCTTTGTAATCATAATCAATTCTTAACTTTACAGGTGCAGCTTTTGAAAGAAAAAGGAAATGAATGTGTAAAAAATCAAAAATATGCAGAATCAGTGTTTCATTACACCCATGCAATCAAGATGGACCCATCTAATTATTCGCTATACAGTAACAGATCCTTTTCATTTCTAAAAATGCAGCAGTTTTATTATGCAATGGAAGATGCCAAAGAAACCATTAGACTGAAACCAGATTGGGCTAAGGTAATTACCTATTTTATAAGGTACTCATATAGTCTTTGGTAATACTGGATTTTCTGGGCCAGCAGAATTAACCTTGTTTATGTTCTGCCCTCGAACCAACTCCGTTCTCCCACCACTGCTTCCCCAACCCAACATGTTAAGTGAACGCATGTTAATTTATGTATATATTAAGGGAACAAATTCACAACATGCATCAATAAAATGGTACATTTGTTATTATTTGTGTGTTCTCACATCTGGTGTCCATAGATTTATTAGTTATTTATTTTAAAGGATTGAGACTAAAGAAAGGATCATTTGCATGTGAAAGGAGCACATGTTAATTTTTTTAATGCTCCATTTGCTACCTTTAATTTCTAAGGTCATATTGGCAAATTTATACTTTGTCTACTACATATAGTAAAGTAGAGGAATTATTGTATTCCACCCAAAAATTTGATGTAGAGGTTTCACCAGAAATTAATGTTTTGAGGCCCCCTGAATCCAAAAAAAGCATTTTTAGAAAAAGGTCCGTGTGTGTGTCAGTCTGTGGACAGCATAACTCAAAAACAAAAAGTTGGTTAAAAACCAAAGTTGGTACTTAAGTTTAATGTCTTTCAAGGATGCGACATGAAGACTTTGAAGAAAATAGCCCCACCCTAAACTACCCTTTACATGGAAAATTTTTCGAAAATTTTGATTTTCTTGAAAATGGCTCTAACGATTTTGATTAAAATGTTATATGTTTGAGATATTTTCATGACAAATGAAATGTACATCTTGAATTTTCTGGCTATAGCCCCTGTAGTCATATTTACTCTGGACGACTTTTGCATAACTGGTAAACCATTAGAGATAGACCAAACTATACTATACAAAAAATGTAGATCTTGCTAAAATAAACAATTTATGTCTCAATAAATTTTCTTGTAGGGTGAACCATTTCGGAGATATTCCTTGTTATGTGTGTGAGTTTCGGAAAACTTAGAACTTTCGTGAAATGGATCATCGTTCATTTTTTTATATGTTAAGTGTGTAAAGACAACAGAATCTGAAACATTTGACTATCGCACAAAGCCTACTGTATTCTAACATTCCCCTTGCACCTACAAGGAAATAAGCAATAAGATAATTTGTACAAATGTGTATCTCAACTATGAAGAAAGAAGATACAGGAATAAGAGTTTGTAAGAATGGTTAGTACAAGAGTAGAGAAAGTCATGTGAGTGCAACACATCAGATTTTTAGAAAATGGTCTGTGTGTGTGTGCGCCTACCTCCCTGCAGACAGCATAACTTAAAGCAAAAAGTCAGTTAAAAACCAAAGTTGGTATTTAAGTTTAATGTCTTTCAAGGATGCGACACAAAGACTTTGAAGAAAATTTCTACACCCTAAACTACCCTTTACATGGAAAGTTTTTAAAAAATTTTCATTATCTTGAAAATGTTCCGATTTTGATTAAAATGCCATATGCTTGAGATGTTTTTATGACAAATGAAATGTATGTCTTGAATTTTTTGGCTATAGCCCATGAAGTTCTATTTACTCTGGATGACTTTTGCATAACTGGTAAACCGTAAGAGATAGAACAAATCTTGCTGTACAAAAAATGTAGATCTTGCTAAAATGCACAGTTTGTGTCCAAATAAATTTTTTTTGTAGAATGAACCATTTTGAAAATATTCCTTTATTTGTGTGTTTTGGAGAGCTTATGCTTCTGTCAAATGGGACATCGCCATTCATTTTTTTATGTTAGCCATGCAAAGAGAACAAAATTTGAAAGCTTTAAAAGATTTGACTATCGCTCAAAACCTACCATATTCCCATATTCCGCTTGTACCTACAAGAAGATAAGCAATAATTTAAGATAATTTCTGCAAATGTTTATCTCAACTAATGCGAAGAATATATAGGGATAAGAGTTTGTAAGAATGGTTAGTGCAAGAGTAGAGGAAGACATGTGAGTGCAGTACATCAGATTTTTTTAATGTTCCATTTATTTGCTACCTTTAATTTCTAAGGTATTATCGACAACTTTTTACCTTTGGAACCATTGCTCATCACTTGCTTGTAGTGTGTTAATCTTTGGATTTGTGTTACTTCAGGTTATTACGTTAAATTCTTGCTTCCAGACTAGGAAGGTTGGGAAATAATCATGGCTAAAAAAATTCCCACCCTCTAGCTGGGAATCGAATACCCTGATGTCTTAATTTAGTTTTATTTTAAAGGAATATCGCAAGAAAAAGATCATTTGAACACAAAAGAAATATATTTTAAGTTTTTATAAGGAATGGGGAAAGGAAAGGATAATTTGATATTTTGGGCTTTTGATGAGCTCTACTATACTCTGGGAGAGCTAACCTGGCACTTGACAACCACGTTGCTCATGTGGTTCATAAGGGGGTGGGGGTCGGCTTAACGCATCTGATTGCGTCACAAATACACCAGGTGACTATCACATGACCAGAGGTGTGTGCTCACCCATGTTGTAATATGTGCATGTATTCTTGGCTTCTGCCTTCCACATATTTTTCCGCTTGCAACAATATATTTTTTTATTAATAAGTGTAGAGTGAAAGAAGGTGACTTATGGATGAATTACATCTTACATTACATCTTTGTTCATTTTTTTATATGTTAAGCGTGCAAAGAGAACGGAATCTCAAAGCTTTAAAAGATTTGACTATTGCAAAAAGCCTACTGTATTCCAATATTTCCCTTGCACCTACAAGGAAATAAATAATAAGATAATTTGTACAAATGTTAATCTCAACTAACACAAAGAAGATATAGGAATAAGAATTTGTAAGAATGGTTAGTACAAAAGTAGAGTGTAACACATCAGATTTTTATATACATATAGATAATTATAATAGCGGTAATTTACATGCCTTTTGATAATAGCATTAACAGTTTCGCTGTACAAACATTAGTTTTAGTAACTTCTTTCATTAACAGTGTGAGAAAGACAATTTATTCAGTAGTTAACTCTGGGAAAATGTTAACCACAAGCACTATTTAATAAATTTTGATTTGCCACCTCCAACCTACTAAGGAAGTTAATCACACTACCGCTAGAAATGTACCACAAACAACTACATGCCAGATAATACCACCCATTAGGAGCCAGTATATTATTTCTGACTAGAGCAAATAATCCTCAAAATTGTTTAAGGCACAAAAATGAAAGTAATGTTAAGGGTTTCAAAATTGACTCAATTTTCCCCATAAATTTAAATTCACTTCAGTGTTACTATAGTCGTCGTCACAAATGAAGGTGTTAGTCTGGGTGACTTCGTTGGTTAGACGCCGGCCTACTGATTCCAAGGTTGCGGGTTCAAATCCAGCCCAGACATATGGTTTTTAAGAGTGCTTAAAAATGACAGCTCCATGTCAGTAGATTTACTGGCATGTAAAAGAACTCCTGTGGAACAAAATTCCAGCACACTGGTGATGCTGATATGATCCTGACAATTGACAGCATCATTAAACAAAACAATTAAAAAAAACGAAGAAGGTGATTGCGCAGAAGATAAATATTCAGTGACATCACAGTCACATGTTTTCTAGCCAATCAGGTGCAGTTTCTTTCAGAGCTCGTGTGGGAGTACTTTCCTACAGTTTAACAGTGAAATTAAATAATTCCGGGCAATAAGTCCACTCCATTGTGTGATAGTAAGTTCGTTAAGAGTTCCGACGATTTCAGAAGCAAAAAAATGTTGCATTAATCACAGTCAAGCCAGGGAAATGGTGTACAATGTGTACAAATGCTTCCTGAGGAAGATGGGGAAACAGTTGCAATGCAGCACTTCCCCTACTACCCCTATCTAGTGTTGTCATTTACTGCCATCATTCCTGATGGCTACTCTAGCTTACTCAATTATTACACAAGATTACTTTACTCAGTAGTATAGGATGTGAAAGAATTTGTTGAGGTTTGACTGTCTTTGTTCCTTCTCATGATTTAAATGAAGACCATGGGTGGACTAGGGCTCAGAGTTTTAGGTAAATATAGGTATATTTTGTCTGTGCACTAGCATGAACTTCAAACTTAGTTTAATGTTCTGGATATTTACAACGGAGTAAATATTTTAAGTTTTATTGCACATTTGCACATAACAGTTTCTGATTTTTTTATGTAAATAAATATTCTCATATATTCTCATAAATTACACAAAAATCTCATGAAGGAAACATTTTTAAAATAATTTTTGCATAAATCCATAAAAGCAGCAGCAAGTTCTTTATAACAAGTGACCGTCCACTTCTTTAATGCTCAATTACACAGGCTGGATGTCACAATTTGTTATTCATTATGGGAAGAAGTGATTGTCAGCTAGAGTATCCCTTCAGTTGGAAGACAATATCCCTAAACATCCTATTACTCCTGCAAGATAAGAACGGGGAATTCCTCCTCTGCACCTGTTATCGCTTCACAATCCAGCTAGTATATACACTGATACTGTGTAATCAAATTTAGTCATTTGTGAATCTGTAGAGATTATACCACATTCTAGTTGTGTTGTGCTGTAGCACTATCGCCACAAAATACTGTGAAAAATTAAGAAACGATTTTGCATACCTTTCCACAAATCTTGGTTTTCTCTGTGGTTCCATAAAGAAACTGGAATCAGTAGCAATGTCTCTGGGAGAAGCAGTTCAAGTAGTACAGGATGTGGGAAAAAACTTAAGGTTCTTTTTGATACTTCAGCACAACACTTAAAAAGAAAATGCAAGGAAGTGTTCAAAATAATAGTGGATTTAACAGTCTATAAAATTTCAAATGTGTTGAATGGGGAACAAATTATTGATGCAAGTGAGTGACATAACATGGTATAATGATGCTAGACTGACTTCTTGTGACGTGGAGTTATCGTTTTTGAAATTCAAGACTATTTTATGTGACAATCGTAAAATCTTTCTGGATGGAAAATTTGAGGAATCCTGCGGTCTATACTGTTACTCTACAGTACTTGGTGATCCCTTCCAAAGAGTAAGTCTGGTGTGTTACAGGTGCATTTATAATAGTTCAGCCATTCAGATCTTAGAAATATTTTATTTGTTTTAGCACATATTGTTTACTTTTTAGCACATATTTTGGACATTTTTAGCACATAAAAATATTTTCTAAGTTTTAGCACCTGAAAATCCAAATCCTAGTTATAACATAAGCAGCATTGAGAGTGCTATGATTTTTAGAGGTAATAAAAATGTGTTCTTTCTTTAGAACATTAAATATTTATACATTTTGAGGGTTTCAGATGATATATCTAGGAATACCTGTTACAAGAAACGTGCTTATTGTGTTTCACAAACCTGTAACTCATTAAACAAAAGCAAATGTCATTCAATTAACTTTATTCATTTAATTTGTATCTTTAAATAATTTTGAATATCTAATTGTAAGTAGTATTATTGAGCATCATATGGAGCATTCACAGTATAAGATAGATCCTTTTTGGGTCATCTCAATCATTACTTTTTCATTATTAGAATCTATAACCGAAGCTACTTATAAAACGGTGAAGTACTCCAAGTAACCAGCACTATTCAATCAAGCTTTAAGCAAAAACTATTGTTGTTAAAATGTTAGTGTTGTGATGTGATTGGCTTATGCTCTGAATCTCCATGCTAGGAACATTTTTTGTGCTTATAAATGTAATGCTTGATTGCTACAGGGCTATTTTCGGAAGGCTGAGGTAGAGTTTTCCACTTTCCATTTCTCGGATGCACTTGTATCATATGGCTTAGCTTTGAAATTTCAACCCAACGATCCAAGTATTCTAGAAGCTATAATGAAGGCATCCCAAGAGAGACAGAAAGATATAAAAGGTAACCTGATACTTGATATGACTAACGTAAGCAGTAGCCATGACAAATTTTATTATTTCTTAGTCTTGTCACAGAATTGCAAAACACTGTGAATTTTATTTATAACCAGTGTAACTTTAAACATTCTCTTATTAGGTTACTTAATTTTTACTAAAATTAAAGCAGAAAATCTTCAGCTTTTTTGAGAAACTGAGATGAGTTTCAGAGGGTTTTATCTAATTTAATAAATGCTTTCAGGAAATAGTTTAATGGTTATACCTGAGCATATGATTGACTTAAGGGATCTCTGGGACTGAAAAATGCCTGAAAAATTATAAAATTGATGATTTTTAGGTTTATGCACATAAATGTTCCTCAAATCTTCAGTCACTGGTTCGCAGTGAAATTTTTAAAATTTTGCCACATTTAAAGGCCTAGCATGGGCTTTAAATGTCATGTGCACTACATTTAAACCACCTTTTCTGCTTAAATTTTCAATAGTATTTGAACAAAATGAGGGTCAAAAAGAGCTCGAAAACAACCAAATTCAACTGAACAGAGTACTTAAGTGGCATTTCACCACAAGGGAAAAACTATTGATCTGAAGAGACTGCTGTAGGAGTTTTCGTGTTATGAAGAATCAGTGCTGCATTGCCACATATGTTGCACTGCCGCGATTACTGCGGTTTTGCTAGTTGGTTCCTGAACCACTGTGCATTTCATTATGATAATCACCAGAACCTTTTTTTGCCAAGAAAATAAGTTTTGCATCCTGTACAAATCGTACCATCAGCATGCAATATTACAAATAGTGTTCCACGAGCAGTGGATGACCCTGCCAAAGGCGCTTCGTTAGGAGTTTTTATAGTCCTATCCTTCCAAACTTTTGATACAGTGTGCCCAACATTTACCCAACTTACATCAAGGTACACGATTGTGTCTTCCTTCCCTCTTTGCTGAATTGTTTTATTTTCCATAAATAGGAATGTTGCCAGACTATAATATAATTTCTCTAAAACATAAACAATTTATTTCCTCTCTTTTCAAAATCAAATCCCATTTCCTTCTCTAAGCGATAAAAGGTTGAGTATTTAAAATTTTTTGTAGAGTGAACCATTTTGGAGATATGCCTTGTTATTTATGTGAGTTTTGGAGAACTTATACCTCTGTCAAATGGAACATCATTAATCATTTTTTATGTTAACTGTGCAAAGAGAACAGAATTTGAAAGCTTTAAAATATTTGACTATCACTAAAAGTCTCCTGTATTCCCATATTCTCCTTGTAACCACAAAAAGATAAGATAATTTCTGCAAATGTTTATCTCAACTAACATGAAGAAGATATAGGAATAAGAGTTTGTAAGAATGGTTAGTACAAGAGTGGAGAAAGTAATGTGAGTGCAACACATCAGATTTTTAAAAATAATATTCTTATAAACTAATACTAGCACAAAAATTATGAAACAAATTTGTGAACAATCATTTGTAAAATTACATGGATATTTAAAACAGGACAAATATTGTTTTACATTTACTATTTGGGTATCAGTTAAATAGTGAAATTCTAGCAGTCAAAAGTTGGATGATCTTGAAGCACTTCTCAAAGAATGGCTTTTTACATATTTTCCAGGACTGGCAACAAAAACGGAATATGTGCATTGCATTCAATAGGATAGGAATCCAAATACATAAACTTCTGTAGTAAATTTGCTGATAACATTATTGCCATCTTTAATGAACAAACCTCATGCAGTTTAATTAGAAACTTTTAATAACTCACAAATGATAGCTGAAATTGTGATAAGTCATTTCTACTTTAATATATGTATAAATTTATAATGTAAATGTGAGAATAAGTTATTAGGAGTACATTATTACTTTAAATAAGGAAATAATGAAGCTATTAACAGTGAAACAACAAGAATGTAAAGTAAAAACAAATTAGAAACTATTACATTATCACTTTGTTAGCTGTCATGGCCTGTCAATATGTTTTGCAGTGAACTTTCTCTAAATGTCTGTTAATATCACATTTACCCTGTGTACTATGATAAATTAATCCATCCAAATGTACTCTGATTGCAGCTGATGATCAAATTCCGTGGCTTGGTGCTGGTGTTGGGATAATCATGGGAGTCATCATAGTAATAGCTGACCATATACTTACTCATAAACCTACGCTTGTGGTAGGTACACGTCATTTGGTGCATGAACTTTAGATTTCAAATAGTAGCATAATTTTGCTCATCTCACAGCTTTGGATCACACATAAATGGTACCTTCTTTTTGTATATTACTTTCTCTACTGGTAAGTAGAGGAAGTATTGTATTCCACCCAAAAATTTGATTTCGAGATTTCACCAGAAATCTGTTTTGAGACCCCCTGAATCCAAAAAAAACAGTTTTAGAAAAAGTTTCCTGTGTGTGTGTGTGTGTGTGTTTGCGCACGTGTGTGTGCGTGCATGTGCCTGCGTGCCTGCCTGTCTTATCTGTCAGTCAGTCAGCCTGTGGACAGCATAACTCAAAAGCGAAAAGTCGGTTAAAAACCAAAGTTGGTATTTAAGTTTAATGTCTTTCAAGGATGCAACACAACGATTTTGAAGAAAATAGCCCCAACCTAAACTACACATTACATGGAAAATGTATTCTAATGTTCCCCTTGTACCTACAAGGAAATAATAAGATAATCATGTGCAAATGTTTATCTTAACATGAAGAACACAGGAATAAGAGTTTGAAAGAATGGTTAGTACAAGAGTAGAGAAAGTCATGTGAGTGCAACACATCAGATTTTTCACATAATAAGTGCATGTGTATCTCTTGCGGTTTATCAAATGTATAAAATTGTACATAATTCATTCAGAATAGAGAGGACTTCACAAGCTATTAAGAGAAAACTCAAGATACACACAATATGTTGCAACTTGCAGTATATGAATAAAAATAGTTTTAGCCATTTTTGAGAAAAAATTCCTCCCCAAAGTAAAGGGTAGATTGGGATGGGGAGAAGTTCATGAAAAACTTTGCCACATCCTTAGAAGAAACTAGACTTAAGTATATAAGTTTCATTCTTGAGTTTTCTCTCTTGTTCTCATGCCTTGTAGGGTAAAGATGCCTAATTCCATGATATCCCTAGCACAAAGTGATACAAAGTTCAGTTTCCTGCCATGATTTTATTCTGCAATAGTTAGTAGTTCTGAAGTATCCAACAGTTAGCTGAACTGTAAGACTTAAAGCTTTCACAGCAAGTGTTATTAATCAAGGCTTCACGGGCGATCAGCTGTGTGATAAACATTGAGCTTTGAGCCATTGTAGACTCCATGACCTTCATCAAAATCAAAAGAATGACCGTGCTCTGCTCTCCATAGTGTCACCGCGCCCGCCGCATCTAATTGCCGACAACAGCAGTGTCACCCATCGCATTATTGTCGGCACTACCGCAAAGGAGCCGAAGGAAAGAGACAGAGAATGGCCGCATTGTTGGGGCGCTTGCTGAAAGAGAGAAAAGGATAGAAGCTTCTGGAATCTTCCACTTTGTATTCCAGCGCAATAACTGAACTTTCCAGAATAGTGCCTGGGAGATATAAATAGCGGTAAAGTGTGAGAAGAGGCAGTCATACGTATGTGAAGCGTTGAGTAGTCGTGCCGACGGAGACGGACAGACGATGTGAAGCGTTGTGCCGACGGAGAAGGGACAGTTCTTGCGTTACGAATTCGGAGCCGTGCTGTTGGTGAATCGGTAAAGACTTTCTTGCTGTTGCAACTAGTGTAAAAAGTTACTGTTTACGGAAATAAAAGTGTTTCTTTATCCCGACTACATCTGTCTTCTTTACTTTACAAACCACCAAAAAGTCACAATATATATACTATTGTTTGGTGGGAGGGGGTTGCACTGCTCTGGCCAATGAGCGGGTGACGATTTATGATTGGTTGGGGAAAAAGGCTACTTACGCTCTAGCCGCATGCAAGTGTAAGACTCCTACCCGGGCTTCTAACCCGGGCAGCCTACTCACTGAAAAACCCCACCGGAAGTCTTGAGGTCCAAACCTCATTGCTGCAGTACTGCATAGATGCACCTGTGCATTCTGTGGTGATAGGCGAATGGCGCCTGCCAGTGGCAGTAACAGTGAGTGAAATTACTGAAGTGCCAGAGGACAAACATGACCTATGCCCTGAGTGCCCCCCTGGTAGCAAGCGATGGTGAATGTTATGAGTGATGAACTCTGTAGTGGTGGTGCATAATGTCGTTGATCAGTCTTGGTGTGAGGTGAATTTGTTGTTGCACTTCATATGCCGACATAGCGTGTCGCAGCTGTGGCCGTTATGTTGTCGGAGTGGAACTGGTGGGTTTTTTTTTTTTTTTTTTTTTTGGGAAAGGGGAGACAGATAGAGAGTTGGAGATGAAAAGAGTGGCTTATTTCGCCGGAAGTGGAAGTGCGGAATGTAAGGATTTCACGGGAAGGATTGGGGAGGAGTGTTGCGTTGGGATGAGGTTCCGCTGAGCACCCTCGATAGTTTGGTACTTGCCCGGTAATCGAGTACCTGTTGCGTGGGGCTGGCCGGGTGACAGACATGGCCGGGGCCCTGACTGGCACACACGGGGAGTTCGGCGGAAAATTTCTGGGCGATTCTGGATTATCTGGGTGGACGTCTGTATTGGTAATTTGGTGTTTTGCCGCTACAGCGCATGTAGTCACACATCTCGTCACAAGGTGCATGACCATGGTTGTAGAAGCCGATTGACTCCTGTTCTCTTCGTTGCGGTGGTGGAGCTTGTTGAGAAGGACTGGACGTATATGCTGCGGTGTGTGGATGGTGAAGTTGGCGTTGGTACTGAAGATGGTGTTTTGTCTCTTGGGGTTGAGAGTTGTAGAGCTGTTCCTCCACTTGTGTTCCCACTTCATGTGTTGTGGGAGGAGTAGGCGGGTCTGGAATTTCCTCAAGTCGAGCAAGCTCACCCCTGAGGGATTGAAGAAGTTCCGTGTTGTCCGACTCAATCACTGCAGCTCGAAGTTCGTTAAGAAGTCTTGCTGCAGCGTTGAAGCCGGTGATGTGGTGAGTGAGCAAACGTTTCAGTCCAGTAAGCCTCTTGTTGGTGGTCGTTCTTGAAGAGTTGAGGTGGTGTCGAAGTGTACGGACTTCTGTTTGTAGGGCTTTCACGGATTCTTCTGAGTTGAGTTCGGAGATGGTGTTGGTGGTGGTGTTGATGAAAGAGGAGACGGCGGTGGTGAGTTCTTGAAGTGAGAGCTCAATGTTGCCCAGGCGTTGACTGAGGCTATAAACCTCAGAACGAAGATGCTGGACCTCCTTGCTGGGCTGTTGTGGTTCTTCGGTGGCGGTGGCGGCGTAGTTGGAGTTCGTTCGTGGTTGCTGCGTAGACTGGGTGGGAGTGTCAAGTTGAGATGGTGCTGAGTCTGCGTTAACAGGTGCAGGTCTATTATGGGGCTTAGAGGCTGCGACGACTGGTGCTGGATGTCTGCTGAGTGCCCGAGGATAGAAGGGGCACTGTGCTTGCCCTGTGTAATGGCCAGAGCCATTGCAGGTAGCACAGTACCGGCGACGTCGACGCAAGTCGTGCGCAGTACACCATTGTGTGAGGCGATGAGCCCCACAATAGTGACACCTTGGTGGTGCGGTGCAGGATGTCTCGTCGTGTCCAAACCGACAACAACGTCGGCAGGGCACTTGGCGAGTGGCTCGGCTGGGCTCTGCAAGATGACGTCTCCCAAGCAGGAAAAGTCCTCCATTCAAGGCTGCCTCGCTGTCCCTGGTGTCGGCAAAAACGACTCGCACGAGGGTGGACGGTCCATGGTTGGTGATGATGCGAGTGGCCCTCAAAACAGATGACCACTCGTGCTGTGCTGCTGTGAGGACATGCCTTTCCGGTATGTCCCTGGGGATCCCAAGGAACACCACACTGCACCCAGGAAAGGGAGCAGTTGGTGTCGGCGATGCATGTTGGTGTGTTGTAGTTGAAGGTGGTGTCGAGATCTCGGGGATCGGTACTCTCACTGCCTCCCCCCGAGGTGCGGTGACGGCGGATTGAGTTGATGCAGCTTGCGGTAGTGTTGAGGTCGCCGGGGCCGGCACTCTCACTGCCTGCCCAAGAGGTGCCTCGGTGACGGTGGGTTGAGCTGTTGCAGGATGCCGTGGTGCTGAGGGCTGCGGGGCCGGCACTCTCACTGCCTCCCTAGGAGGTGCCTCGGTGACGGCGGAATGAGCTGTTGCAAGATGCAGTGGTGTTGAGGTTGCCGGGGCCGGCACTCTCACTGCCTGCCCAAGAGGTGCCTCGGTGACGGTAGATTGAGCTGTTGTAGGTTGCCGTGGTGTTGAGGTCTCCGGGGCCGGCACTCTCACTGCCTCCCCCAGAGGTGACTCAGTTGCGGTGGAGATTGGCGCTGAAGTTCGGCGTTGAGTTTTCTTCTTCCCCATTGCTCCGAAGAAAAGTGGAACTGGTGTAGGTGGAGAGTCTGCATGTGTTGTGGTAATTGGTGTGGTGTGGCGTGGCTATGTCGGACTTCTGTAGAGGCTGTGTGGCTGCAAATTCTGTTGATGGTGTCTGTAAGTGTAGAGATGGCCTCCTCCAGGGTGGCTAGGCGGGAGCTGATGTTGATCTCTGAGTGGAGATCCTGTACTACATCCAGCCAGGCACAGTCCCACGAGGGGACGGCCGGGGCAACTTCGTCTCTTGGTGTTGGTGTTGCTGATGGTGATGTGGTCTGCGCTGGTTGTTGGTCAGATGGAGCTGGCTGTGGAGCAGTGTGCGCCGCTGGTGTGCATTTCGGCTGGGCTCGGCAGGGATGGAGAGGGCACTGCACCTGGCCTGTGTAATGGCCAAAGTCATTACAGGTGGTGCAGTACCTACGACTGCATCGGAGGTCATGCACTGTGCTGTAAGGGCCCAGGCACAGCAGTAGTGGCACCTGGGGCCGACTGTGCAAGTATCGGCCTCATGGCCGTACTGGCAACAGCGACGACAGGGGACCAGACAACTGGTTCAGCTGGCCTCAACACGCAGGCACTGTCCAAATAAGGATAGTCCCACGGCCAGGGCTGCTTCTCGGTTACCCAGGTCCTAAAATTCCAGCCGAACCATCAATGATGGGCCACGGTGAGTGATGATCTGTGAGGTCTATCAGCTGCCCCAAGGGTCTAAGCGGTGGTGTGGGTTGCCTGTGCTGTGACGACAGCGGCGTCCGTGCTGAATGAGGTGTTGGCGGCGCTGGTATGAGCACCTCAGCAACTGCTCAAGTCGAGCTGCAAGTGGTGACTGGTGTTTACCCCTGCTAAAGAGTGGCACTGCTGCACTCAAGTGGTGAAACAGCCTGGGCCACGGCAAGAGGCTTCGGTTCGTCTTTGCTGGACTTCCGTGTCGTGCGCTTCTTGTATCCCATGATGAGCCGGTCTGTATCCTGTGCTGTTGTCCTGTGGCAACGAACCTCAAGTTGGGAGTCGTGATTGGGCCTGCTGTTTCAGGGTGTGTTTGTCCCCTGCCACGTACTTGGTCCGGAATCACTGTAGTTGCTGTGGTAGATGTGTTTGATGGCCATTGTCCAAGCAGGGCTTAGTTGAAGTCTGCGGTCCCTATTGTAGTTGTTTGGATGTAGTTTGATTTGAATGGCTTCCTTAATAACCCTGTCCCAGTATTTATCTGTGTGATTCAGAACTTTGATGTCTTCAAAGCTTATTTAATGGACACACACTATACAGTGCTCGGCCACTGCCAACTTATCTGGTTGTAGGAGCCTGATACTGTGTTGGTGTTCTTTACATCTTTCTTCTATTGTGCGTTCTGTTTGGCCTAATACAGCTTTCCACATTCGCAAGGAATCCTGTACACACTTGGGACCTTGAGCTGAAGTGGTTCTTTTACCGGCCTAAGATATTCTTGGATCTTCTTTGGAGGTGTGAAGAAAGTCTTGATGTTATACCTTGCGAGTATGCACGAGATGTTCAAGACGGAACCGTAGAAAGGTATGTAGGCTTTATTAACCAGCTATCCATCCTTTGAGTGAGGTCAATGTTTATAAATCTCACACGGCTGATCACCCGTGGAGCCTTGATTAAGATAGATGAACTGTTCTACTGTACTTTCTCAGCAGTTGCTAAGAAAGGAAATGGCTATAGAATATGTTGTTAAATGAATTTGTTTAAATAATCGAGATTCTGTGAGCATTGAGCTTCCTGCCGAAACAAAATTTTCAATTAATTTCAAACAATTAATTGGAGGTAAATATAAAGGCAATAATGTTAACAGTTTGTAGTTTGTAATGCAGAAGGTCAAGAGAATCAATGCACATACGTCAACATTGTTGTTGACATCAGAGAATTAGGATGAATAAGGATACCACTATCAAGAATTTAAGAATCCTATCACGCATTTAAGAGCTTTCGTCACAAAATTTATTTCTACAATTTTTTAGTTACAATTCTCAATCAGGTAAAATATGTTCTAGAAGACTCATTTCATTCTTGGATCATTATTTAATTGACTTGTCCGTTTATGACCACTACACAACACTTGTTCAAAACTATCACAGAATTACGCAATCTTACCCTACTTATGCAAGTGCTGTCACATTTCTCCAGGTTGTACAAACCTTACATGACATAGCACTGTTGATGAATAGTTGCTAATATTTTGCATGGATTTAGACCATGGATTGCTGCCAACAGGTAATTTTGTCTCTTATGGAAACAGAAAATTACAAAAATGCTTCCTGATTTGATTGTTTCAGCATCCAATACTTATGGCACTCCTTACCATCTCAATAGCTATGATAGGGTATGGAGTAGCAAGGGCCTTCCGTTATTACGTTAAATGCCAAAGACAAGCCTTACTTGAGCCTCCAGTGGACTTATTTCCAGGTGAGTTACTCATGATATAAATTCATAAATTAAGGAAGAATGCACCAAGAAGGGCAATAAATTTTGTAGTTTCGACTTACCATTCTTTGAAACTTTAGAAATATATATGTTGGTTTAGTTTAAAAGGGGAGTTAATTAATAACACTGAACAACACTTACAACATATTTTTCCGGGGCACGTTTCGAAGGTTAACTTTCCTCCATTATCAACCGGACAATAACTGAGTTGTCCGGTTGATAATGGAGGAAAGTTAACCTTCGAAATGCGTCCCGGAAAAATATGTTGTAAGTGTTGTTCAGTGTTATTAATTAACTCATCTTTTAAATTAAATTAATTACAACAACACTGTTTTCAAACTTCTATATGTTGGTTTTTATATTTTATAGAATCTTTTTGCCTCCAAATTATCCAAACTAGAAGCAGTACAAAACAATGCCTTAAGATTAATTTGTGGAGCAGTGAAATTTATGCCAACTGTAGCACTACACCATGCCACCACCACTACACACACCTTACGCCACCACTGCCACACACCATGCCACCACTGAAAATTCCATGCCACCAACACACCAGGACACCACCACACATACAACATGCCACCACCATAACTATACACACACCTCACCTCCACCACCACACACCAAGGCACCGTAACCATACACACACCATGCTGCCACCACCAATCACACGCATCACACACTGGTACCACCACACAATGCTGCCACCACTCAAATCACTCCACCACACATACCGACCATGCCACCACCACACACACCATTCAGTCTCTCATGGTTCAGTTGGTTGGACGCTGGCCTGCTGATCCAAGGTCGCAGGTTCAAATCCGGCCCAGACCGATAGTTTTTAAGTGTGCTTAAAAATGACAGTTCCATGTCAGTAGATTTACTGGCATGTAAAAGAACTCCCACGGGACAAAATTCCAGCACACCAGTGACACTGATGTGATCCTGGCGATTGACAGTGTTGTTAAACAACAAAATAATTTAAACCATGCCCCCACCAGTGCCATACACTTCACCACATCCACACACACACACATCCACACACACACACCATGCCACTAACCATGCACATTACGCCACCACCACAAACACCACCACAAACACCACACACATTGTGCCTGAACCACAACACATACATCATGCCTCCACCATACAAATATGCCACCAGACACATGCAGCATGCCACCACCACACCTCAATGCCACAACCACACACACCAAGCCACCACCACAAGCACATTACACTGCCAACAACATCACACACAGATCACGCTGCCACAACTATCACCACACACCATGCCACTAACACCACACCGTGCCACAACCACACACCATGCCACCATTACTTCACACACTGCACAGCCACCACCAACACATCATGCCGCTTACATCACCAGACATCATGCTATCACACCACCATGCCATCACCACTACACACCACAGCCACACATCTTGCTGCCATGACCAAACATGTACCATGTGCCACACTACTGCCACACAGTTGACGCCTCCACCACTAGCACACATATACCATGCTGCCACCACAACCAATTACAGCATGTTCCATCTTTTCCAACTTCTAGCAATCTCACATCTTGATGTTAAACACTGTCGAAGGATGGATGGATGGTTCTATTTGATCTTTGAGGTATCATTTCTTTGGGTTCAATTCTTATTTCTTCTACTTCTCTTTTTCCTTGGAGATGTCGATATTCCTCCATAACTGTAGTAGAAATGACTCTGGTCATCTCTTCTAGTACCACACACAAAGCCTACTGTACCCTTTCAAATGAAGCATCATGCATAGCTGCTGGCTCGATGCCTCTGATTAAAACAGTTCAAGAGACCACTAGATTTCACAGGAATAAGTATCACTCAGAGAAATACAACAGAGACTGGATGCACCCAGCCGAGAGAGTATGCATTAAAGACATCGACAAGAACACAGCTTATCCCATTGACGTCTACACTGACGGCAACAAAACGGACCAAGGAGTTGGTTCTGGCATACTCATCACCAGAGAAGGAGAAATTATGCACTACTGAGGTTCAAGCTCCAAGGTAAATCATCAAACAATCAGAACAGGTAACATTATTAAAGGTGTTTGAACAAATTAATCAAATCACAGATGTAGAATGCAAGAGAGTTGCTCAGACAGCAGAGTAACAATAGACTCGCTGAAGAACCCATAAAATCATAGTTTCCTAATAGAGCAGATCAGGAATCAAGTAAGAGTACTAGACTCACTACTAGGCTTCAGCAGGTAATGTCCATATTAACTAAGTCTTCTGGGGAAGGCAGCATCTTGGTTGCTGCTGTTGTTGCCATTTCGCCCTACTATGTAGGTTCCTTCAGGACTACACCTCTTATTGACAGTATGGCAGGAACTGTGCTGACTGTTTATTTATACTTTGGCTGACATGTTTCTAGTTTTATCCAACTTATTTTCAAAGCTTTACAAACAAGTTACCAACAGATCAATTATTTTAATTGAGCATTGGTTACTGTGGTACTCTGAAAGATCTTGCAATATTACTAAGATAAGTGAAGCTTTTAATTTCTAATTTGTTCTTAGTGGAAAATTATTTGAAAGACTTTGTAAATTTGTAAATACTATAACATTTGATGATGTTGACGTGTAACATGATCAAATTACGTAATTATGTATTATTGTGTAATATGTATTCCCTAGCATTTTGTATTCTACATATAATGGAACATGCTGTTAATAAATTTACTACCAAAGAAAAAAAGAAAAGAAAACTGCGCATACACACGTGCACACACATATACACACTCACTCTTTCTCTCATGTATACTTCCAGACTCTGGGAAGGTTAGGGAATAATCTTGGCCAGTGAAAAATTCCCACTCCCTCTCCCCCAGTTCAGAATCAAACCCGAGACTCCTTGCACAGCAGACTGATGCTCTACCAACTGAGCCATAGGGTCATCTGAGTACATTGTTGTTTGTTTTGAACAGGTAAATATTGTTCTTCATAAATTATACAGTTCTTAATCTACATGGGCTTGGCAGTAAGAATTACTTTGCTGGAAATACTGCTTACAAGGCTCTTTAGGCAGGTATCTAATGCACTGCGTATGGCAATAGTCATTAGCAGTCTGGCTTTCCAGTATTTTGAAATGATGACATCTTCGGAGGAAACAGCAGGGCAGGACATAAGATGTATGCTGTCCATGATTTCGTTAGTCACACAGGATGCAAAGTGGAGATTGTAAGATGTTTATTCTATGGAGATGATGTGCCAGTAGTCATTCTGAAGAGGGTTACCGCTCATCTTCTCAGAGCACAAGTGATGCGTGTTGGTTCATCATTCATGTGTCTGAGTTTCTAATCTTGTTTTTAATGTGATGTTTAATTGAGATATATGAGATGATCTTCACTTTGGCTTATAGAATTTGGGATCCATTGTAGCGCTAATTCTTTGCCAGAGTTCTGTAACTGAGAGATAAGTCTGTGACATTCTTTTGTGTCCACTGTGTTTGAATTAAGAATTGCTTGGATAGGTGCTTTGGAATCAGTGAGTATTACTGCTCTGTCGGGGTTGTTCTGAATGTTAGGTTTTCAAGACCACATCTTATCGCTTCTATTTCACCACCAATATTTATAGTAAATGCTCTGACATGGTTATAGAATTTAGCAGTTAATTATGTTCTGTTATGTTGCAGTGTGTTTATTTCTGTGCCAGTGTCATAATTTCTTTTTTCCTTCAGACTTTAAACATGAAATAGACTGGGAACAGATGTGTAAGGATATTGTTTATATTCATGTTGCAGAAGAAACAAAAGAGGAAGTTTCAGAGGAAGTAATTGAGCCTGTGAAAGAAGAGAAACCTCATCGAACGTATACCAAGGCGCAGGCTCGACAAAGGTTCAAGAAAGGCAGGAGCTAAGAAATGATACTCTGATGTTAAGAGATGATTACATAAAACTATCTCTTTTAGAGAAAATGATTTATCCCTTTGAACTGACTTGCTAATTATCAAGAACCTAACCTTTTAACACGGGTAAGCTTCTAGCTGGCAAATATTTTTTTTTCCCAATTGAAATGCTTTATAAAGAAGATTGTATGCATTCAGATGAAATGAGATCCAACTTGGTTCAGCTTCTCAGGTTCTAGATTACTCGCAAAACAGCAATAAGCTTTTACATATTAGGATATTAGGGTGATATACTACGCCTATCTGCAGCTTTAAATTGATAGGATTTGGATATTGTCAAGTTCATGTAAATTATTGCATTATGTATTCAGAGCACATGTGTACATTCCATTGTCATTTGTCATATCTTGCCTTCCTTTGGTAGATTTGATACAGGAAAACATTTTTATAAAGTATGAAAATAGTCTGTGTGTTGTATAATATCCATGTGTATGTATTTCCAAATAAATAATAGAGAATTATTGAAAAATATTTTTTAAAAGTAGCTGATACATCTCGTCAAATAAGTAATAAAACTGAAATAAATAGTAAATAAAACTAAATAATTTTTTTCCCTTTGCGTTACAGAATCCTATACAATTATTACTATAAATACTATTACTGCCTTTGAATCCTACCACTATGCAGGACCCAAAGGCAGTGACTATTTTTGTTTCACTCCCCCCCCTCCCGGTGGCTAACGAGAAAGACAGGCTATGGCGCAAATAGAGTTACATAGTAAAGGTAGTCTGATACATGGCTAACATTTTATACCATCAGGATAAAATTGTACCTTTTATATGAGTTCAAAGAGCAATACTTTTGGTTGTTTAGAATATGTACATATTAGGCGATTGTGGTTTTACTTCATTGGGCCATGACAACTAGGAGAATTACATCACTGCAGTTTGCGCTGCAGCCTGTTTATCTCGTTAGCCATATCTGCCCTTTATTATATCCATTAATTTCCTCAGTTCTGTTTATTAGTGGGCTGTGTTGTTATTTTCCACTGGTCATGTGGAAACATGATAATACACTGCTGCTGTAAACAAGGTCACTTTGCTGATGTGGTTTTGCTCTGCAGTATTGAGTTGACGGTGATGTGATGTGGTTCACTTATTACAAGTGACTTATTATTTTGTCCTGTGCTTAGTCACAAAGTGTATTATGGCTGAGTATATGCTTTCTACTGCACAGTGTGTATTTATTATTAACTCAGCTTGCCAAGTGAAAGTATGATTTGCAGAAAGATTTCCAGACGTAAAACTTCCAGGCCATACAACAATCTATGAACTTTACAATAAATTTCAGGCCACAGGAAGTGCTCAGGCTAAGAAATCTAAAAAAAGGCATATGATTCATAGCAAACAAACATTAGACGACATTGGCTGTCTCTTGGAGAATTCCCCCCAAAAATTGCTTGGGCATCTTCCACAACAGGTAGGCATTACTTATGGCTCTTTGCAAAGAGCTACTAAATTGTTGAAGTTAAAACCGTATAAAATAACTGTGCCACATGCTCTCCAACCATGTGATCCTGTAATTAGGCACACATTTTTTGAGTGGACCCTCAATAGTACGTACAATGGTGAAATTGACCCACATTTAATATTTTTGATGGACGAGGCTTGGCTCCACCTTCATGGATATGTGTGTAACAAAATCGTTATTGGAGCTCTGAGAAACCTATATTGTTCATTAAGTATCCCTTTATGACAAAAAAATTGGTGTATGGTGCACCATTAGCGGAGAAAGAGTTATATGCCTAATTTTTTTTGAGTCGACAGTTGATGCCTGCACATACGTAAATACAATTTTGCCCCCTTCTTTTAGAGAATTAACCGACAACCGGCATGATTTTGCCTTATTTCTACAATACTCTGCAACAGCTCATACAGCCAATCTTTCAATGAGAACAATTGAAAGTGTGTTTCAGGACAGAATTATTAGTAGAGATTTGTGGCCCCCTCGGTCCCCCGACCTAACCCCCATGATTTCTATCTCTGGGGTAACTTAAAACAAAGTGTACAAGACAAACCTACACACCTGGAAGAATTAAAACAAAATATCCGCCAGGAAATTGCCAGCATTTCTCAATGTGAACTATGGCAAGTGATAGATATTTTCCTAAAGAGGTGCCAAAAATATATGCACAATGATGGTGACCAGTTCCAGCAGATCCTTTCATAAAGTAAAGTCTCTAAAAGTAGTTTTAAAAATGTTGTGTGATTTCGTTCATGCCTTTCTATGATAGTGGCAGACAGCAACGAGCAAGAACGTGGAAAAGCAATACACAGCACAGCCAATTTGGTGGTTTTTTGCTCTCCCTGTAGAAAGATAAGTCTAAATATTTGTTGATTTGTATTGTTTCATTCTTAATAGGTTCAGCTTTTTTTTTCTGATGCACCAAATAAATATAATATAAAAAATCTGATGTGTTGCACTCCCATGATGTTGGTCTGGGTGGTTCAGTTGGTTTGATGCTGGCCTACTGATCCCAAGGTCGCGGGTACAAATCTGGCCCAGACTGATGGTTTTTAAGTGTGCCTAAAACCAACAGCTCCATGTCAGTAGAGTTACTGGCAGGACGAAATTCTGATACACCGGCAATGCTGATGTTATCCTGACAATTGACAGTCTTATACAACAAAATAATTTTTTTCCCCACGAAAATTCAATACTGACATTTCAACACGTGTATGTGTAATTATGATTTATTTATGCCAACAAACCTACTGTTGGTGTTTTTAAACACACAAGCCGTGTGTGGGCAAAGTTTAAGAGGTAGAACTGGAACTTAAAAATTCAATGCCACAACTGGGATTTGAACCACAGACCTTCCGCTTGCCGGGCGGACGCTCTAACCACTGAGCTATTGTGACAAACTGCCAGAATGGCATTAAATTCTCAAGCCAGTTCGTGTTTCTCCTGGTAAACCACAAAGGCAGTCTCACATCAGAAACAATTACCCCAATGGTGACTTACTATTGCAAGTACTTTATATCCCAGGATGAAATAACCTTCACATGGTAATTATGATTTATTTATGCCAACAAACCTACTGTTGGTGTTTTTAAACACACAAGCCGTGTGTGGGCAAAGTTTAAGAGGTAGAACTGGAACTTAAAAATTCAATGCCACAACGGGCGGACGCTCTAACCACTGAGCTATTGTGACAAACTGCCAGAATGGCATTAAATTCTCAAGCCAGTTCGTATTTCTCCTGGTAAACCACAAAGGCAGTCTCACATCAGAAACAATTACCCCAATGGTGACTTACTATTGTAAGTACTTTATATCCCAGGATTAAATAACCTTCACATGGTAATTATGATTTATTTATGCCAACAAACCTACTGTTGGTGTTTTTAAACACACAAGCCGTGTGTGGGCAAAGTTTAAGAGGTAGAACTGGAACTTAAAAATTCAATGCCACAACTGGGATTTGAACCACAGACCTTCCGCTTGCCGGGCGGACGCTCTAACCACTGAGCTATTGTGACAAACTGCCAGAATGGCATTAAATTCTCAAGCCAGTTCGTATTAATGCCATTCTGGCAGTTTGTCACAATAGCTCAGTGGTTAGAGCGTCCGCCCGGCAAGCGGAAGGTCTGTGGTTCAAATCCCAGTTGTGGCATTGAATTTTTAAGTTCCAGTTCTACCTCTTAAACTTTGCCCACACACGGCTTGTGTGTTTAAAAACACCAACAGTAGGTTTGTTGGCATAAATAAATCATAATTACCATGTGAAGGTTATTTCATCCTGGGATATAAAGTACTTACAATAGTAAGTCACCATTGGGGTAATTGTTTCTGATGTGAGACTGCCTTTGTGGTTTACCAGGAGAAATACGAACTGGCTTGAGAATTTAATGCCATTCTGGCAGTTTGTCACAATAGCTCAGTGGTTAGAGCGTCCGCCCGGCAAGCGGAAGGTCTGTGGTTCAAATCCCAGTTGTTGCATTGAATTTTTAAGTTCCAGTTCTACCTCTTAAACTTTGCCCACACACGGCTTGTGTGTTTAAAAACACCAACAGTAGGTTTGTTGGCATAAATAAATCATAATTACCATGTGAAGTTTATTTCATCCTGGGATATAAAGTACTTACAATAGTAAGTCACCATTGGGGTAATTGTTTCTGATGTGAGACTGCCTTTGTGGTTTACCAGGAGAAATACGAACTGGCTTGAGAATTTAATGCCATTCTGGCAGTTTGTCACAATAGCTCAGTGGTTAGAGCGTCCGCCCGGCAAGCGGAAGGTCTGTGGTTCAAATCCCAGTTGTTGCATTGAATTTTTAAGTTCCAGTTCTACCTCTTAAACTTTGCCCACACACGGCTTGTGTGTTTAAAAACACCAACAGTAGGTTTGTTGGCATAAATAAATCATAATTACCATGTGAAGGTTATTTCATCCTGGGATATAAAGTACTTACAATAGTAAGTCACCATTGTGGTAATTGTTTCTGATGTGAGACTGCCTTTGTGGTTTACCAGGAGAAATACGAACTGGCTTGAGAATTTAATGCCATTCTGGCAGTTTGTCACAATAGCTCAGTGGTTAGAGCGTCCGCCCGGCAAGCGGAAGGTCTGTGGTTCAAATCCCAGTTGTGGCATTGAATTTTTAAGTTCCAGTTCTACCTCTTAAACTTTGCCCACACACGGCTTGTGTGTTTAAAATCACCAACAGTAGGTTTATTGGCATAAATAAATCATAATTACCATGTGAAGGTTATTTCATCCTGGGATATAAAGTACTTACAATAGTAAGTCACCATTGGGGTAATTATTTCTGATGTGAGACTGCCTTTGTGGTTTACCAGGAGAAATACGAACTGGTTTGAGAATTTAATGCCATTCTGGCAGTTTGTCACAATAGCTCAGTGGTAAGAGCGTCCGCCCGGCAAGCGGAAGGTCTGTGGTTCAAATCCCAGTTGTGGCATTGAATTTTTAAGTTCCAGTTCTACCTCTTAAACTTTGCCCACACACGGCTTGTGTGTTTAAAAACACCAACAGTAGGTTTGTTGGCATAAATAAATCATAATTACCATGTGAAGGTTATTTCATCCTGGGATATAAAGTACTTACAATAGTAAGTCACCATTGGGGTAATTGTTTCTGATGTGAGACTGCCTTTGTGGTTTACCAGGAGAAATACGAACTGGCTTGAGAATTTAATGCCATTCTGGCAGTTTGTCACAATAGCTCAGTGGTTAGAGCGTCCGCCCGGCAAGCGGAAGGTCTGTGGTTCAAATCCCAGTTGTTGCATTGAATTTTTAAGTTCCAGTTCTACCTCTTAAACTTTGCCCACACACGGCTTGTGTGTTTAAAAACACCAACAGTAGGTTTGTTGGCATAAATAAATCATAATTACCATGTGAAGTTTATTTCATCCTGGGATATAAAGTACTTACAATAGTAAGTCACCATTGGGGTAATTGTTTCTGATGTGAGACTGCCTTTGTGGTTTACCAGGAGAAATACGAACTGGCTTGAGAATTTAATGCCATTCTGGCAGTTTGTCACAATAGCTCAGTGGTTAGAGCGTCCGCCCGGCAAGCGGAAGGTCTGTGGTTCAAATCCCAGTTGTTGCATTGAATTTTTAAGTTCCAGTTCTACCTCTTAAACTTTGCCCACACACGGCTTGTGTGTTTAAAAACACCAACAGTAGGTTTGTTGGCATAAATAAATCATAATTACCATGTGAAGGTTATTTCATCCTGGGATATAAAGTACTTACAATAGTAAGTCACCATTGTGGTAATTGTTTCTGATGTGAGACTGCCTTTGTGGTTTACCAGGAGAAATACGAACTGGCTTGAGAATTTAATGCCATTCTGGCAGTTTGTCACAATAGCTCAGTGGTTAGAGCGTCCGCCCGGCAAGCGGAAGGTCTGTGGTTCAAATCCCAGTTGTGGCATTGAATTTTTAAGTTCCAGTTCTACCTCTTAAACTTTGCCCACACACGGCTTGTGTGTTTAAAATCACCAACAGTAGGTTTATTGGCATAAATAAATCATAATTACCATGTGAAGGTTATTTCATCCTGGGATATAAAGTACTTACAATAGTAAGTCACCATTGGGGTAATTATTTCTGATGTGAGACTGCCTTTGTGGTTTACCAGGAGAAATACGAACTGGTTTGAGAATTTAATGCCATTCTGGCAGTTTGTCACAATAGCTCAGTGGTAAGAGCGTCCGCCCGGCAAGCGGAAGGTCTGTGGTTCAAATCCCAGTTGTGGCATTGAATTTTTAAGTTCCAGTTCTACCTCTTAAACGTGTATGTGTGCGTGCGTGTCTGGGAGCAACATAACTCAAAAACAAAAAAGGTTAGGTAAGCACCAAACTTGTATTTAAGTTCAACATCTTCCAAGAAGGCGACACAAGATGTCCCCATCCCACAATACCATTTGCATGAAACATTTTTGTTTTTGAAAAGTTTGATGTTATCAAAAATGACTCCATGATTTTGATTACACTACCATATGTGTAAAATATTTTCATGAAGCTTTCTAGGGATGTCCTCAAGAGTCCTCTTCATTTTGTGCGACTTTTGCATCACTAGTTAAGTGATAGACAAAATATTAGTAGGTAAACAAAATGTAGATGTCATTAAAACCACAATTTATATCAGACATTTTTTGTAGATTGAAATATTTCTGTGTCACATTCTTTATTACAACGAAATACATGTTTTATAATGGGTAGGTAAGTTGAGCCTTGGGTTTTAATTGTTGAAACTTTACTTCAGTTCTTTTTCTTTTTTTATGTGAAAGTTCCTTGAGACTGACACTAAGCACTATTTAATTTTAAACACTGAACTAAAATTGTATTTCTTGGCATGGCTACATTTATTTCCATATTTATTTGTTTTAAGTTTATCATTTTAATTGGAACTAGGAAGATGTACATTTTCTTACAATTTGGAAATATATTGAGAAGTAAATGTTAGATAATATTGCAGTTGTTGTTGCTTGCCACTTTAAAGCGTTGCTGGACTTTGTAAAAGGTTCTGACACATCATGTCTGATATCCCGGTGATGGTTGTGGAGTTACACTCAAGCATGTCTTTTCATCAGGACACAATGGGAAGTAATCATCTTCAGGAACATGTTCTCCTCCAGATATGCTGGTTTATCTGCTTTTGTCACACTTCTGTTTGTGGGAGCTGATACGATACCCCTTGACCAAAACTCCTCAAATGGCTTAAGATTACTGGAGGGCATAGAAACAAACTAGGTGGAAGATGTTGGTTCGTTTGCTTCCTTTTGATGATCATGAGCGTCGGCAGACATTTTTCCAGGGGAGGGCCACATGTTTGAAATTTGCAATCAGATAATATTAATTCACTATTTTATTGTCAAAATTTATAATATTCGGTGCATATAACCATGTTAATTTGTGTTAAATAAAAATTGATCTTTTAAAATAGTAGTTTAATACTCAGTTATTGATTGCACATTAAGTTGACCAACTTCCAGGGAGGGGCCGCGGCCCCCCCCCCCCTCGCGACGCCCATGTTGATGATCTTTATCCTCGTTTTCTTCAGCAGTGCTTGTTTTGTGCTTGTTACTTGGCACTCCTGGCTCAGGATATCAGTGTCACAGGTGTCATCCTTCTCCTCAACTTTGCTGGGTTTCCCCTCAGCACTTCTCCTGGGACATTATCCTCCTCACCTCCGCTGGCGGAAGACCGGAACTTTTCGGTGCTTAGCAGCACTCTGAAAGAAATATTCTCTTCTGTCTAAAGGAGGACATCTTCAATATATTGCTTCTGCTCACTTCTCTCTTTTTTACCCCCTATGTTGGTATTGCTGTGCTCTATTTCATTGACTTTCTGCTCCATTTGTTGTTGGCCGTCACTATCATATCATCACCTGTGCTGGAGAAGGGCGTGGTTTCGTGATATTTTGCTGTTTCATTTTCTTTACTTCTTCCGGACTGACGTCTTCGTCACCGCTGTCCCCTTACCGTACTTCCCAATGCAGCTATGAACTTCCGTTTCCTCGCTTTGCTTTCCCATTTCAGACGAAAGTGGACCCCATATGAAGTAATCGTCGCTTCACCTGTGGAGCAGGAATGTAATACATTTTCTCCATTAGGGTTAATATCACATTCCTTTCACTTAAAACTGCTAACAAAACGTGTCTACGCGATATTCTTTCGGCAGTGCAGTTTGATCATCAAAGTTCTTCTAACTACTTTTTCAATAAAAGCGGAAACTGACTTTTGTTCGACATTTTGTCTGGTTAGCCTTGTTTTAATAATAATAGTCATCATCATCATCATCATCACCACAGATATTTATGCGTAGTAAAACATCTGGCACACACACTTGCCTTTGAAAGCAAGGTTACCACGAGGTCAACAATGCACGGAGACCCAGCGGTAGGTATAGGTCGAGAGGTGAGACATGAGCAATTCCCTTAGATGCGCAGTGACACTTCACCTGAAAGTCTGATGGTTATAATAGTGTAGCTTGAGCGCAGAGAGGGAGGGAAGCAAAGCAGCTTCCGCTATGCGCAAAAATTGTTCATGTCTTACCTTACGACATTTTTGTATAAAACCATATATGAAAATCTGAGTGGGTATATTTTCTTAAAAGGGATGTGATTTCTACATATTTTGTACAAGAGGATGACTGATGAACTTTCACAAACATGTGTGTTGGAAACGGAAATGGTCTGGCTCTTTCAAATTTATCGTATTTCAAAGATGTTACCTATTTCTGAGACAAAGGATATGATGTTTCTAACACCTCCGTAATATTTTACGATTATAGTCAGCTGTTCAGTTCCTAAAATGTGATTGACAGAAGAAACAAGAACCCGTGTGCTAGCTCTTGCCACTAAGATGTTTTATCTACAGAGAACAAGTGTTTCCGGGAATGTTTTTACCATTATCTTACCTAACATTTCCGGCGCAGCTGTTACTGGATAGCCGACCGCTGTGATCGCAAGGGCAAACGAGTCACAATTTCTTTAACTTTTATCCTCACATTATAAACTGTTTTAATATGTGAGGAAGTAACATAATTAAGTATGCTCATCACTTTTTAATCTGCTTTCATTAGTTTTAACCAGTGGCGCCTGAAGCATGAATGCTCTGGTAGTGCCAGAATATTTCCCCGAAATAGTTTGCTTTAAAATGCACGACGGTTACGAGCACTGCTACTATTACTACTACTACTACTACCTCTACTACTGGTGACTGATGTTTCTTTTAACGCAATGGAAGATCACAAGTGTAGTAAATTGTCATTTCCTAGCCAGCTTAGCACTGAACTGGGTTCATTCTTGTTATTCGAGCAGGTTGACTCACCGTGTTCGCGTAATGCTAATTCTAAGTTTCCATAGAATCGTGCGCAATTTAACACATACCTGTTTCTGCCTACTTGCTGGTTATGCTTTAGGATAGCTTGCTGATACTGGGAGTCAAGTGTAGCTCGGATATCTGTGCTGCCTAATACAGCTAGGTTCATCATATTGTTTGTACCTATGCTGCTTGGATTTCTCGTGCGTCTTCTTTTTTCCCAACGTGAACTAACTCCACGTTTTCTGACCAATGGAGTGAAGTATACAAATAATTTAAAATGCATATTTTTCGTTTTATTGAGGTAGTGCCCTGGCACGGAGGCACTACGCCTGGAGCGCCCCTGCTTTTGATGACAGTAAATGCACAGCTTTCAGATTATAGGAAAAGCTAAATTTTGATATTCAGTTTTATAAAATTATTTACAGAAACAAATACAAGTTAAGGAAAATAAAATGAAATGTGAGTTCTTTAACCTCATTACGAGTCTCAGCCACAATCTAGAATTATTCCAGTGGTTTACAGTTTTACACTGAACTATAAGTACAGTAGAATACCGATAACTAACTAGTGTGGACTGAGAGGATATGGAGTTACCGTAATGTCAAGTTTTACAGAATAAGGGATGTGTTACAACTCACAATACTAATTACATAAATGGATATTCTAATATAAAATAGGAAATAGAGAAGCATAACATTTCCTAAAAGTTATTAGGTATTATATGTCACCGTTTGTCCAGACTTATTAACTTGTCTCTTCTTCTTGTTGGACGTGCTCACTGGTACAAACATAACTCAACACAACACTAACAGTAAACCGTACTGCAACCACAAATAGGTACCTAACTAAAGTTTAGCTTGCCACGTGGGTAAAGGAATAAACCTTCTGAACAATGTTTCTGCTATGTACCTATATTATTAGCGGCAAGCTTTTGATTTGTAACAATGGTCTGCCGGCTGCTTATGTTCTGACTAGATATCGAAAGTCAATACGCGGCAGCCCTTTTGTCAGTAGCGGCTCGTCACTCTTCACGCCCTACATGACAGTTAATTCTGAATTTCACCAGAAAATATATGAAAAGAAAACGAACCATATAAAGCGAAATATTATTATGCATGACTTTCCATGTTTTCATTAAATGTAGCTCTTTAATGTACTGTCGAGCTCAGTCTGCCACTCGTCCCCTTACGTACGGGACAGTCCCCCTTTTTACTTTCTCTACTACGTATAGTAAGGGAAGTATTGTCTTCCACCCAAAAATTCGATGTCGAGATTTCACCGGAAGTATGTTTTGAGGCCCCAATGAATCCACCCACCCCAAAAAAGCACGTATAGAAAAAGGTCCACGCGCGTGTCTGTGTGTCAATCTGTAGGCAGCATAACTCAAAAACGAAAAGTCAGTTAAAAACCAAAGTTGGTATTTAAGTTTATTATCTTTCTAGGATCCGACAAGAAGATTTTGAAGAAAATTGCTTTACCCTAAACTACCTTTACATGGAAAAGTTTTCGAAAATTTTGATTTTCTTGAAAATGGCTCTAACGATTTTGATTAAAATGACATATGGTGAAGATATTTTTAGACAAATGAAATGCATATCTTGAATTTTCTGGCTATAGCCCATGTAGTCCTGTAACTGTCGTTTTCAAGCACACTTAAGAACCATCGATCTGGGCTGGATTTGAACCCGCGACCTTGAGATCAGTAGGCCAGCTGTTTAACCAACTGGATCAGTAGGCCAGCTGTTTAACCAACTGAACCACCCAGACCATCTATAGTTGCGACTAATTTACAGAAATTATATGAAAATAAACGATAACTGTATAGGTCAGATATCACGGGATTGCTCACATAGGATGTTTTATTTGCTCCCTTCCATTTGTTGACAGTGTTTAACCCCGCTTTTACTACTATGGCACCGCAGGAAGTCTGGAAGTATAATGACGGCGCCGTGGCTGAGTGGTTAGACCGCTCGCCTACCACCTAGGCGATCCCAGAGACTCGTACGTGGTATTCGTGGTGGACGAAGCGGCGTCTGGGCGGGTTTTCTTCTGGTTCTCCGGTTTCCCCTGCCATTCACGTTATCAATTGCTCCATTATTACCTTTCCAATCATCCATTTCGCCTGCATTTCATATCCTCTTCCTCACTATCATACCTGGTGCTTGGCTGACCACTGCTTCCAGGTCTTCACTCTGTCTGCTCCAGAGGTCCCTCTGCTCCCCGACAGGCGTCTGACCTTAGGGGGTGTAAGTCCTACATAAGGGGAGGGTAATCAGGTAAAAAAGAAGAGGAAGAAGAAGAAGATGCTGCTGCTGCTGCTGCTGCTGATGATGATGATGATAACCCGCCTTGAAGAACGTGGCATGATATTGGATAAGTCAATTGGGCTAGTGAGGATTGCGGAAGAGAGGATACAAAATGTAAAAGGTGAGATTGGGAATTAGACAGAAACTAAAAGTTGTGTTGGACAAACATAAAATATACCAAACAGTGTGTCAGATTGCCGATATCTTGTCAGGAGAAATTTTCAGAACTGATATTTTTGAACCGGATTTAAGAGGCAGTGACATAGTGTTTTTCAAATATGCACCTTATAACATCTGTGGAAGTGGAGAAAAGTTTCTCAAAGTATAAAACAGTTTTAGCTGACAACCGCCGTTCCTTTACTTTTGATAACTTGAAGATGATCATGGTGGTGTACTGCAACGCTAAGTAAGGTATGTTTTGGCAAATGGGTACAGTAACTTATTTTTCATATTTTATAAAATTGAAAATGACGTGATGAATTTTGAATTTATTTATTATTTAGTAGCAATAATTGCATTATTTACTAAGAAAGTTAAGTTTAGAATATGATTATTCGAACTATATATTCATTATTTGTCTATGAGTTATCAATTTATTATTATGAAAGAAATTGTTAATTTTTGTTAGGTCAATTTTTTTACATTTTATGTGTATTTTTATTATATTTTAAGGGCATTTGATAGCTCATTTTTAAAGAATTTTTAGTTCAACAACTTCCGGGCCCTATTAATAATAATGATGATGGTAATAATAGTAATATAATAATGATGATTATAATAATATTTGCGCACTTAATTACTGATATCTTTTAATTATCCTACTCATCTTTAATCATACAATTAATTACCGTTGTCCCAACTAACTCATAACACTTCCAATATTGCGTCATCGTAGGTCACATAGAGATCACTTTTTATAGTATTGTTGCACAATGGTCGTAATGCTATCGATTCTTAGGTTGCGCTTATGTTATATTTGAAATAACTTGGTAACGACTAAGTGCGTTAGATTAAAAACAAAACTTATGCAATATTGATGCGGAATAATTAGGAAAGGGAATGATTTTTAAACCAGACTGAATCGCTGTTTTTCATTATATTTAGATCGGAATAGCAAAAATAATTGCGAACAACGCCGTTGTTTTGTGGTGTTAACCAACGTGGGCGGGTAAGAGGCTTGCACATTTGACAGTTTTAGATAGGGTTTCCGGCGACGTATACTTTTTCTTGTATAAAATAGTTAATTCGAAAATTTTTTGGATTGCGTGCTTTTCAATAGTATATAGGAATATTGGTTTGGACACTTTCATAATAGCGGTCATCAATATGACGTGTAACTGAGGTTATGTAGGTGAGTGAACTAAGCTGCTAAAACAATTTGGACACTTCTGGTTTATGTGCATAAGGCAAACTCATTTACTTCGGATGCATATTAAAAGCCGACTTTGGTGGTTAAATTATAACCTTACTTGAAAAGACTGATAATGGGCTACAAGTTTTCCAGCTGATAGTATGCTGTTGCTCAAATTTTCGTTTTGAAACAAGGTACGTTTTTGTATATAGTGTGTATTCTTCTTCTCAGCTATTCTTATTTAGTTTATGCATTCTGTTGAATATTTAAATACTCTTTAGACTGAACACTAACAATGAACCGGCATTTTCTCTTCCTTTCCCGGTTTCCTTTTCTTTAGGTATTATTAATATTTATAGCCATACTTTTAGCGATGGATCGGTATTTTTCCTTCCCTTCCCGTTCATTCTCCAAAGATGAAAATGTCAACTATAACTAAAATAAACGGTTCTTACAGCAGCCGAACCTAAAACATGGGGATTTTGCTACTTTAAATAAAGCTTTGCTTTAATATTTGATATTGTATTTTTCTGTTTTGCATGGTATTGTATTTACTGGCATTTGTTTTCAGAGCTCTTGTACAAAATTAATTTTATTCATTTGTATCTTTGATAAACATGGCATTTAGCTATGCTTAATTCAGATATTGCCTTTTTTTTCTTCAAAATTCTGCTCTGTAATTTGCAAATCTTTTAAAAGAGTAGGTACTGATACTTCTTATAGTGCTGTTTTTAAATTCTACTAAGTTTTGAGGCAATCCAGTGAGCTGAATGTACAGAGCTCAGGGAGGCTCCTAATCAGGGGAATGGTGGTAAAATGACAACTACCAGGGTGATTTATTTGCAAATGGCATATTCATGCATTATTACCTGTTACTGTTATTGTCATTACTACTATTAGGCACTGTTATTATGAATATTACTCATTGATGCTTCTCAATTAAAGTGAAACTGATAGTTGATTGATCAGCAATGAAGTGTAAACTAATTGAGTAGCAAAAATGTTTGACAACTTCACATAATTTTGTGCCTCTATGTCCTGCTTCTGCTAAATGTGAGCTAGCCATTAAGTTGTTAGAAAAGCCCTATTTTTTTAAATTAAAAGGTATTCCCATGGGACAGCACCAAGGTTGGTATGGGTCGATGCCTGGTACTACTACATTCCTGCTCCTAATCATGTAATATAAAGCTTAGTTGTATTCTGATAAAACAAACTGAGGCTTGTATATTTGAAACAATTCTGTTATTTTGTCTTTTCAGTTCATGAAATGGTTTTAGAGAAAGTATACATTTTACCGCTGGCTTTATTTGTGATCTTTCCTGTCACATTTTTAGGGAGGTAAGTTGCAAACACCTGGTTTACTATTTCTATTAGAATAATAGTAATAATTTGGAGTCAGTAAACACTTAAACAAGCATGTGACATATCATAATTCAATAATCAGAGTACAATAGTACCATATGTTATTTATATAAAAATCATGTTCCATTATTGCAATATTATACATTATTATACAGAGAGAGCCAAAATCATCCAAACCGCTATGTGATGTTTTTGTATTGCACACACAGAAACACAATAACACAGCTGCTATATGCAAGGTCATGCAGTTGACATGTTTTTCTGTGCTCTGAAAGTGCAGTACTGAGTTGACGTGATATCATGTGATTGAGTTATTACCAGTATGCAATTTGTCCTGTACTTAGTGACAAAGTGTATTATGGCTCAGGATTTGTTTTCTACTGCACAGCATGTATTTATGATTCGTATCTGTTAACTCAGTCAGCTCGCCAAGTGAAAGTGCGATTTCAGAAAGATTTCCAGGTGTTCTGCAATTTCTATCTTTGGGTAACTTAAAGCATTAAGTGTACAAGACAAACCCACACACCCTGGAAGAATGAAAACAAAATATCTGCCGGAAATTGCCAGCATTTCTCAATGTGAACTACAGTGAGTGATGGATAGTTACCTTAAGAGGTGCCAAAAATGTATGGAGAACGATGGTGGCCAGTTTCAGCATCTGCTGTAATAATATTGGTAAGAAAAGCCTTTAAAAGTAGTTTTTAAAATGTTGTATGGTTTCGTCTGCGCTGTTCTATGACAGTGGCAGTTGGCACCAAGTGCCGAGGATGCGTACAGGCAAAACACAAAGCAGACAGTTCAGTCTTTTGGATCACCTGTTACATCTCCATAGAATTGCTATAGTAACTTCTCCAAATTGTGTATTGTGCTCTCAAGATTTAGAAATGAACAGAGGAAATCTACTAAACTGTGCTGCTTTACAAAATTATCAAGATATAATATCTAAGTACTGGGAAGCAACAAGGAGAATGACTTCATTGTTGACTCCAGAGCATTAGCTAACATATATATTATACAAGTGTTTCTATAACAAGAATGATTTTAGAGAAGGTTAAATTTGGAGTCCATTGTAATCTAATTGACAATATTAATTTATTATACATAGGGTCTTCAATATACATGATAACTCATTTGCAGGTTTTTTAACTGCACGAGAGAACTGATTGCTGTCAGAGACGCAGTAAAATCCTTACCTTATTGTAAATGCTGGAAATGTTGACCTTTTGCTCTGAAACAGGCAGCATATCTTATAAAATATTGTTATTTGACAACAGAAGATCAACATTTCCAGCATCTACAATAAGGTAAGGATTTTAGTGTGTGTCTACAATTTTCCTGGCAACTGTCACTTGTCCTGCTGCAGTAGAGAGAGCCCGTGTATTGGGTTAAAGACCCTATAGTATAGCCCCTATTTTATGAGTCCTTGTTGATTTGAGTTTTATTTGGTTCAGCCTACTGTAATCATGTGCCCTTCTTGTATCACATGACAGTCTTTATTACACATGTTAAATTCATTTTTATCTTTGACAACTATAATAGTTTTGAGCACATACTATAAAGGCCGCCTACATAGCGCAGTGGTAGCATGCCTGTCTCTGGCACGGAGAACCCAGGTTTGATCCCTGGTACCACAATGGGGTTTTTTCCCCAGTGGGAGGTCTGACACGGGGTGCACTCAGCCTCGTTAGGACCTGGAGGGGTCAATTGAGGAGCTACTTGATAAAGAAGTAGCAACCCCAGGTCGTGAAGGCTCCATAACTGGCCAGGAGTGCTTGGGGTGCTGACCACATCTCACCCTCCAGTACTGCACCCCACTCTTGACGCCTGTAGTGGGCAGAGGTGGAGGACGCAGCGGCCGGGTAGCAAGCCTTGGTCCTTCATGTGCTGTTGTGCTGGGGTTTACATACTATGAAATTATGGTTAAGATGTTTTGGCTTATGGATATTTTCTGACAGATTGTCACACGAAGTTTGTATATAAGCCAAAACCAGTTATAATGATGAAGGGACAGACAGTTTACAGTTGTTATAGTTGATAGTTGCACAAACTGGGTTTTTGATTTGTTTTTTGTAAAAAAAATTTCATATCCATAAATTTTAGGCTTCCATAGAGCTATAACTTTAAACAGTAGCAGAAGCATGGTACACCCATAGTATTTACAATATTTGTAGCGATGGACTGAAGAGGAATTTTTCTTATGTTTATGCAGCATGTACAGCAAAATGTTGTTGTTTTCTAGTGCCTTGCATCTGGCAATGAAGCCATTAGCATTCGTGCTTTCCAATACTTTTGAACTGTAGTTTCTTCTGATCTTAATGCTTCAGAGGTCTTCAAGTGGTCTTCATTCATTTCTGCTGGATCGTTACACAGGACACATATTGGTGAGGTTGAGATACCTATTCTGTAGAGATGACTTGCTAAGCAATCGTGATTTGTCAATAGTCGGAAGGCTGCAACCGTTGTTTTCATTGGTCTCTGGGGGATTATATCGGGGTTGGAAAGTAGTGTAATCCATTTTTACTTTCTCTACTGGTAAGTAGGGGAAGTATTGTATTCCACCCAAAAATTCGAAGTCGAGATTTCACCGGAAACACATGTTTTGAGGCCCCCTGAATCCAAAAAAAGCGTTTTTAGAAAAAGGTCCGTGTGTGTGTCTGTGTGTCTGTCAGTCTGTGGACAGCATAGCTCAAAAACGAAAAGTCGGTTAAAAACCAAAGTTGGTATTTAAGTTTAATGTCGTTCAAGGATGTGACACGAAGATTTTGAAGAAAATAGCCCCACCCTAAACTACCCTTTACATGGAAAATTTTTCGAAAATTTTGATTTTCTTGAAAATGGCTCTAACGATTTTGATTAAAATGTCATATGTTTGAGATATTTTTATGACAAATGAAATGTATATCTTGAATTTTCTGGCAATAGCCCCTGTAGTCGTATTTACTCTGGACGACTTTTGCATAACTGGTAAACCGTTATGGATAGACCAAATTATACTATACAAAAAATGTAGATCTTGCTAAAATACACAATTTATGTCTCAATAAATTTTCTTGTAGGGTGAACCATTTCGGAGATATACCTTGTTATGTGTGTGAGTTTTGGAAAACTTGGAACTTTCGTGAAATGGGTCATTGTTCATTTTTTTATATCTTACGTGTACAAAGAGAACGGAATCTCAAAGCTTTAAAAGATTTGACTATCGCACAAAGCCTACTGTATTCCAATATTCCCCTTGTACCTACAAGGAAATAAGCAATAAGATAATTTGTACAAATGTTTATTTTAACTAACACGAAGAAGATATAGGAATAAGAGTTTGTAAGAATGGTTAGTACAAGAGTAGAGAAAGTCATGTGAGTGCAACACATCAGATTTTTTATCTTTGGCATTTGTTTCTATTTCTTGTAGTTATGAATGAGAAAATTTTTTAATGATCAAGCGTTTTATTGAGGAATATGAGAAATTAAATTTAGACTTTTGTTTTATTGTTGTGCCTTTCTTTGCAAGTGAGTCTGCAGCTTCGTTCCCCATGACTCCACAGTGTACAGCAAAATGTAAAACCCTATAAGTGAGGAAAGAAGTAGCAACAATGTAAATTGTTCAATAATGTCGAAGATGGTCTTGGATAATGAATGAGATAAAATACTGAGCATGTTTAAAACTTACTGTAAGTGCTGTATAGTATAATAGTCATGAATGATACAAGTTCGTTCCAGTTACTGTATTACAAAATTTAATATGGTATTCCATATATAAATTACACAAAGCCCATCAGGTATATGGCAGCTTTGCCACAAATTTTACCAACAAGAATATCATGGCGAGCTCGGAAACGTATCCAAGATGAACAATTGAAGTTTGCAAATTCATTGCCTTGTGCTTGAAGAGTAGGTTCACTCATCAGCACATTATTTAACCTTTGCTGTTTAACCCATGTAAATAAAACTTCTTTAGCATCTTGTGCTTAGATGATCTCACCCACTTGATTTTTAAAGAATTATGTTTGAAAAGGACTTAGGGATGTGGCGACCCCATTGCCCAATGGGAAACCACTGCAGTCAGGCACCCCCTTGACACTTGAATAAGGCCTTTATTCCGCTTCAAGACCAGAGGAGCTCTGAGTACTGGCAAAATAGCCAGAACAATTGAGGTAGCAGGAAATGGCTAGACTCCACCTTAACACAAAGGATAGTCTTGCCTGGAGGCAGCAGGCAACCCCTCCAACATGGTCGGTCTGGGTGGCTCAGTTGGTTAGACGCTGGCCTACTGATCCCAAGGTTGCAGGTTCAATTGCCCAGGTTGATGGTTTTTAAGGGTGCTTAAAAATGACAGCTCCATATTAGAAGATTTACTGGCATGTAAAAGAACTCTTGCAGGACGATATTCTGGCACACCGGCAATGCTGATGTCATCCTGGATATTGGCAGCATCATTAAACAACAAAATAATTTTAAATTTGAATCCCTCCACCAGGCTAGCTGGTCATAGGGCTAATAACCCACACTGGTGAAATTTGGTTTATAAAGATTCAGCTGGACAGACCATGAGAAGATGATGTAGCAAGAAAAGGATAGGCATGTGGAACATTACGTTACTGGCAGGCAAACAGATAGGACAAAATATAGGAAATGGATCATCACCAACTGAGGAAACCTGATGCTGGAAAGGGCATAAGGAAGAGGAAAAGAAGAAGTGTTCGAGAAGATTTTATTTTCTCTTTATCCTTCCAAATTATTGAGTGTGACACTCAGTTCCTTCACAATGCTGACATTTGTTTCCCCATTTTTTTTAAATTGCTACATTATGTATGACTTTTCTTCAATATTAAATACCTTCCTCTTTATTATTTACTTATGCCAATAAACTTAATGCTGGCATCTTTAAACACACAAGCCGTGTGTGGGCAATGTGTTGAATCAGGACTGAAAAATTCAATGCCATAACCGGGATTTGAACCGCAGGTCTGCTGCTTGTTGGGCAACTGCTCTAACCACTAAGCTACCATGGCCAACTTGCCAGTACGAATCAGCTGGAGAATTTAATGTCCTGGCAAGCTGGCCATGGTAGCTTAGTGGCTAGAGCAGCCGCTCGATAAGCGGAAGATTCGTGGTTAAAATCCTGGCTATGGCATTGAATTTTTCAGTCCTGATTCCACCTCCTAAATCTTCCTCTTTATTTTTTGTAACATCTTTAAATCGATGCTTGCACTGATTGCTTAACACACATACTAATTTGAAATCTTGAATATAGAAACTGATAGCCAAGACTACCAGAATGTTAAAGGCAACGCCACTGAGGATGTTCAACGCAGCTTCGGACGAAACGTCTGGAAGGAGTTTCCTGACTAGACCACGGCCCACAAGCCCAGATAATCAGTTTCTATATTACGACACCGGCCGTGAAAGCTTACGCAGTTTGAAATCTTGAATCTACAAAACAGTTTGAAAATAAACATTGTATTATGTTAACAATCCCCAAATATGTAACAAACATAAATGAACTTAAGATGTTCTAGCCAATATATTTCTTTGAAAATCAATAAAAATACATTTGTTTTAAAAGTTGCAGTATGCAATGTCATACAAAGTGATTTTTGATGTATAGCACTTAGATATGATTTAGATGTGACTATTGGGTTCTGCTGTTATAATCAATATGTTGTTAAAAGTGATGTCGCTATGACTGGTTTTGACTGTACTTCTTATCTGTCTGACCCGTCCATATTGGTTTTAGTTGTTCCCCCACCATTTCAATTCCATATGCTAAATGTAGGTAAATGGTGAACATAGTGTTTTAGGATCATTAATGTGCCCATATTTTGCTAATTGTCTCAAAAGTGACATCCTAAGTTAACTTTTTTAAACTGTTTCTACGTGTGTGTTGTAAGTGAAATTTTGTTCTATGTGAGCACCCAAAATTGTATAATTTCTTAGCTATTCTAAAGTAACATGGCTAATTTTTACTTTCTCTAAGTAGGGAAAGTATTGTATTCTACTCAAAAATTTAATGTTTTGATTTCACCAGAAATAGTTTTGAGGCTCCCTGAATCCAAGAAAAGCATTTCTAGAAAAAGTTCCAGGCATGCTCGCGTGTGTGCGAACGAACAGATAACTCAAAAATGAAAAGTCGGTTAAAAACCAAAGTTGGTATTTAAGTTTAATATCTTTTCAAACATGCAACATCCTGGTAAACCACAAAGGCAGTCTCACATCAGAGACAAATTACCCCAATGGTGACTTACTATTGTAAGTACTTTATATCCCAGGAAAAATACGAACTGGTTTGAGAATTTAATGCCATTCTGGCAGTTTGTCACAATAGCTTAGTGGTAGAGCATCCGCCCGGTAAGCAGAAGGTCTGTGGTTCAAATCCCAGTTGTGGCATTGAATTTTTAAGTTCCAGTTCTACCTCTCAAACTTTGCCCACACACGGCTTGTGTGTTTAAAAACACCAACAGTAAGTTTGTTGGCATAAATAAATAATAATTACCATCTGAAGATTATTTAATCCTGGGATATAAAGTACTTATAATAGTAAGTCACCATTGGGGTAATTTGTCTCTGATGTGAGACTGCCTTTGTGGTTTACCAGGAGAAATATGAACTGGTTTGAGAATTTAATGCCATTCTGGCAGTTTGTCACAATAGCTCAGTGGTAGAGCATCCGTCCGGGAAGCGGAAGGTCTGTGGTTCAAATCCCAGTTGTGGCATTGAATTTTTAAGTTCCAGTTCTTCCTCTCAAACCAACTTTTCATTTTTGAGGTAAGCTATCCACAGGTTGACACACACACGCGCCCACGTGCATGCACGTCCAGACGCCAGTAGTACACCGCTAACACAAGTCCAGCCCACTGACACCCGGACCAATCACAACAGACCTCTCCTCCAGCCACAGATATAAATAATGCAGCCCATGGCCACTCTTTCTCCTCCAACTCTACGTCTGTCCCCCCTTTCTAAAAAAAAAGCAATCAACACAGTTGCTGTTGAAACCTCCACTAGGACACTTCGACCTCGCTGCCACTGAAGACGTCTGCTGCAGTCGCAGACGAAATGTCTGGGAAGAAGAAGGAACTCAGTAGACCAAGGTCCCCCAAACCCCGTTTATGTTGTTTCTAGCTCAAAGTATACTGCTTAAAATGTGACAAAAGTTGTAAGAAACCTCAGGAATTATTTCAGAAATTGTGGATATTCCACAAACCTCTATTTGACATTGAACAGGGTCTGTATTTCAATGCATGAAGTTCTGGTGTGATGTAAAATTCAGTGAAAAAGAAGAGGACTTCATAGAAAATACAGGCTGGTTCAGAACCACCTGGTGATGGTAATGAGATGAGGAAGCAAGGCGGCACGCAACATTTCTGTACACAGCAGCCTGCTAACAAAAACAGCATTGCATTTTATTTATTTATATTAAATTAATACATACTTGAGTATGACAGACGTTCAGTCCAGGCTCTTAGTCTGTCATATTCACCCAACATAATTTCTTATACATACATTTTTTACTTTCTCTACTATGTGTAGTATAGCAGAGGAACTATTGTATTTCACCCAAAAATTCGATGTTAAGATTTCACCAGAAATAAACGTATCGAGGCCCTCTGAAGCCAAAAAAAGCATTTTTAGAAAAAGGTCCGCGTGTGTGTGTGGGGGGGGGGGGGGTGCGCATGTGCGTCTGTGATATTTAAGTTTAATATCTTTCAAGGAGCAACATGAAGATTGTGTACAAAATTGCTCCACCCTAAACTCCCTTTACTTGGAAAATTTTTTAAAATTTTGATTTTCTTGAAAATGGCTCTAATGGTTTTGATTAAAATGACATGTTTGAGATGTTTTTAGGACAAACGAAATGTATATTTTGAATTATCTGGCTATAGCCCATGAAGTTCTATAAACTCTGGATAACTTTTGCATGACTGGTAAACCGTAAGAGATAGAACAAATCTTGCTGTACAAAAAATGTAGATCTTGCTAAAACTCAGTTTATGTCTGAATGAATTTTTTTGTAGAGTGAACCTTTTCGGAGATATTCCTTGTTATTTGTGTGAGTTTTGGAGAATTTATACTTCTGTCAAATGGAATATTGTTATTCAGTTTTGTATATGTTATGCAAAGAGAATGGAATCTCAAAGTAAAAGATTTTATTATTGCTCAAAGCCTAGTGTATTCTAATATTCCCCTTGCACCTACAAGGAAATAAGCAATAAGATAATTTCTGCAAATGTTAACTAACATGAAGAAGACATAGGAATAAGAGATTCTAAGAATGGTTAGTACAACAGTAGAGAAAGTCATGTTAGTGCAACACGTGAGATTTTTACTTCTCTATAGCTATCTAACACATAACGAATACCAAATACTGTTAATTCTGTTCTCTTTGTATAGACTAGTTCCATTTTATCTTAACTCTACTTAAAAACTAACGTATGTTCCTGACCTTTCTAAAAATCCTCCTAAATGGTGTTATTCTATCTCCCTTTCTCCCATTTCTGCCCCAGAATTTCTTTCCTCCATAAGTCTGTTCTTTGACACTCAAACTTCAGATCTTCCTTCCCCCCAGGAAAACCCTTTCTTAGTTCTCTCAACCTCCAAACACCAGCCATGCTGTTGCCTCCCTTTGTTCATTATTTACTTTATCAACATGTCTTCCTCTTGTACTGTTCTGAAGCTTTAATAACAGCAGCAAATGCTAACATCAATAAACTTGAACAAATACAAAATCAGGCTCTTCACCTAATCACTGGAGCAGGATTTAACTGCTCCAGTGATTAGGCGAAGAGCCTGATTTTGTATTTGTTCAAGTTTGCTCCACACCTTTTGATGCCATGCTTGCCTTAACACGGACCCCACCAATAACAACAAAAATAGAAGAACAAGCATTGCTCCAACACGAGAAAATGTTACGACTGCCAAACTTTAAATGGACAGAAGAGAACCTCCCCCCTTCAATCCTTAAAACTCATAGTAGTTTCCTAGAAAAGGTAACACAGATTAAATCCAAATTGAACATTCCTAACACCAGAGAAAATCTACTTATAAGAGAAAATCCATTGGAATTATTGCAACCTAGCTTCAATTTGGAATTAATAGAGGAAATAAGTAAATCAGACACACCAAAAGAAATACAAAAACTTCTAGCTCTGGAAACAATCAATACTAGGTATCCCACAGAAGAATGGCTGCACATATATACTGATGGATCCTCGAAGGAAAACCTTACTGGAGCTGGAGTTACATGTTCACATTTTTCCTTTTATCATTCTGTTGGCAGAGACACAACAAATTATGATGGAGAAATAGAGGCTATATACATTGCTCTCCGACAATTATTAAATCTTCCCTTAAATAAATTTAACAAGGCAGTAATTCTTTCGGATTCTAAAGCTGCAATTCAGGGAATATGTTCAAATACTACAAAGAAGTCAACAAAAATTAGAGAATGCTACAAAATGTTAACACAACTCCAAAAAGTTAATAAGACTGTTCATCTCCAATGGATTCCAGCACACTGTGGAGTCATGGGGAACGAAGCTGCAGACTCACTTGCAAAGAAAGGCAAAACAATAAAACAAAAGTCTAAATTCAATTTCTCATATTCCTCAATAAAACGCTTGATCATGAAAAATTTTTGTCATTCATACCTACAAGAAATAGAAACAAATGCCAAAGATAAAAAATGGATTACACTACTTTCCAATCCAGATATAATCCCCCAGAGACCAAGGAAAACAGCTGTTGCAGCCTTCCGACTATTGACAAATCACGACTGCTTAGCAAGTCATCTCTACAGAATAGGTATCTCAGCTTCACCAATATGTGTCCTGTGTAACGATCCAGCAGAAATGAACGAAGACCACTTGAAGACCTGTGAAGCATTAAGATCAGAAGAAACTACAGTTCAAAAGTATTGGAAAGCACGAATGCTAATGGCTTCATTGCCAGATGCAAGGCACTAGAAAACAACAACAACAACATGTCTTCCTTTCCCATGTTTCCTTCAATGATGTGTAATCTACCAGAGACCTTTCTCCCATTATTCCACCAAACAGTTTTTGTATTTCTATGTCTTCAAACTGCTTTCTTATTATTTTCCAGAACTTGCTATGATTATTCCCTCCTCTCCTCCAGTAATCCCCCATCCCATTTACTTCTTGAATCTTTCAGATAATACTTGCCCATCCAGATTCCCTAAGACTTTTCCTGGTACTCTACACTCTGCCTTAACAAATGCATATTATTCATCAACCAGTATATCACTAGCAAAGTGGAGGTTGATATTGCACATTGGGAATTCATTTATTTCTAATGGACCAATGATACTTTTTCTAGTTTGTGACTAGAGAGAGAGCTCAGCAGCTGTTTCATGGCACTTGAATAATTCCTACAGCGAAAAGTTTAAATGAATCTAACATGCCATGCCCAAGAATAAGAAAGCTAAAACATGACCAATCTTCTTTCTCGTTCCCAAGGATTCCCATTGGTTGTGAGCACTCCCATTTGAACACATGATTGCAAATTTCTTGTTCTGATTATGGTCACCATTACTGGAAGTTGTGACAAGATGTGCAGTTAATTCAACATCTTAAGTACGGGATCTGAGATATAATGTTACGTGTGTAATATTTAGTTGAAGTTGTTTCTGCAATTTTTGAAATGAAAGAGAGAGAGGGGGAGAGAGAGGGAGGGAGAGAGAGAGAGAGAGAAAAAAAATCCTGCATAAAAATGCACTAAAAGTAGGAAAATTAAAAAATGGCATAAAAACATTAAATAATCCAGTTTTGTGCAATTCTATTTCTAGTCATCATCACCAGCTTCATGGCTTAGGAGAATCCTCCTGAGTCGGCCTCATACTTCCTCTCATCTTTTTACTGGTCTTCCTATAGTTCTGTAACCAGAAGTTTATATTTCAAGATTGTAATCCATTAAGAGGTAGAACTGGAACTTAAACTTTGCCCACACATTGTGTACTTAAAAACACCAACAGTAAGTTTGTTGGCATAAATAAATAATAATTGTAATCCATTCTTTGCAAATGACCTTTCCATTTTTCTCTGTTTACGTGCATCTTTTCTTTTTAACGAAAATATGTGTTTCTTTCCTTCTTTCTTCATTTTTAATATGATCTGGTCTTGTACATCCTTTTACTGCTCGGAGATATTTCATTTCTGATGCTTGTATTTGGCTCCAATCTTTCTTTGTAAGTGTCCGTGTCTCTGATCCATACAGTAAAACTAGAATTGCCATTGTCTTATAGAATTGTAAGTTTGTATCCTTTCACTTTTTCCTTTTCAAGGTATGAGTTATTCCACAAATATATTAGAATTTACTCACTGTTACTTATTTCTTTGTTGTTTGTTCTAAATGTCACATTACAGCCCAAGTAATTAAATGTTTCCACTTGTTCTAACACTATTATTTAACACTATCTGCGATCCTTTTATTTGTTTTCTTAAAAATGCTATGATCTTTGAGTTTTCAACTGATATATTTAAACCATAACTTTGGATCAATTTTTGTAACTTGTACATACTTATTTGCAGCTTATTCTCTCTGTCTTGTTATTTCTAGAATTTTAGCACAATTGTTTCATGGGTAAATTGAATTTGCATGACTTTGGCTGTATGTATGTTGCCTTCAAATGAAGTTGAAGATTGATGTTGATGTTCTGTTTGTACTTTTCTGCAGCTACACTATAGCAGTACTTCTGGGTCATGTGGAGGCAGACTTTCCATACATCAGTGATACAGCAACATACACACCCGAGAGCTGTATTTTTGGCCAGGTGATGAATGCTGCAACTGTATTATGTAAGTTTATCTTCTAAAGAGCTAAGAAATCTTTGCTTGACCAAAGTTCATCCTTATATTTTAAAGAAGATCATAAATATGATATATCTCTCAAACATAGCGCACACACGGCTTGTGTGTTTAAAAACATCAACAGTAAGTTTGTTGACATAAATAAATAATAGATAACAAATACTTCATTAATGCCTGTACTCCACATTGCTGATCTGCTTTTAATTGTGGGATATTTAAAGTTATTCCACCTCGAATTATAGCTCATTGCATGTCTAACATTTAGCAGTATAATAATGTTCCTTGCTTCATTTAAAAATGAAGCATGATAACAGCAGCTGATGTACACAAGGTCATGCGGTTGACTTGTTTTTCTCTGCTTTGAAAATGCAGTATTGAGCTGATGTGATAACATGTATGTAATTAAATTATTACCAGTGTGCTTCATTATTTCATCCTGTACTTAGCCACAAAGTTTATTATGGTTCAGCATTTGCTTTCTGCTGCACAGCGTATGTTTATTTATGATTCGTACGTATTAACTCAGTCAGCTCGCCAAGTGAAATTGCGATTTGCATTGCAGAAAGATTTCCAGATGATCTGTAATTTCTACCTCTGACGTAATTTAAAGCATAAGTGTAGAAGACAAACCCACACACCCTGGAACAATTAAAACAAAATATCTGTCAGGAAATTGCCAGCATTTCTCAATGTGAACTATGGCGAGTGATGGATAATTTCCTAAAGAGGTGCCAAAAATGCATGGACGTCAGTGGCCAGTTTATGCTTTAATTATATTGGCAAGTAAAGCCTTTAAAAGCAGTTCTAAAAATGTTGTATGGTTTTATCCACACTGTTCTATGACAGTGGTAGTTGTCGACGAGTGGAGAGGACCTGTACAAACAACACAGTGCAGCCGGTTCACAGTCTTTTGGATCACCCATTACTTAATTATATTTCAAGCAACTCGGTGACTGAGCAAAATGATTGCATTAATAGAAATGACCTTAAATTATATCATGTATTTGATCTAAGGATGAATAAATAAATAAACAGTACCTGGGTGACTGAGCTTCATCCAGCATTTCCCCCCTTTTTTTGTGAAATTTTCTTTTTAGGGAGAAGATACTTATTTAGATAAACTTATTTATTCATCCACTGATCATTTTACATGACATGGGATATATCATATATAGCACACTATAATTAATACATAATTATTATACAATATACAATAGTACAACCTTGTATCATTTATGTAGTTTACAATACCATTGGTTATTACAAGATAAATCATTAAATACTTACATCTAAATACAACATTCATTATAGTTCAGCAATATTATACAAACATTTATCTATTAGAAATGATTTTAGAGTAGCTTTAAATTTTGAGTCTGTCCTATTTTTAACTGCTAATGGCAATTTATTATATAATATAGCTCCTATTTTATATGGGTCCTTATTGGTTTGACTTTTATTCGTGCTTACCCTATGGTAATCATTTGCACTTCTTGTGTCATATTTATGGCAGTCTTTATTGAAAACGTTAAACTTCTTTTTTTCTTTAACAAGCATAATAGTTCTGAACACATAAAGTGAGATCACAGTTAGGATATTTTGAGTTTTGAATGTTTCCCGATAGGATTGTCGAAAATGAAGATGGTATATAGTTCATATGCATTTTTTTTGTATCTTTAATAATCTGTCCATGTTGGTTTTACTCGTTCCCCCCAAAATTTCAATTCCATATGTTAAGTGCGGGTAAACAATGCCATAATAAGCTGATTTAAGAATATTAATGTCACCATATTTTGCTAACTATATGCCCGACCACTTCTAATGCCCCATCCATCAGTGAAAAATATTGGAGAGCAAGAGGATTAATGACTTCATTGTCAGAAATCCAGCATTAGCTAACAACAACATATTTTGCTAACTGTCTCAATAGGTACAGCCCTGAGTTCATTTTATTACAGAGTATTTCTATGTGTGTATTGTAGGTTAAATCATCTTCTATGAGTACTCCCAATAATTTAAAGCATTTTACTTGTTCTAATGCAATATTGTTAATGTTTATATTCACATTATCTTTCTGAAATGTCATGACTTTTGTCTTCCCTATATTTAATGTTAGCCCATTATTTAGTAAGTACTGTGATATTTCACAGACTGCACTTGTCATTTTTTCTTCTAAGCCTTCTCGACCATCATTCCAACATAATATAGATGTATCATCTGCATAAGAGATCATCTTGCTGTTCTCCGGTTCAGGTAAATTATTTATATAGATCAAGAATAGAAACTTGAAAAATAAAACATTAGCTGAATAAAACTTTTTGTTGTAATTGTTAAGAGTCAGTTCCAAGATACAAGAGGTATAGCGATGCATATAAATATGTCATAAGCACCATCATTTAAGCCGTAAAACGTCTACTGCTGAACACAGGCCTCCATCATAGATATCCATCTAGTGTGAGGTTTCTGTTGAGCATTTGTTTCACTATGGAGTTGGTGTTGCAGTCGACTCTGTCTTCCAGGGCGTTAACATGTTGGCCACAGTCCTTCATCTTTCTGTTGAGTTTTCCCATGACTTCCTTAACCCCGTCCAGTCGCTCATTATTATTCTCTGATAGCTCATCTTCATATCGGACATTCCTGTTTTCATCTTTTCCATTCCGGAGTGTACATTTTTCAATTTGGCTTCCATATTTGTTTCCATCTGCCACATTCTGGAATTCATTTCATCTCCCATTATGTCCATCTTGGCTAACATTTGTTTCATCAACTGTGCCATATTGATCTTTTCATTGCACTCCTGACACCAATTGTGACAATTTTACTTTTTGAACTACTTCTTTACTTTTTATTAAAACACCAGAACGGCACTAAGCAAAAGCACTGTTGAACAATAACAAATACTACAGGAAGAAAAGCTGGTTGATAAAGTCATGCAAACGTAATACACATTTCTGTTTCAATCGTATAGAAAATTGTGTAAATTGTTTATCAAAGAGGGAGTACTGAAAGAAATGTGGTTGTGTTTAGTAAAAGAAAAATAAGTATGAAAACCGTGTGAATGTTATGCGTTGCACTTATATTTCAAATGTGTGGATTGTTTGTAGAAAAGAGAGTAGTGTGTTATGCAAAAGAAAAGGGAGTAAAGAAAACCATGTGAACGTAATACGTTGTGTTGTAAAATGGATTGCATAAAACCCTTCTCCATGAAAAAACACTTAGATGTGTCAATTTTCGTGGCAATTGGTGAACCAGTTTTGGAGTTTACTCACTCTTCAACATACAGTGTGTATAGGCATTGGTATGTATGAAGTTGGTAAACGATAGAGAATAACATGTGAATTGTTATGTAAAACAAAAGTAAGTAGAGAAAATAGTATGAATGTAATACGTTGTATTTCTATTTCAAACATATAGTACATTGTATGAATTGTATGTTGAAGGCCAAGTAGCGAAAGAAGACTGATTGCGTCTCGTAAAGGAAGAATTAGTACAGGAAATTGTGTGAATGTAATACATTGCATTTATATTTCAGTCATAAATCCCAGGGCCAGTCATTGAATGTTTGCGGCATTAATCTTGAAAACCCTTGTTTATTGCATGGCCAATTGTATGTTGCCTGTTTCCATGTTGGAAAACCGTTAGATTTGTTTGTTTATGCGCCAGGTAATAAAACAAAAAATATTGTGTACCTTTAAGCATTACAATGAAAATATTTAAGATAATATTACTAAAGTATTGCAGTGTGCAAAATAGATAATAGAATTTTGTAAGTAGTTGTTTATGATGATGACATTAAAAATACATAGAAAAGCATAATAACGATATGCAAATGTATTGTTGATATCACAGTAATTATTTGAGAGTCATTAAACAAAGTGATCACTCTGAAATATGTTTATATTCAATTTTTTGTTTAAATTAGATATTTGTGACTGTATGTTATCTGTTCTGGTGACCATTACTGAAAACTAAAGATGTCATCACTATATGTACACTTTATAAGCGATGCCATTACCAGAATTTTACCAAAGAATGTAAGTTTGTGGGACTTTCGACAACGTTTGTTGGGTTAGCTAGTATAGGAATAAAAGTATTTCAGCATAGTGCAATGTATTGTGACCAGGTGCATGATTTGTCATCTGGCTGCACTTGTGGATCGCATGCCAGCAGCTTTATCTGGCAGTGTGACTATGCACTCAAATTGCCAGTGAGTGGTGCCAGATAAAAGCATGTCTAACCTTTTACTCTAGCCACTTGGAGTTTTGAAAATGTTACCATGTGTGCAACCTCCGTAGCAAAGTTAGTAGCATGCTTGCCTCTGGTGGAGAGGACGCAGGTTCGATTCCTGGTACCAGCATGGGGATTTTTCTCCCACTGGGAGGCCTGGAACTGTGCACTCAGCCTTGTTAGGTCCTGGGGGGGGGCAGACCAATTGAGGAGCTACTTGATGGAGAAATAGTGGCCCCAGGTCAAGAAGGCCGTATAACTGGTCGTGAGGACTCGGGTTGCTGACCATGTCTCACCCGCCAGTACTGCACCTCACCAATGACACCTGTAGTGGACAGAGGTGGGGGACACAGTGGCTTGGCGGTAAGCCTTGGCTCTTCATGGGCTGCTGCACTGGTGTTTACTTTCTTACCATGTGCGCAAGGTAGCAGCAAACTGTGCCGATGTGAGACTATGCTGGTCTCTTGGCCACAGGGATTGTCTGCTGCCCCTTTGAACAATTGCTCCATGCAATAATGGCACAAACAACAAACCTTTTATGTGTGCTAGCTATTCTGGAAACTTCCTTGGTGACAGGTGTGAGAGAAGCTGACCCCTTTTCAAAACATTCCCTCTTAGTTACTATAAGGAGCTATTAGCACCCCACCAAGATTAGTCAACTTAGAGTTCAATTCAATCTGAGAGACAGCTGAGTGCAGCTGGCAATGGAGAATTTGAGTGCAACTAAAAGTTGAAGCAATGAGAGAAATTGGTTGCAATCAACATAGTATAGGTCGTGAGGCGAGACATGAACAAATCTTGTGCATAGGGGAAGCTGCTTTCCTCCCCTCCCTCTGCAATGGCTGAGAAGGGGCAAAGACGGGCGTGCTTACCACCAATGAGTAAACGTTACTATAAACGTGTGCAACTGAAACAATTACAGTTCAAATGAAAGTAATTGTTGGCACATAGCATTAGTTATAGCCAAATCACTTTATTTGGTATAATGCTAATTTTTATACATATGTCATTAGCAATATGCACTAAAGTTATACTAGCAAACCTCACTCCTTTGTGGACGGAAACATTATGACTTCTGCGCATACATGATTGTGCAACTTCCCCCACCATCAGTCTTTCAGGTGAAGAGTTGCCACAGCGCAGGTAAGGGAATTGTTCTTGTCTTGCCTCGCAACCTACAGTATTTTGCTATTATTGTACAAATTTCCGGGCTGTCTAAAAATAGTGCATGCCACGCATGTTAAAATGATTTTATTTTGCTTGTAGGGTTGTACTTGCTAAGTAAAATCCTACTTTTAAACTTGTATTATAAATAACTATTCATGTTATCACATCATTTAACTGTCCCTAATCTAAAAGTAGTTTAGAGATGGTTATATATTTATTGTTGTGAGACTTACTGATATACTTTTTTCCCTTTCAGTGATTTTTATGGTATATATTCGTCACAGGCAAGTGGGAGAATTTCATCTCAGCTATGGACTGTCAGACTCTCTAAATCAACAGAGCAAGATTGGAAAATGGCTGGGTTATTTAGCATGTTTTGGTCTCAGCCTTGTTGCAAACTTTCAAGAGACAAATGTAATAGTTGTACATCTCACAGGGGCATTTCTGTGCTTTGGTTTAGGTACCGTTTACATGTGGATTCAGGTGAGCTCTACTCTTATTAACGGCACATATTAAAAGCTTAAGCAAATATGAACAATTATTATAAAAATTGAATTGGTGTTGAAACACTTAACATCTCTTACATATAAATATTTATTTTGGTCGGTTTCATCAGAATTGCCGAATTGATTCTTGTGGCTGCTGTCTGATGTGTGGTTGTTTGAGTTGACATCTAGCGGTGGACCAGAGAAATATGAGGCAATGACAATGGATCAGGGAGTGAAACAAATTATGAAAGATTTTGTGTCTTGGTTTTACCTTATATAACAACCTGCAGAATAATTTGCTTGTACTAAGTCTTTGGTGTAGTGGTCAGTGTTCTTGCTTTTAAATACATAGTTCACAGGTCAAACCCAACTATGGTGTAAGTTCTTTTTTTTTAATCACAATTTCTCTCTGCCTTCCACAGAGTTTGAAAGTATGTACAAGGTGTGTTTTTAAAGTAAGTACCGTTTGAATATTTTGCCACTGCAGCGCTGTAGTTGAGATTTTGAGTATGTGCGATGTTTTCATTCATTAGGAAGCTTGGCGGCACAATTGTGAGCAACCATCACTTTGTTTTCTCGGATTGTTTGAGCATTTTGAAATGTTCAAAACAATCAAAGGACCCACCGACTGAAGTCAGATCAGTGATTTGCTTTTTGAATACGAGAAACGTTATGTTAGAAACCATTCATTCCCAATTGTGAAAAGTTTATGTGGAAACAATGAATGACAATGCCCGGCCAGACACAGCCTAAACTCAAGATCTGATCGCATCATTTGGTTGAGAAAAATTTGACCACCCTCCCCACAGTCTGATTTGACATGAAGGGATTTTCATGTTTCCTCATTTGAAGAAATTCCTTGGTGGAAAACATTTCAACCACAATGATGTTAAAAAAAGAAGTGCAGACTTGGCTTTTATCACAGGCAGCATCATTGTTTGATAAAGGCTTACAAAAACTGGTTTCCCGTTACGGTAAGTGGGTAAATAAATCAATAACTAAATGTAGATGTAGTGAAAGGTGTAAGGTTATGAGTGATAATAAAATATTTGGAAAATGTTTTGTTATTTTTGAAAAAATTATCGGTACTTACTTTAAAAACACTCCTAGTATGTATTAGTGAATATGAGAGTGTTTCAAGATAAAAATTATTAAAATCCAACATAAATAACCTACAGTCAAGTTAACCTCCCAATATATGGCCATAAAAGTGAAAGGGGCTATTAGAGGAGGGGGGGGGGATATGGGAATGTACTTTATTTTGGAACAAAAGGAGCAAGAATTTGAATGCCTATCCAAAATGTAAAGCTAACCCTATATGGTGAGGTGTCACATATTTGATACAATGGTGTTTTGCTAAGGTTTGAGATTCCTCTGTCAGCTTTGTTTCTAATTTTGTAGGATACTCAACTTCAGCAATAAAATAGAAGTATTTACAGCTATTTCATATTCTAAACATATTACATTTTTGTAAGAAACTCTGTTGTTTTGTTTGAAGAATAAGAAGCAAAATTCATGCAACTACAGTCAAATATAACCCTGTCAACTTCCAAGTATGCCATTGAACCGATTATTTTACGTGGGACCTCTCCATCCTATACCACAGGCACATTTGACTGCAGTTGCTGGAATTCGAACATGCAACTTTAGGCTTTGAAAGGATATTAGTCCATTGTGTATCACTCATAGAGTCACAGTCATTCAAACAGTTTTGATTGTGGTGCCTGCGAAAGGGATATGAAAACAGTTTAGTAAATAGAAGTACGGCATATGTAGAAAAATAATTCTGTCCATATAGGGCTAAGGAGCACTATAAGGCGTACGGTATTAGAAGGCACATGAGACAGAGCTTGAGAGGGCTCGTCTAAAGCGACTGTCATATCATAGTCGTGCAGCGTTGTCTAGTTTGGAACACAATGCACAAACGTGAGCAACAGAGATTTCTCCTTTTCATGTGCCCAAAATGATTACTGGAAATTCGACATTCTAATATGCCTTGGTGTGTGTAACCAAAATTTTTGAGGCAGCCTGTACGAAGACCATTTTTCTATGGTGTATGGTTCTCGAGTTATCGCTTCCAGAATAAACAACTGACTCCCGTGTTTATGCTTATGTATGCAACTTCCAATCTTGCCTGTGTGTTTTATTCCTTTTCATTACGCAGTTACAGAGTAAGACATTACGAAGTGTCGTTAGGAACTGCGTATATTTAGTTAATATATTAACTGACCATGGATTACTGCAGTCGCACGTGAATTCTTTAGTTTAGTTCAAGACCAATCCGTAATGCAAATTGTGCTTTGTGTAACTGTGACAATAAGCAGAAAATTCACTTGTTTACATTGTGTTTAGTGAAGTGTTAATAATGTCACTTTCAAAGCCTGGTACCAGTGGTGCAGGTACTAAGGGTAAATTACTCCGCTCTCAGGCCAGAAATATTATTTTTAAAGTGTTCAGTATTTTTAAGGAAAGGGCATCTGAGGAAGTGTGTGTAAATAAGTATGTTAATATTGAGTGTTACAGTTTATAATGTTATCATCATTATCCTTTGCTGCATAAGTTTATGTTCTGACAATTTGTGACACGACAAATGTTTCTTTCCTTGTTCCCTCCCCGTAACTTCCGCTCTCTGGCACATCACTTGGCAGCAGTGCAGCCACCATGTGCACGCATTGGTTCAGCTCATGTGCCTTCTAAAACCGTACGTCATATAAAAACATATACAATAAGCACAATAACAACAATAATTTCATTAATGAATTAAAAATTTATGCACTACAGGATGTATAATCATTACTTTTTTGTGTTAACACATCTAACCTGTGTAGAAACTGGTTATCCGGGCTTGTGGGCCGTGGTCTAGTCAGGAAACTCCTTCCAGACGTTTTGTCCGAAGCTGCGTCGAACATCCTCAGTGGCGTTGCCTTAACACTCTCTTAGTCTCGGCGATGACTGACATCATCATCTAATGACTGACATCATCATCTAATGACTGTCAGTCATCGCTGAGACTAAGAGTGTGTTAAGGCAACGCCACTGAGGATGTTCGACGCAGCTTCGGACAAAACATCTGGAAGGAGTTTCCTGACTAGACCACGGCCCACAAGCCCGGATAATCAGTTTCTATATTATGACACCGGCCGTGAAAGCTTACGCAGTTTGATCACATCTAACCTGTATTTCTCTACTGTATTGTGTACTGTTGCTCCTCATACACATTCCTTTACTCTTTACAGACCACAGGTGTTTGTATAGTGTTCCATTTTCTGCACATTTTCTGCTGCAGTAAAATATAAGGGAACTTTCAGTTTGCATCACCCATCGTGCTTTTAACAGCCTACATATTTATATCATTTTCTTCATGAAATATCATGGATAACCATTCAATTAAGAGCATTAATTATTTTATGTTAAGCTTTAATTTCAGATCTATAGATACTATGTTGTTTGTATGAGAGGTTTGAGAAACTGCAGAGTTTCAGCAGCAGAATATGTTTGCCTGTGCTTTGATTAAAAGTAATTATTTTAGTGTGTTTCCAGTATGTTAAATCGAAACATTTTGTGGAAGGGCTTTAGCTGTTTCAGGCCGTCTGCTGAATTAAGTTGATTGTCATGTGTTTCAGGCCATGTGCTGAATTATGCTGATTGTCATGTGTTTCAGGCCGTCTGCTGAATTATGCTGATTGTCATGTGTTTCAGGCCGTCTGCTGAATTAAGTTGATTGTCATGTGTTTCAGGCCATGTGCTGAATTATGCTGATTGTCATGTGTTTCAGGCCGTCTGCTGAATTATGCTGATTGTCATGTGTTTCAGGCGGTGTGCTCATATTATCTGCATCCAATGGCAAACAGTATCTACATAGCACATGTTCGTATAGCATTGTCCATGATAAGCACCGTGTTCTATGTGATTCTCATCATTACGGGCATCATGTCTCACCTCCAGTATCATGGTACGTAGCCACTGTTAATATTAGTGCATTTGGATAGTAAAGTGAATCACAGTTACTAACACTATAGTCGCTCCACCCTTGATGTAAACACAAGCCGTCAACAACTAACCGCGACACGCCGAAACCAGAGCACACCAGAAAATATAGTACCTTAAATATTGATGATTATCTCTAACCTTTCAAGATGTATAATAACCCTGGTAAAGACTACTTGAATATAACGCGATAGCAGCGCTATTCCTAAAACTCCCGAGTAAATATCATTCTGTTGCACCATAAACACAAGGCATGAGTCCACGTGGCGTTTGTGTTAGTCGCAGCTGATATGAACATCAGGCGGAGAGATACAAGGTGTGGATCTAAGGCTGGTTGAATTGTAAATCCACTGTAGTGAATCACAATAAAATTACCAGGAGAAATACGAACTGGTTTGAGAATTCAATGCCATTCTGGCAGGTTGCCACAGTAGCTCAATGGTTAGAGCACCCACCTGGTAAGCGGAAGGTCTGTGGTTCAAATTCCAGTTGTGGCATTGAATTTTTAAGTTCCAGTTCTACCTCTCAAACATTGCCCACACACGGCTTGTGCATTTAAAAACACCAACAGTAAGTTTGCTGGCATAAATAAATAATAGAAACTAAAAGCTTCACTTATCTTAGTAATATTGCAAGATCTTCCAAAGCTGACTAGTTTCAAGTTGTATCCAACTTATTCTCAAAGCTATACAAACAAGTTACCATAGTTACTGATGCTCAGTTTAAAAAATCCATCTTGCCAACCTCTGAAAACAAAAACCTGTAATACAATCTATTGGTGATATTTCAAAATTCATAACACGAAATAAATATCTTTTCCTAAACCATTAAATCTATAGGTCCATTTAGTTGTATTAATAATTTAATCTCTGGATTAATTTCATGATTAAATGACCAAAAATGATCTGCTATAGCTGATTATCAATTTGTTTATATTCAATATTTCTAAACAAGTAAATCAGACACACCAAAAGAAATACAAAAACTTCTAGCTCTGGAAACAATACTAGGTATCCCACAGAAGAATGGCTGCACATATATACTGATGGATCCTCGAAGGAAAACCTTACTGGAGCTGGAGTTACATGTTCACATTTTTCCTTTTATCATTCTGTTGGCAGAGACAACAAATTATGATGGAGAAATAGAGGCTATATACATTGCTCTCCGACAATTATTAAATCTTCCCTTAAATAAATTTAACAAGGCAGTAATTCTTTCAGATTCTAAAGTTGCAATTCAGGGAATATGTTCAAATACTACAAAGAAGTCAACAAAAATTAGAGAATGCTACAAAATATTAACACAACTCCAAAAAGTTAATAAGACTGTTCATCTCCAATGGATTCCAGCACACTGTGGAGTCATGGGGAACGAAGCTGCAGACTCACTTGCAAAGAAAGGCACAACAATAAAACAAAAGTCTAAATTCAATTTCTCATATTCCTCAATAAAACGCTTGATCATTAAAAATTTTTCTCATTCATACCTACAAGAAATAGAAACAAATGCCAAAGATAAAAAATGGATTACACTACTTTCCAACCCAGATATAATCCCCCAGAGACCAAGGAAAACAGCGGTTGCAGCCTTCCGACTATTGACAAATCACGACTGCTTAGCAAGTCATCTCTACAGAATAGGTATCTCAGCCTCACCAATATGTGTCCTGTGTAACGATCCAGCAGAAATGAATGAAGAACACTTGAAGACCTGTGAAGCATTAAGATCAGAAGAAACTACAGTTCAAAAGTATTGGAAAGCACGAATGCTAATGGCTTCATTGCCAGATGCAAGGCACTAGAAAACAACAACAACATATTTCTAAAATGTTTTTTTATTCTGGTTTCCTAAATGACATTAAGTTTTAGCAATATAAACCCTATCACAATCCAAGCAGCTAAATTGATAAATGCCAGACTTTTTATAATTTGAAATTTTATCCTTTTTAGAAAAATTTAGTAAATTTTGAAATTTATAAACCAGAATAAAAGAGCATTTTAAAATTATTAAATATAAACAAATTGATAAATCAGCTGTGGCGGATCATTTTTGGTCATTTAATCATGAAATTAATCCAGAGGTTAAATTATTAAAACAATTAAATGGACCTGTAGATTTAATGGTTTGGAAAAAGATATTTATTTTAAAAAACAAGAACCATGTCATGAGTTTTGAAATACCACCAATAGATTGTATTTATAGGTTTTTGTTTTCAGAAGTTGGTGACATGGTAACTTGTTTGAGTAGCTTTGAAAATACGTTGGATACAGCTTGAAACATGTCAGCTGTGGAAGATCTTGCAATATTACTAAGATAAGTGAAGCTTTTAGTTTCTAATTTGTTCTTATTTTAGATTCTGTTGCTTCACTGTTAATAGCTTCAGTTTTCCTTACTTAAGTTGCTTATTAAAATGGGACTTACTTTGAGAGCTCATTTGCCTCCATTCTCAACCTGATGCCGAACGCTGGAATGTGGTGTCGTCATGTTGGAGATTGCAATGCTGTCATTCTCTGGTGTCTTTTCCAGGAATTTCTTGTTGAATTTGTCACTTTGGAGCAACACAAAGTTGAAGACTCAGTCTTTAGTTTTTGGAGCAAATATATTCTCCCAGAGCACCCACACACCCCAATAACCTTCATGGATATATATGCATACGTGCACATAAAGATTAATTGAAGATATAAGAAGCAAAACAATCACTATGATATGCAAGAACTGGTTCATACACTTGAGCAGGGTACAAGGATATGTAGCTGGGAATGAAATACCAGATTGCCTTTGAAACGGTGCTTTTAGACCGGAAAGCCTCAAATAATACTTCGTTAATTGAGTAAAAAAATAGAATGAGTATGATTAGGTGTAATTAAGTAGAGTGTAAATATGGGTTTCTATGCATATGCATAGTTGTATCTGTAATAATTGTAATGGTATTAATAAGTCTTGAGCATATAAAATGTAGGAGTTCATGTTGAAACGCTGTCCAGGACCTGAAGTTAAAAAGGTTAGAAATGTGCACATATTAAGGAAAGCGAGGCTCTTAGATGCTCTCTCCACCCACAAATCTATTGTCCTCCCTTGGAGGGTAACTCGCTTTTGTCCCATTGTCTCTTAATATACCATAACTGAAAGAGTGAGACGGAACATCTCACTGGGTATAACTCAGGGAATTCCCTGATCCAAGATGGCAATTTGAAGGAGGGGATGGAGAAGCCCCAATGAAAATTCATGATTTGAATATGAAATGTCAAGGCAGGTAAAATCATCTGGAAAGCCCACCAATCTAAGCAAAGTAAATTGAAGGGACATGCACGCTCAAAAACACTGGAAATGGGACAATTCAGACAGTTTTCACCTAATCGTTGTACAATCTTCATACCGTTGTTATGCGCCTGCACATAGTCATCAAGCATCGAGTCAGTGCATCAAATTAACTTAATGTTATTATTGTGGAATAGAAGTGCATCGCTTAGGAGTGCAGTTCGTGAACCATGTAGTGAATCTAGTATTAGAGGAGAAAAGGAAAAGTGTGCGGAGATATTGTTTCTTCCTAACCGCGTTGGTCCATGCTGTAAAGAGCAAGTAAAAACACTGTGTTTTAACAAGGGCGGTAAAGCTCGACTCATGTTGGATCTGAATGTAAATGAATTCAATAAATTTCCTGAGAATAACTCCACAAATAATTTTTGCTACTTTTCCCACCACCTGAGATTGTCGATCCTTTTACCAAAGGATAGAGTCCATGCTACATGAACGAGCAAATGGTGACACTAGCTGGGGATGGACATCGAACCCAGGTGAACGAGGCAAGAGACTAGGTGGAGCCACCAACGAGGAGGAGAGCAACGACCAGTTCAGTGAGGTACGAACCAGGTACTGCCTCACCTTGTAAATCAAGCTGCTGGAAAATACTAGACAAAATGTAGCAAAGAGTTCAAAAGAAGTCATAGTTACTCAACAAACGGAAGTTGGACTTAATAGATCGCAAGATAAAGTGTCCGGCATGACAAAAAGACCCATCATCAAAATGGTTTTCCTCATTAGTTGGACAGAAAATTCCCAGAAATCATGACTCTAGTAACAGATCATGGAAAAATAGTCATATGTAGATCAATTTAAATTGAGAACACACTGCAGTGCAATGAGGACCCACAAGCAATGAACCATGGCAATATTTCACTGTAAACATGTAATTACTTAAAGGAAAGAGCTGGAAAACAAGGTAAGGGAAATTGTAAGCATCTAGCCTAAGACAATTAACAATTGGCATATACATACATACTTTTGTTAAATTCAAAAAGTCAATAAACTAGTGATGTAGATAAGCAAATACAGAGAAACCCAGAAACTTCTGAACCGCTGCACGGCATTTTTCCACTGCACATGTGGAAACACGATAACAGCAGCTGCTGTACACAAGGTCATGCAGATGAATTGGTTTTCTCTGCACTGAAAGTGCAGTATAGAGCTGACGATATTCTGTGGTTAAATTATTTCCATTGTGCTTTGTTATTTTGTCCTGTACCTAGTCACAAAGTGTATTATGGCTCAGCATTTGTTTTCTACAGCACAGCGTGTATTTATTTGTGATTCATTAGTGTTAACTCAGCTCGCCAAGTGTAAGTGCGATATGCAGAAATATTTCCAGCTGTAAAAGTTCCAGGCTGTACAACCTAATATTGTTCATGAAGTATACTTTCATGACGAAAAAATTGGTGTATGGTGCACCATTAGTGGAGAAAGAGTTATAGGCCCAATTTTTTTGAGTTAGCGGTTGATGCCTGTACATACGTGAATACAATTTTGGCCCCTCCTTTTTTTTTAGAGAATTAAGCAACAGGGAGAACGATTTTGCCTTTTTTCAACAAGACTGTGCAACAGCTCATGCAGCCAGTCTTTCGATGAGAACAATTGAAAATGTGTTTCAAGACAGAATTATTAGTAGAGATTTGTGGCCCCTTGGCCCCCCGACCTAACACCCTGCAATTTCTGTCTCCGGAGTAACTTAAAACTTAAAGTGTACAAGACAAACACACCTACATACCCTGGAAGAATGAAAACAAAATATCCACTAAGAAATTACCAGCATTTCTCAACGTGAACTATGGCGAGAGATGGGTATTTTCCTAAGGAGGTGCCAAAAATATATGGACAACGTTGGTAACGAGTTTCCATCTCCTTTAATAACATTGTTAAGTAAAGCTTTTAAAAGTAGTTTTAAAAATGTGTGGTTTCATCTGCACTGTTCTATGACAGCTGCATTTGGCAATGAGCACCGAGGATGCGTACAGGCTAAACACAGTGCAGCTGGTTTGGAGTCATTTGGATCACCCATTACTATATGTAATAACACAGAGAATAAGCAAGCCAATGGATTAGATATTTACTGCACTTTGATTATCACTATTATTTTTGTTACCGTTATAGTGTGCATGTGCACGCGCGCACACACACACATGCACACGCGCACGCACGCACACACACACACTCTCTCACTCTCTCTCTCTCTCTCCTTCCTTCCTTCCATTCTCTATGATTAGATTATAATACAAAGATGAATATTATATAAAAGCAAACCGAATATTGGTATTGCACATTGTAATGGAACATGTGAACAGTAAATGGTTACTAAAAACACACACCCATTTACTTATAGATGTGTTGCTGAGTGTTATGCTTGCTTTTCAGGAACAAACCCTCGCAAATGGTATCCTGAGGATGGAGGCTGGGAACTGCACATTGCAAGCACTGTTTCTGAATGGATAGTAGCAGGAGCCTTTTGCTTCTTTTTGCTGTCCTTTGTGCCAGAGTTCAGATACATCTCTCTAGAAGAGCCAAAGGTAATGTGAAATGCAGAATTCTTGTCACTTATCAATCACAGTTTCTAAAACAAGTAATATTCCTTCCCAAGCTCACCAAGAGCTAATGTTTCACTAATGGAACAGCAACTTTTTTCCATTTGTATGTGCACCTGAACTAGGGTTGCTAAGTCTTACGTTTTTCCGTTTTTGTATGTTTTTTGGGTTTATCTTACATTTTATGTTTTTTTCCCTGCCGCAAGACGATTTCTTCCATTTTTCTACTTTTTGGGAAGAGCAATCAATTTTTGACCACAAAATGCAATTAGCAAAGTTCTGATAGATTGCACTACTGTGTAACCGTATGCTTATTTTGATAACGTTGGTAACAACAATAAAATACAGTTGCCTATTCTGTACTGCGAGAACACGTCATGGTTGATTGTTATGTTCTCATCCTTGTATTTGTGTAATATAGCTGGAGAGTGGACATGTTTATTTATATTAACGAGGTCTTCTGGGGAAAGCTGCTTCTTGGTTGCTGCTGTTGTTGCCAACGTTTCACCCTGCTATGTAGGGCTTCTTCAGGGCTACTCCACTTCTTGACAGCACCGCAGGAACTGTGCTGACTAGGCAGTTTGTCCGTTTATACTTTGGCTGTGGAAGCTTGGGCTGGCTCTCTCGCTCTCATTGGCTGATGGTCCGCCAATCCTCATGTTCTTATTGATGTTTGCCAAATAGTGTTGAGATGTCTTCTGTTATCCATGTTCATGCTGTTTTGTAGTTTGAATATTTCTACGCTTTCTCTGGCCATTCTGTGTGTAAAATGGTCAGAGTTAGCTAGTAGCTGTATATGGTGCTGCGTGGATATGGCATGTTCGGCTAGTGCTGACTTTTTGGGTTGATTTAATTTGAAACTTCTGATATGTTCCTGCCATCTGATTTTTATTGATCTGCCTGTCTGCCCAAGATATGGCACTCCGCAGTCACAGTCAATCTTGTAAACACCAACACTGTTCAAGGGGTCTTGTTTACCTTTAACTGAGTGTAAAAATGACTTAAGTTTCTTAGTGGATTTGTACCTGGTTTTTAGGTTGTGTTTCCCTAGTATTTTTTCTTTGCTGGTCGTTCCTTTTACTTAAGGCAACCATGTTATGGTTTCGTCCTTGTGCTTTTCTTTTGTTGCACCATTTGATTCTATGAGGCTCATGTTACTTCCACGCCAAAGTATAAATAAATGGACAAACCACCTCTCTCTCTCTCTCTCTAGACAGCACAGTTCCTGGAGTGCTGTCAAGAAGAGGAGTAACCCTGAAGAAGCCCTACGTAGTAGGGTGAAACGTTGGCAACAACAGCAGCAACCAAGACGTGGCCTTCCCTGGAAGACCTAGTTAACATGGGCACAGCTGCCGAAGCCTACGTTTACTTATAGCATAGACCGTAGAACCAGCCAAGTAGATACAACTTTAAATTCTGCAACTCACTTGCATTTACTTAGTTTTGATCATATTTACACCACATCTGTGTGTTGTTCTATAGACAATAAAATGTTCTATTTAAAGTGTATGCTTTCCACACTAACAATGAATGTACAAATGATCCCAAAGCTCAGATTGTCACTTGTTAATAACAAACCCTTTCTTTAAATAAATTTCACTGCACACAGGTTTTGTGATTTTTCATTGTGAGGGGTATTAATGAGCTAAAATTTGAGCATAGACAGAAAATGCTCAGTGATTAACTGACTTAAGATAGGTGATGCAGGACCAGTTAGTTGCTTGGCCAGACAGGTCACCAGATTTGGATCCCCTACATAGCTTTAAGTAAAATGATTTTGGAAAAGAATTATTAAACACTTTTATTCATAATATTTATAAGTATATTATTAAATGTTAAAATAACTTCATTGTGTTTTCCAAAAAGAAAGATTTCAAAATTGTTATTCTTATTTTTCATCTACATTATACACTCAAATTTTTGTAAAGGAGCTCAAACCACTCATGTAGTATGAAATAAATAAATGAAATAAAAGATAGAATAAATGCTACCTTTTCCTGAAACTCTGAATGGGTTTCAGAAGTGATTTTAGACAATGGCTATAGTTATTTGCTACGTTGCAAAAGTGATGTTTAGCATTAAACATTTTCTAATGCCAGTGTTTAAGAGCCAAATTTAAACACCATTCAAACACTGTGAAATTAGTACCTGCATGAAATGGATTAAATTAACCATATCATACATGGAGACAGTATCAAAGAGATGTATAGGAAGTTGCAAGACATACTCTTCATTGTAACCTGCTGATCACGGTAGTCCTCACAAATTAAATGGGAAAGTGAAATGCTTTTACTCCTTAAAGGAGACTATAAGGAAAATATTACATGAGATCTAGCTTCTACTACAGCATGATACAAGAGGCTGCCCCTTGCTGATAATAATTTTACAGCTTCTGGCAGTACAGTTCTTTGCAACAGGTGGATTTATTGTATAAATGATGATGTTAATGTTGATGCGTTGACTGTGTGCAGGACTTAAGACCATGTACAGGGTCCTTATTTTAGAATTTTGCGGGAAGATGGCAAAAGTGCAGCGGTGTTTGTGGAGTGATTGCCGGGAGTGGGTAGATCTTACAACCGGTGGTTGGAGTGCACTCTTATACTTAATCAAAGCATGTTCACAAATGTGTACTTACATTTCTCACTTGCGATGCTGAAAATGTTCTCCATCTGCTGCTACATCTTCTTATGAAAGAATGGACAACATTTTGAAGTTCCATTGCAGTGATGGCTTCGATTTCCTCTCTTATATGCAATTCATCAATAGAATGCAGATTTTTCATGTACATTTCTAATATTTTGTTTTAGTACATTAATATTGCTTTAAGATCATGATATTGCCTCGTTTAACTACTTTGCAACTTTTATGTATGGGGAACACTAAAAGATAGGGTGCCAACCATAGGTTGTAAGAACTACTCGCTCCCGGCAATCGTCTCCATGAACACCACTGTGCCTTTGCCTCTTCCCACAAAATTCTAAAATAAGGACCCTGTTCTTTCATTTCACTGTCCTTTATGTTTAAGGATTAACTCTTGAATATTTTATGCAACTTCTTTATTATACATTATATACTTCAGAAATGAAATGAGACAGTTGCATTTTATTTATTTACATGAATTTTTTTTTCAGGAATAATGTTCCCGGAGTAATGAATGCCATTGGTTGCCCCTGCATCAGAATAAATATCTTGTGTGTGATAGGACGGTTGTTTTCATAAACTGGAATGGATGCTTTTAACAGCAATTTTTGTTAGAACTTGTAATTGTAAACTTTACTTTCCTTATGATGTAATGCATAGTGGTTTCTTTGACAGAAAAGTTTGACTTGTTTGGCCTTGATGATTTATTTATAAAGCTAAAAGCAGATGGCTTGCCTCCATGGTATGGGTGTAGTGTATCTACTTCACATTCAAGGGGTCCTGAGTTGGAATTTTGGTTGGGGTGAGTTATCTGGATAAGATGTTTTCTGGGGATTTTCCTTATCCTGAGAAGACAAATGTCGGGTAACTAAGCTCTATGGACCCCAGAATCATTTGAGCATCATTACCCATTTACCAATCATCTTGATATGACCCACCAGGTTAAAAGACGAACTTAAAAGAGAAAGAAAAATGGAGGCCGCTTTTAAAACAAAAATATGTTGACCACAACAACATTGAATTACAATTGATATGTCATCAAAGATCATACTGAACAATTCCATACTTCTTTTCCCAGCTTATGTCAGAACCTAAACAATGTCTGGCTAAACACTGTTCAGACACTCTTTAAGGAATGAACATGTGCATCTAATTAGCAAAAATTGAAGCTATTAACAGTGAAGTAACAGAATCTAAAATAAGAACAAATTAGAAACTAAAAGCTTCACTTATCTTAGTAATATTACAAGAATCTTCCACAGCTGACATGTTTCAAGTTGTATCCAACTTACTTTCAAAACTACACAAACAAATTACCATAGTTACCGATGCTCAATTTAAAAAAATCTGTCGCCAGCTTGTGAAAACAAAAACCTATAAATACAATCTATTGGTGGTATTTAAAAATTCATAACACAGTTCTTGTTTTTTAAAATTAATGTATTTTTCCAAACCATTGGTGCTTTTTTTAAATTTATATCGTTGAATGCGCTGAGCTTTGGGATTCTTTTACTATCTCGGGTCGTGGTACAGGGAAATAATGCGGACACAGGATATAACTTTTCTATAACACTTTTATTTGCATCTTTCTCGTTGAATATTACATGCATAACACTTAAACTTTCGTTGCACATGAACCTACTTTCTTAATGGTTTCTTCTCATTATTAGTTGTTTTAAATCACTTCTAGCTTCCACATCTGCACATATCACAAAACATGTCCTCTCTCTCAGGACACTATGACTCTAAGAAAAATCTAGCATCTTCTTTCACAATGCGTTTGTATTCATATGCGTATACGTCCATTTCCCGCAGTGTATCCCATGAAATCATCCTACACGCTGGTGCTGTTTTTATAAAGATTCTTTACATAGCAGCAGGAATAATGTTCTTACTGAAAGATGAAATACTGTAATAGCAGACGCGATTCCTATCTACAGGGTCGTGGTTACAGAATGGAATGCATAAATCAATGTTCCTTTATCACAACATATTTATTCATTAACACTTCGTTATTTTACACTCTCAGCACCATATTAAATAATCAAAGACCTTCACAATTAGGTAGAATCTACACTGGATAAAAGTTTGGTGAGAGTTCCATGTTCACACGCTACCAAACACACGTCTTATCATCTTGAGCATACAGACGCTAATCAATCTAGTTCCTGGCGTCCCTCTGACGCAACACCGTCATTTTTGTATTCATGCGCGCAAATAGTTTTTTATTGGTTGAACACAACAGACTATCTAGTAACAAGAAAACATTGGCTATCCTGAATATTAAAAATAAGTCCCTGATACACCCAAAGAAGAACTAGAAATTTATACACTTTTAAAAAAACATTTACATGAACGATTTTCTATCAGGGCCCAATATTCTGTCTCAACGCTAAATAGTTCCTGAAATGTTAGGGAAGCAATCTCTATCCATCCTCCCTACACTTTTAATATTAAATATAAAATGATTCTTTTATTTATACCTATTAAATTTGAACATGTTTATGCCAACAAACTTACTGTTGGTTGAGAGGTAGAACTGGAACTTAAATATTCAATGCCACAGCTGGGATTTGAACCACAGACCTTCCGCTTACCAGGCGGCTGCTCTAACCATTGAGCTACTGTGACAAACTGCCAGAATTCTCAAACCAGTTCTTAGTTTTCCTGGTAAACCACAAAGGCAGTCTCACATCAGAGACAATTACCCCAATGGTGACTTACTATTGCAAGTACTTTATGTCCCAGGATTAAATAACCTTCAGATGGTAATTATTATTTATTTATGCCAACAAACTTACTGTTGGTGTTTTTAAACACACAAGCTGTGTGTAGGCAATGTTTGAGAGGTAGAACTGGAACTTAAAAATTCAGTGCCACAGCTGGGATTTGAACCACAGACCCTCCACTTAATAAATAATAATTACCATCTGAAGGTTATTTAATCCCGGGACATAAAGTACTTGCAATAGTAATTCACCATTGGGGTGATTGTCTCTGATGTGAGACTGTCTTTGTGGTTTACCAGGAAAAATACGAACTGGTTTGAGAATTCAGTGTCATTCTGGCAGGTTATTTTTAAGTTCCAGTTCTACCTCTTGAACATGTTATGTAACGTTTATGACGTTATTGAAAAAATATTTCTTTTAATAGTACAACAATGGTAATACATTGTTAGGACTTAGCAAATCCTTACCAACATGAAAAATAAACTATATTTACAATAAATATTTACATAAATGCTTTCTTTTCGGGGTCTGACCCCATATTCTGTCTTACCGTTAAATCTGTAGTTCCATTTAATTGTTTTAATAATTTAACCTCTGGATTAATTTCATGATTAAATGACTTAAAATGATTTGCCACATCTGATTTATGAATTCGTTTATATTTCATATTTCTAAAATGGTCTTTTATTCTGGTTTCTAAATGACGTTTAGTTTTACCAATATAAACTATCACAATCCATACAGCTAAATTGATAAATGCCAGATTTTTTATAATAGGGTTTATATTGATAAAACTAAATGTCATTTAGAAACCAGATTAAAAAAGCATTTAAAAACATTAAATATAAACAAATTGATAAATCAGCTGTGGCGGATCATTTTTGGTCATTTAATCATGAAATTAATTCAGCGGCTAAGTTATTAAAACAATTGAATGGACCTATAGATTTAATGGTTTGGAAAAATATATTTTAAAAAACAAGAACTGCGTTATGAATTTTGAAATACCACCAGTAGATTGTATTTATAGGTTTTTGTTTTCACAAGTTGGCAACAGATAGATTTTTTAAATTGAGCATCAGTAACTATAGTAACTTGTTTGAGTAGCTTTTAAGTAAGTTGGATACAACTTGAAACATGTCAGCTGTGGAAGGTCTTACAATATTACCAAGATAAGTAAAGCTTTTAGTTACTAATTTGTTCTTATTTTAGATTGTTTAGCTAGATGGTGTTTAAGGATTTAAACAAGCAATTCGCTGATGTGAATTGTTTCAAAAGCACATTTAATTTAAAGTTCTTTGAAAATAAATAGTACTTAAAGGAAGTAAAATATATGTATTTATATGTAGGTGTTCCTTACGAGAGAAGCAGTGGGCAATCCCAGAGAAGAAGCAACTCCAGTTATGAGCCAGTCTTCCACAACGGATGAGGTGGATGTGATTGTGAGGCAAGAGGGTACCAACATTGTCACCTGATTGAAGATAAGGGCTAGCCGAGAGCTTGCCCCTCCGGATCCAGCATTGGTCATTATCTCCCATAGACAGACTAGATCTTCACCCGAACCTCCCTTGGAAGACAGTGTCGTGATCATAGCTGCACCATCCCCTGCAGGGGCAGAGCCCTCTGATAGTTCAGAAATAGTCCCAAGCAAGCTGCTGTCCCTTTCACTCTCACTGCTTGTTGCCGCATTCTTCCAAGCCATCCGATGCCTCCAAGAATTCTTTGAAGATGCCTTCAGAACCCTCCATTGTGAACTTGATATGGAACGCAATTGAATATTCTTATAACACGAATGGCACTGTATATGTTTAAGGTTAGGTTATGCAACTAAAGAAATGCTGTGATGAAATAATATTTCTAATAGAAATTAAATCCTTTTCTAAAATGTAGTTTTCAAAACTACAGTAAAATGTGACTTGAAGCCATAAGAAATGGCAGATTCATTTTATTTCAGTTGGTCTTTAAAACCTGACACAAAAATAAATATTCTTGTATTCTTTCACAAGATGTATTAAGTAGAATAGGAATCCAAAGAATATCTAATATGAATGTGTGCTAAAAAGACTGTGGCAATGAGGTGTGAGAGGGAATGTGTGTAATTTTGTGTCTCTGTATGTTTTAAAATATTAAATAAGCACTTTGGCCTAAAATTTTTTTGTAATATGTTGGCCAAAATCATGTCTAAAGTCATTACTAGTATTTTAAGTGTATAATAATTTTGTGTCGTCAAGCATGAAATAGCTGTTAAAACTTATTTTTGAAATCAGGGTTGTTGTTTACTATTGCAATATTACCTTTCTTGAATCTCTTTCTTTCAATGCTTTGTATGAAGACAGTTCAAAAAGTTTATGCACTTGTAACACACTACTTTAGTTCAAGAATGCATACTAAACTGCATTATTTTGTGCACAAAATTGCTGTTCTGTTCACTATATGTGATATCTTACCAGCTCAGTCAGAGTAACAGTTCTTTTAGGTAGCAAACAAAGTGAGCCAATGGTAACATTTAGGAAGAGTCAAGGTTAAAAAAGCTTGTCCTGACCAGTCCAAGTAGAATTTCTTGAGGTTTTGGCTAGACATACTATAAATGTCAGGTTGAATTGCAGTTTCCATGACCTCAAAGCAAAACTAACAATAAAACCAAAGTGACCTCTTAAGCTTGGTGACCATAAACAGAAAAAACATGTTACATAAGACAATTCTTAGGCATCTGTTTGATATAAGTGAACTACTTTCCGGAAGTATATTCAAGCAAATACCTTTTGAAGTCACAGTAGGACTTAGAAATTGTTGTTGTTATTGGTAATGCTCTTTTAACTGGATTTTCTCCATTTAATGGCCTTCGTGATAGTATTTACATAGTTGAACTGGAACACTGGCATTAATTTTTGAGATTACAGTACATTGCAACACTTAGAAATTAAGGTGGCAAGAAATAAGAAAAAGTGAAGTCATTGAAAAGGTAGAATCAGACTGAAAACTTGATGCTGTTGTCAGGATTTAAACCATGGATCTCAACGGTACACTGTACACGATGAAATAAACAATACTAATACTATACAGCTGTTGAGGATAGTAACAATCGCACAGTATTAAAACATGGTTTCTTGCTAACTCCAAGCCAGTCATGCTTACATGGCACATTTTGGAAATGCTTGTGTGAGTATAGCGACACAGGACTTTGAAGCCTTGATGTGCTTATTCCTGCATTTCTCTGCCTCACTCCTCTTTACTCATATTGTAATGAAGGCTGCTACACTAAGCATCCGAACCCTGTTCAGTGATAGAGAACAAGACACATTCCATCCGATTCGCTAATTCTTTGTAAGGGAAACTGGCTGGTATTGTAATTATTATTAATATTACTAATTCCTAGTTTTCTTTAGATATGAGCTTCGATGATAGCTTTGATAGCCCACAATATAGACCACTGATGGATCTTCAGCTTTCTGTGCCAATACACAAACCAACTGGCAACATGATGGTGTGATATTAACTGACTCATAGTTTTTCTGATAAATTACAAGGTGTTCTCAATTCATTTTTGAAATAACATACCTCAATGGTGAATCTTTAATACCTGGGCTTCATAGTTAAACCTATAGGTCAACCAGCAATAACTTTTTCCACACAACCTATGTACAGATTAAAGTTGGAAAGATAGAATTAGAATGAGTGAGTAGGGTTTAAGGACCCGTCGGCAGCTAGGTCATTAGAGCCTCAAGTCAAAAAGATAAAAAAAAAAAAGGTAAAACTCACCACCACTTAACACTCAAAATTAAATTTTGAAACGGGGAAGCTAAAACAAATAAAAGCTAAAACAGTTAAAAAGTAAAACTGGTCTAAAGGGTAAGCTAAAAACAGTTAAAACGGGTAAATTGATCTAAGAAGGTAAGCAGATAAAATGTAAAAGGTAAAAAATAAAATACAAGTCAAACCTGCTTACCAAAGCCAATACTGGTGACGAACTGCAGCACTGTATTAACAGCTACCGGGTTGTCGCCTAAGATGGACTTCAAAGTAGAACCCAGGCCAAACAGCTGGCGTTCATGAGTGTAACGCGGACAATCAAGGAGAACATGGGTCACAGAGAGCTGAACGCCACAGGTGGAACATTCAGGCACCGGCTCACCACGCAGATGGTGTCCATGCGTGATGCGTGTGTCACCTATTCTCAGGCGGGCCAAGATGACTTCTGCCCGCCTGGTATCCCTTGAAGGTGTCATCCAAGGTTGCACGGTGTCCTTGATTGTCCGCAATTGCATGCCAGTGACATCCAACGCTTCCCATGATTGCTGCCAGACTGATAAAATACGGCGACGGAAGTACCGAAGTACATCCAAGTAAGGCAAACTGCATGTAAAAATCTCCGGAAAACGGCAGGCAGTCTTAGCAGCCTCATCTGCCGCATCATTGCCAGGAATACCTACATGGCCTGGGGTCCAGGTAAAAACAAACTGGTATCCTCGTGAGAGCAACTGCGAAACAAGTGTCTGAATTTTCTCAAGTATTGTCTACGTGTTGAGAAACTGTTGCAATACCTGCAGTGAGCTCAGAGAGTTGCAGCGGACACTAAAACTTCCAGGATCGGAACTGGAGATAAAAAGGATGAAATAAAAGATTGCAAACAGCTCAGCGGTAAAAACAGAACTCAAGTGCGGAAGGCGGTATTTGTGAGTCTCACCGTTATGTACAAAACTGCACCCTGTAGCTCCATCCACCTGGGAACCATCGGTAAATACCGGAGTATAATTCTGGTAATGTCTCAGGATCATGGGGAAAAGCTGACGATACAACGATGGAGGGGTAGCTATCTTAGCATGTGTCGAAAGTTCCATGTCAAACTGGGCACGCTGTAATTACCAAGGAGGACAGCGGTTCAACAGCAGGCATGCGGAGCGTGTGCACTAAGCAGTTCTCGAAACCGAATACTGCTTGGGCGAAAGATCATGCTGTTCCAGAGATAACGGTGAGCGAGTTCCGGATGTGGTAGAATTAGACTTTGAGCTGAATGCCATAGATGGGATTTGAACCACAGAGCTTTGACTTTCCATGCTATTGCTATAAAACTACTATTATGGTTGTCGGTCTGGGTGGCTCAGTTGGTTAGATGCTGGCCTACTGTTCCCAAGGTCGCGGGTTCAAATCCGGCCCAGACCGATGGTTTTTAAGTGTGCTTAAAAATGACAGCTCCATGTCAGTAGATTTACTGGCATGTAAAAGAACTGCGGGACAAAATTCCGGCACACCGGCGACACTGATGTGATCGTGGCAATTGGCAGCATCGTTAAACAACAAAATAATTTAATACTATTATGGCAATATGCTGGTACAACATTAAATTCCCCAACTGACTCCATGTTTTTTCCTGGTAAACCACAAGGTTCTCAAATCTAATTTTTAGAAAGCATACTTTAATGGCGACTTACAATGTTGTAGTTACTTCAAGTTCTGGGGTTCTTAGTTAGCTGTTATTAGATCAATCAATCAATTAATTGTTCTTTCACATATGCTGAGTGCAAGTTAATGTTGGGAAGTGGAATCAGACTGAGAAATCATTTCAACTTAAACCAAAAAGGTGAGTCGATTAATAACATTACACAACACTTACTTATAATTTACCAGAGCATGTTTCGGAGGCTGACTTTCCTTCATTATCAACTGGGCATTGACTAGTTCTCCCTGGTGTGGATGGTGATGTTTTCTCTGAGGTTTCCTCTGGTGGTGGTTCAAGGAACTTGCTGAAGATATCGTTCTCGGGGATGTCGAAACTGAATACTCTGTTTCTATTTTTAAAAATGGTTTGTTCCCACCTGGACAGCTCTTGTTTTCCTGTTATGTGTTTGAGGAGCTTTGGTTCTGGCTTTATTTGTTTTCTGTCCAAAAGTGAGTGGCAACTGCTGATTTTTCCAACTGTGTGCTTTTTACATTTCTAAAGTGTTCCTTGGATCTTATTTCTAAATTTATTTTGGTTTTTCCTAGATACACTTCATTACAGTTACTGCATTCAATTTGGTATATGCCAGATTTTTTATTGGGTGGGAAGGTATCTATGATGTTTGAGTTCAGTAGATTTTTTATGGGGTAGTGGTTCACTGGTGCTAGCTGAATGTTCTGTTCTTTGTAAAATTTTTTGAATTTTTCAAAGGCCCAAGGATGGAATGTGAATTTTTTGAATGTCTTTTTGTTTCTGCAGGAGAAACAAAAATTCACATTCCATCCTTGGGCCTTTGAAAAATTCAAAAAAGTTTTCAAAGAACAGAACATTCAGCTAGCACCAGTGAACCACTACTCCATAAAAAGTCTGCTGAGCTAAAACATCAAAGATACCTTCCCACCCAATAAATTGAATGCAGTAACTGTAATAAAATGTATATAGGAAAAACCAAAAGAAATTTAGAAATAAGATATAAGGAACACTTTAGAAACGTAAAAAACAAACATTTGGAAAAAAAATAAGCAGTTGCCAACCACTTTTGGACAGAAAACAACATAAAGCCAGAACCAAAGCTCTTCAAACACGTAACGGGAAAACAAGAGCTGTCCACATGGAAACAAATCTTCATTTTGAAAAATAGAAACAGAGTATTCAATTTCGACATCCCCAAGAAAGATATTTTCAGCAAGTTCCTTGAACCACCACCAGAGGAGACCTCAGAGAAAACATTGCCATCCACACCAGGGAGAACTAGTCGATGTCCGGTTGATAATGAAGGAAAGTCAAGCCTTCGAAACATGTTCCAGTAAATTATAAGTAAGTGTTGTGTAGTTTTATTAATCAACTCACCTTTTTGGGGCTAGCAGGCAGCTGTAACGTCAAGTGCCAGGTTAATTCTCCCAGGGTATAGTCAATGGTGTCAACCCATGTGGGTACAAGAGAACATGCTCACAATACTGATGACTTTGTGAATCTGGTACTCCTTATACTTATAAAGGTGTGTCAGTGATTATTGCTCCCAGTGGTCTTTTTCTATAAAAAAGCTTAGGGAAACTCAGACTGGACTTGTTTACTTTAAATACTGTACATGTAACACAAGAAATAAACTAAGTTGGGCAGTCCAGTACTTTTGTTTTCGATTGCACCATTATCCACCATCATTGAACTTCCAGCATTATAATTTGAAATGCATTCATCCTTGCTCTGCTTTATTTTCTTAGATGCTGGAAACCATGTAGAATAATTTGTTATTTTTTGATTCATCACTTCTTCTAACTTGAAAAACCACGTGCACAGTGTACAATATACTCAATACACTACAAGCATTGGTAAGCCGCTAGGCATAAACAAAACAACTCGCTACCAGGTCTACCACTGCAAGGATACCTACGAACACGGAACAGATCTGTTCAGATCTAAAGAGTACTGATTTCAATTCTCAGCTCAGATCATCTGCACACGCTATCCTATTCATAAACACGAATTAACCAATAGTAAACAAGAAACTCGCTGAGAAGACAAAGAGCAATGCAGTTGTTGTTGTTATGAGTTTAGTCTTTATGCTTGCAGAGAGGTTGTGATCAGTTCTGTTGCTATTATAATCTCTTTAAAAGGAAGCCAACCCAACAAATATGAATAAAACCGTTGGTAGTTATAAAATCTCATTTCCTATTTCTTTAATGGGGAAATTTTGTGGTTTTTAAATTTGTCGTCAAAAAATGTTTAGGGGAACACGTCCCCCAGCACTCCCCCCCAAAAATAGCACTGATTGTTCCACTTTGGCACAGCTTTCAATTTTCCTGCCAGGATAACATTGAGAAACCCTCAGACTAAGCACAAAATCAACATAGTTCCCGTCAAACATACCCCTTCACAGTCTTTCCAGTTTCATTGCAGGAACACAGAGTGCAAAAACTTTTTGAAATTCTAAAATTCCTTTGTGTTTAAGCAAATGCATTGTGCAATTTACCACTTTACCAAAGTTGCCAAAAATTGTTGTTGCTTTATGCAGTGTTTTAGTTACTGTAGAATTATGCAAACATAAAATGCAGTGGTACTTAAAATGCTATAAGTATTTTTGAAATGTAATATTATGTGCTTTATTTGTGGTCTAGTATAATGTTTAGTGCATTCCTTAGCGTATGCTTTATGATGTTTGAAAGTAGTTTTAATTTATTGAACTTAATGCTGCTGTGAAGTAATTTCTTTTCAAGCAGATTTTAAGGAGCAGAAATTTAAAAACAAAGGTATAAAAGTTACAGTGTTATATATCATACTTTACAACTAGTCTTTCATTTATTGTCATTCCTGCATTGTATAAATGTGGAAGTTCACAGTATTATCAAAGGAAGTGAAAACAATGATGTAACATAAGAGAAGGTATTAACTGCAGTTGATGAGCTGACAGTATTGGTATGTAATTTATTGAGCATTCAAAAGCTTTTGCATTCATCTTGATGTGCACTGCATTAGAAGTTGCTGCTGTAGTGCTTTGTTTGATGACTTAGTCAATGATTATGTTGTCTGGAAGAATTTCAAGGATGTGTACTATATTTATGCATATATAAGACATACGAGGACTGTCTGTAAAATAAGGTTCCCAATTTTTTTTTCACAATGAGAAACATATATATTGACATTGAATAATACATTTTTGGAAAGCTTACACTTTTTCCTATTTTTCGACATAATCACCGTTCTAGTCAATGCATTTTTGCATGTGGTGTACCATGTTTTGTATACCTTTTTTGTAGAACACTCCCACCGCTTGGCAAATATAGGTTAAAACCGTTTCTTTCAGTTCCTCTCCAGTTCTGAAATGCGCCCCACGCAGATGTTTCTTCAAGTTAGGGAAGAGATGGTAGTCAATTGGGGCTAGGTCTGGGCTGTAAGGAGGGTGTGTGCCAGTATCCCATCCAAATTTATTGATGAGATTGGTTGTCACATGGACAATGTGTGGATAAGCATTGTTCTGATGGAAATGGACTCCCTTTGTGAGCATGCCTCCACCCACCTTGGTATACCCTAAATGATCGGTCAAAATTTTGTGAATGTAGGTCTTGCTGACATCAGGGATCATCTCGCAGATCTCCCGAACCATCGCCCTTTGATCTTTTAGTATTGCTTCTTCCACTTTCACAATGGTTTTGTCGTAAACCAATGGCCGTCCAGAATGCTGGTCGTCATGGACATTTGTGTGCCCATCTTTGAATTCTCTGCATCATTTGCATATGTGTTGTATGCTCATACACTGCTCTCCATACACTTCACACAGTTGGGAATGAATGTCTTACCAGTGCAGGCGTTTTGCACACAAAAAACGCATCACAAAGCGTAATTTGTATCTGGCGGGAGAAGTGAATGGAAGTGCCATTTCTAACAGCTAGCAGGCCAAGACTGAGGGACTGGGAGAGGGAGAACCAAGCTACACGCCAGTGTTGCTGGATCTCCTGTAACAGCTAGCAGGCCAAGACTGAGTGTTGCAGACAGCTTGCAGGCTGGGGGACTGGGAGAGGGAGAACCAAGCTACACGCCAGTGTTGCCGGATCTCCTGTAACAGCTAGCAGGCCAAGACTGAGCGTTGCAGACAGCTTGCAGGCTGGGGGACTGGGAGAGGGAGAACCAAGCTACACGCCAGTGTTGCCGGATCTCCTGTAACAGCTAGCAGGCCAAGACTGAGCGTTGCAGACAGCTTGCTGGCTGGGGGACTGGGAGAGGGGGAACCAAGCTACACGCCAGTGTTGCTGGATCTCCTGTAACAGCTAGCAGGCCAAGACTGAGCGTTGCAGACAGCTCGCAGGCTGGGGGACTGGGAGAGGGAGAACCAAGCTACACGCCAGTGTTGCCGGATCTCCTGTAACAGCTAGCAGGCCAAGACTGAACGTTGCAGACAGCTCGCAGGCTGGGGGACTGGGAGAGGGAGAACCAAGCTACACGCCAGTGTTGCCGGATCTCCTGTAACAGCGTTCCTCACAACTGCAGATCCTTGGGAACCTTATTTTATGGACAACCCTCGTATAGGACATGTTATTTCAGACAAAATTGAGGTGTTCTTATAAATGTGGTTTCTTAAACTTTTGAAGCCAATGTGTAATGCTATGTGTGTACTACATTTAACCCTTTCATGCCTGAATTATTTTGCTACTTGTGCCATTCTTCCTCTAATTCGAAACCGGTTTAGATTTGGCGGTCTGGGACACCTTTAGCCTGCTGGCTTGAATAGCCATGATCATTAAGGCAACACGTAGTGCACTGGCCATGCACTCAAAGCCTGAGGTCGTGAGTTCGAGTCTCGGCAACCGCAGTCAAATAAATGTGCCTGTGGTAAAGGACGGGGAGGGCCCACGTAAAATAATCGATTTGATAGCACGTGTGGATGATGACGGGGTATCATTTGACTGCGGTTGCATGGATTTTGCTTCTTTTCTTATTAAAAAAAAAAAAAAAAAACACTACAATATAAATTGTAAAAAAAATAATTTTTTACAATTCAAAACGTCTCAAATATGTATTTTTAATTGGTGGCAGACAGTATAACAAGAATATAGCATAAAAAAAAAGTTTAAACTAGTACAAATAGGAAAAAAAGCCTATGTATCTTATAATACACAGCAGGCATGAAGGGGTTAAGTGCTACTGGTGCTCTGCACTCATGTGCTGAAAAGTGAGAGTACAAGAGAGAGGTAGTCAAGGGATTAATGTTCTTTCTTTGTTTATAACATGTAATGTCCACTTTTACTATACAGAAGTTCAGGCTATGAGCGATACAAACTGGAAGTAGCAGGTAGTATAAGGGAATGGTGCAGATGAGAAGGGAATAGGTTGCATCATTGCCAGGTTTAGCTACAAAAGTTTATGTTTCACTTCTTTTTTTAAAATTTTTAACAAATCTGTTATCAAACAAAGTAACTAAGTGTACAAGTAGTTCTATATGTAACAAGGGAAACAAATGCTTTGTTTATTTTTACCATTTTCACTAAACTTTCAATTTCACTAAAGCACAACGTGGCAACTGCATATGGAGCACATGGTTGCCACATCTCTATTACGTTATGTTTTGTGTCCATCTTGTTCAGAACCAAATAGTTGGAAGTTAAAGTGTCACAAAGTGTGTTGTTAACTGATGATTTTTCATTAACATTAGTGTGCTGTATTATTAGCAAAAATGGAAGCAACGTCATCAGAGTGTTATAATGTGAAAAAAATTTGTAAAGCTTGCCACAATGTTGCAGCACTACATGCACAAACATGCGATGCGAAGTAGATCCGGTTTGTGTCGCTCATAGACTGAATGTCTATACATATGGCACCATAAGCGATGAACCTGGTGTTACATGAGACCAAAGAATTGGAAAGGTAAAATACGAAGAAAATGTTCCTGGGTTAAGTTTTGACAATTGCCAGTTATGAGGACTGGAGAAAACATGGAAAAACTTAATTCAGGAGGAGATCCTGGTAGGAATTTGAACTGCAGACCTGTTCATGAACCTATGCCTTAACAACCCTGGCTACCCTTATTGACACTCATTAGTGTCATTTGTTTAGAGTCTCCATATAAATGGACGATAATCACGCTCAGATAGCTAGAAAGAGGGGACTCAAGGAGAAATGCCCTGCCATAGCCGAGTGGTTAGATCATTCGCTTCTCACCAAAGTGGCCCAGGTTCGATCCCAGGCAACTGCATGTGGGATTTGTGGTGGATGAAGTGGTGCTGGGTCAGGTTTCCTCTGGGTTCTCCGGTTTCCCCCGCCATCTCATTCCACTGGTGTTCCAACATCATTCCAAGTATCATCAGTGTCACTTCCTGCGGTGCCATAGTAGTAAAAGCGGGCAAGTGGTGCTGATGTGGTAGGAATTGCAACAACACATATTGCTGTTACTGCACAAAATAATTATGCTTCTTATTCTTGATTCTCTTTCAGACTCCAAAAGAGTTGGCTAAGATAAGTTAAACAGAGTAAATTTATAGCTCAGAATTATCAAATTTGACTGTTAAACACAAACAAATTGACACAAATACATAATGTAGCACATGTTGCCATGTGTTAAAGGGCGGAACCAGGTATAAAGTGTAAACGAGAAAGAAGACTTGGACTCAAGCAAACGTAGTCTGGTATGTATTTCTAAATAAATAAAGTAGGTAATTTGAAAGTTGTACCTTGATAGCAATAACAGGCCAACCAGAAAACTCCTTATAACAAAGTGTTTGCACTGCATCACAAAGCTTAAAAAAAAGTAAATGCGAATTATATTCCTGCTCAAATGATACCAACCTTTCTATCGGTTACTATAGATTCATGTATACTGCTCACTAAGTGTTATTATGGCTAAAACCCAATGAAATAGAAGAAATGTAATCCCTGTAACTGTTTATGAGTGCTCACTAATTTATTTGCACTAATGCAACAGCGACATGCATACTGACTTCTGTTAAAGGTTTCTTCCTTATCTTTTAGTCGAAGATGATGTAAAGTGTCTTGTTTTTTATTATGTGATAACAGAATAAATGAAAGAGGCAGGAAGAGAGTTGGACAGTGGACATTAAAGCTTAGCTTCATAGTAGCACGCCTGGTTAAAGATGAATTCAAGTGCACGTTACAATATGTTGTTGTTGTTTTCTAGTGCCTTGCATCTGGCAATGAAGCCATTAGCATTCGTGCTTTCCAATACTTTTGAACTGTAGTTTCTTCTGATCTTAATGCTTCACAGGTCTTCAAGTGGTCTTCGTTCATTTCTGCTGGATCGTTACACAGGACACATATCGGTGAGGCTGAGATACCTATTCTGTAGAGATGACTTGCTAAGCAGTCGTGATTTGTCAATAGTCGGAAGGCTGCAACCGCTGTTTTCCTTGGTCTCTGGGGGATTATATCTGGGTTGGAAAGTAGTGTAATCCATTTTTTATCTTTGGCATTTGTTTCTATTTCTTGTAGGTATGAATGAGAAAATTTTTTAATGATCAAGCGTTTTATTGAGGAATACGTTACAATATTGGCAAGCACTTAATGTAGTGGTTTTCTGCATGGGGATTTTATCCCCTCTGGGAGGTCTGGCACGGGGTGCACTCAGCCTCGTTAGGTCCCGGGGGGACCAATTGAGGAGCTACTTGATGGAGAAGTAGCGGCCCCAGGTCGAGAAGACCGCATAACTGGCCGGGAGGGCTCGGGGCGCTGACCACGTCCCACCCTCCAGTACTGCACCTCACCAATGACGCCTGTAGTGGGCAGAGGTGGGGGACGCAGCGGCTGGGCGGTAGGCCTTGGCCCTTCGTGGGCTGTCGCGCGGGGTTTACATTACATTTACATTACAAACTTAAAAATCTGATACTTTCTCTACTCTTGTACTAACCATTCTTACAAACTTATTCCTATATCTTTCTTCGTGTTAGTGGAGATAAACATTGCACACATTATCTTATTGCTTATTTCCTTGTTGGTGCAAGGTGAATATGGGAATACAGTAGGCTTTGAGCGATAGTCAAATCCTTTAAAGCTTTGAGATTCCATTCTCTTTGCACAGTTAAGCTATAAAAAATTAATAATGATCTTCCATTTGGCAAAAGCTTATATATTCCAAAACTCACACAAATAACAAGGAGTATCTCCAAAATGGTTCACTTGGTTAATTTGGACATAAATTGTGTTTTAACGAGATCTACATTTTTTTGTATATTAAGATTTGGTCTATCTCTTACGGTTTACCAGTTATGCAAAGGTGGTCAAGAGTAAACAGGACATGAGCTATAGCCAGAAAATTCAAAATATACATTTCATTTGCCATAAAGATATTTTAACATGTATTTTAACCAAAATCGTTAGAGGCATTTTCGAGAAAATAAAAAGTGTTGAAAATTTTTTTATGTAAAGCGTAGTTTAGGGTGGAGCAATTTTCTTCAAAATTTTTGTGTCTCATCCTTAAAATATATTAAACTTAAATACCAAATTTGGTTTTTACCCAACTTCGTTTTTGAGTTATGCTGTTCACAGACACATACAGACAAACGCACACACACAGAAATGCCTTTTTTGGATTCAGGGGGCCTCACAACATATTTCTGGTGAAATCTTGACATAAAATTTTTGGGTGAAATACAATTCTTCCTTCACTTACTATATGTAGTAGAAAAAGTAAAAAAGGGAACCGATTGTTTCCCCTACAGAGCTGGTAAATTTATGGGCAAAAGTGATATATGGATCAGTTGTTTTACACAGTAACTTAAGAATTCAACTATGTAATGTTGCAAGTTGGAGTGTGATTCTTATAGGTTTTGCTCCTCCCACCATCATGAAGTTTTGTGTTCCCTTAGTAAAGATACTGGAAAGTGCTTATTATTATTGCCAACATCAACTGGGAGAGGATTTTTAAAATTAAATCAGTCAGGAAATTAAAAGGAAACATTTCATGAAGAGAGTGTCATAGGCCATTGCACCGTTTCTACAAGGAGAATACAATGCCACATTTGCAGCTTCTTATGCCAGTTGTATTTAGGTCAAAGTTGAAAGCAAAAGCTTTAGAAACTTATTCCTGAAAATACAAAATAAGCAACATGTTAGTACGGAGCCTTTGTTTAGACTGTGGCCACCTAATTGGAATTTCCTGGGCACTGAATCATGCTGTTTGCCAGCAGAGCCAGATGTTCATAACCTCTTAATTTCAAGTGCCTAGATTCCTCATGCAATTTCTAACTACAATAACTACAACCGTTTGTGCTGCGGCACAGATTTGTGTTAACACTCATTAGTTTTATTATTCATGGGAGTAAAAACAAAACCATACTTCATCCTTAAAAAGTTAAATGCAGGTCAGTAGGGTAATCTTTAACATTATCCAACATCCATTTGCAGAAATTAACTCTATTCAATTACTGTGGTTTGCAATCCCTGAGCTGCAGTTAATGTTATTGGGTTTTAATTTTAAAAGTTTAATGGCATTCCAGGCTGAGCTTTGCAAAATTTCTGATTCCTGTGTAAACTTTCTCAGAGATTTCTTTGGACTTCAGTTTAACTTTTCTCCAGTGTTGTTAAATTTTTCTTCTATAAGGACATAGTGGTTTAATTTCAGTTTCTTATCAAAAATAGACCTTATTTCTCTAAATCTATTCACGTAAAAATTGTTTCCAAGGTTACAAAACAAGACACATTAACAGGAGGGAATCTGTCGTATTATTCACTGTCGCACTTCTCTATAAGCGTATCTTTTGTCTCAGAGGAATCATCGCGTCTTAACGAGATACACAGACTCTGATGTGAATCGAAGTTGTCTAGTAATGGTAGTCTATCATGATGCTATACAATGTTAGCAATGTTTATGTATCTTTTGTACAAATTTAATGAATTTGTTTAGAATATGGATGTGCTACTCTCGCACTTTATTTTGAGCTCTCAGATGGCATTCTAGTTGAAGATGGCAACAGGACTTTTCTGCCTTTTAGGCAGCCGTATTTTAAATTATATCATAGAAGGCCCTGAGTTGTAGTTCTGCAATTATTTTTCCAGGTTAGCCAATGTTTAAAGTAAACAGTTAAACATATGGCTTCTCTTACTATTTACAGAAGTTTGCTAAATCTGCTTTAGGCATTTAATACTAACATTTCTATTTGAGTTGGTTAAACACAGAACTAAAACACAAAAGTAAACTGGTATGATAACACAAGAGAACAGTAACAAAGGGTAAACACAATGCACTGAAATGTGCAAGTGGTAACACTGGAGTATGGACAATGATCCTCACCTGTTACTTTGGCAAAGCACAGGCCTCCTTGACTCTAACCATTCATAATAGTAGATTGCAGGGCTCAAGATAAAGTATGTGAATAGTAATTATTATTTATTTATGCCAACAAACTTACTGCTGGTGTCTTTAAAAACACAAGCCGTGTGTGGGCAATGTTTAAGAGGTGGAATCAGGACTGAAAAATTCAATGAATCCCAAAAGTCTGAATACTTTAGCATATAGAATCTTCATGTATGATTCCCATTGCTAGAGATAGACAAGGTACAGAAGGAACTGGAATCATCTGATCCTTCCACTCCAGTCATGGCCCAATGAAGTAAAATTACAGTTGCTTAACAGTATTTACACAGGTAGAATCAGGACAAAAATTCAACGCCATAGCCGGGATTTGAACCACAGTTCTTCCATTTATTGAGTGGCTGCTTTAATCACTAAGCTAGTATGGCACAAATGAGTCAGCTGGGGAATTTAGTGTCATACTGGCAAGTTGGCCATGGTAGCTTAGTGATTAAAGCAGCCGCTCGATAAGCGGGAGATCCGTGGTTCAAATCCCGGCTATGGCATTGATTTTTTGTCCTGATTCCAGCTGTGTGAATAGTATTAGGCAACTGTAATTTTACTTCATGGGGCCATGACTGGAGTGGGAGGATCAGCTGATTCCAGTTCATGCTGTAACTTGTCTATCTAGTTAGCAATGGGAATCATACATAAAGATTCTATATGCTAAAGTGTTCAGACTTTTTAGGATTCTAATAGTAGTAGCACACTATAATGCATGTCTCACAAAGTGTTGATCCCTGTACAGCACAGACTTTGTGTCAATCGATTAGCCAGCACACAGAGAGCGAACAGAACTATTTAGAAACAGTGCAGCGCAGTGCAGGGTAAGCAATTCTCTGTAATATGGCCACATGTTGAAACAAAGACTATATCTTACTGCAAGTTGCTGTAGCACAATTTGCATAATCTGTAATGAGCTGTAGTGGGCTATGCCTATTTGTTGTGAGGAAAAGAGCAGAGCTGGAAGACCAGTTACTTACGCAGGGATGTGAATAAATGAATTGTATTGTATAAATCTAGTTCCTGTGTTGTAACAGTGAAATGCTGCATGCAGTGATATATACTATGATGTTCTTCATTATCACTCATTCAAAGGGAACTGTAATTATTTGTAGATCTGTAATTTTATGTTAATTTTTGATAGCATTGCTTTTACTCCCAGATTCTTAAACATGAATCTGACAATCTCACTTTATATTTCATAAACTGACTCTATCCCTTTGAATATCTGCAAGTGCTCATTCATATATTCTTATTATTCTTAATGACAAAGGTCAAATCATTTTAAAGCTGTATCCTTTAGCAGAAGCTAAGACTAAGCTTTTTGGAATGCTGAAAGTGCCAGAACTGTAGCATAGAGCTACATATTTTTTGTTCTGTATTTGTAAATTGTTAATGCTTCTTCTTTATTTCAGTATTTTAATACTCAGTATTTACATGAGCATGATTTTAATAAAGATTAAGTTTTGAATATTACAATACTTGTTCTTCTTTTTTGTTCCTATTCAATTTTCATATAATTTTGTTTACAAAAGAGGACAAGTGAATAATGCTTTTAATAAGCAGTAACAACTGTGATATTCTCCACATCAAATCTGCTGCAGGTGACAGTAGACAATAGGAGTGTGCTAAACATACCCATATCATGTGCTTGTGTGTGAGAGAGAGAGACAGCATACAGGTTAATATAAGAACTGCGTTTTGCTGTGCATGTTGCCAAGGGCTATTAAGTGGAATGTTGAGTAAAACCAAGAAACTCTGGCTGTTCAGTAAAACTGAATAAATGGTAACAGAAGTTCATATACGATTATTCTAGCATCTAGAGGGATGGGCAAGTGCTCATTGTTAGTCCAGCAAACATCCTCTCCATTGTCATTGTCACATTGTCACCTGTCACACTGATTTCATCCTCAGTGTCACTGTACTTTTAAATTTATGACAATTAGTCTCAAATTTCTTCTCTGTCTATTTCTTTAATAAAATCTCTTTTCAGTAGTTATAATATGTAATAGGAACAATAATAATTATGTAATATAATTATTATATAATTAAATAAATTATTGTTATTATTATTATCATCATCATCATCACCACCTCCACCACCACCACCATCACCACCACTGCCACCACCATCACCACCACTGCCACCACCACCGCCGCCACCACCACCACCACCACCACCACCATTTCATCCAGTGTATGAATACATTGATTTTGGACATATCAATTTCACAGGTTATTTTACAATATATGTACATATGTATACACACATTTACAACTCATCCAAATTATACAAGCATTTATTTATTAGAAATAGCTTCAATTTTAGTTTTGATTGTCGCTTTGACACTTCTGCAACTGCTTAAATATCAGGTGGCAGTTTATTAAATAACTTTATACTTTGATATACAGCGTTCTTCACTTAAAACCTAATGGGCACATGACATTTCACCTGTGCGTGATTGGGTGTGGCACAGCTGGCTTTGCTCGTATATAAACACCATGTGTACCTCGTATATGAGGCGTATTATTAAAGTAAGTACTGTTTAAACATTTTGCTGCTGCAGCACTGCAGTTGAGATTTTGAGCATGCATGATCTCTTCCCCCATTCATTAGGAAGACAGATGCAACTGTGAGTGACCATCACTTTTTTTCTTATTGTTTGAACGTTTTGAAATGTTCAGAACTATGGAACAACCCACCGACTGTGAAGTCAGATCAGTGATTTGTTTCTTGGATACGAGAAATGTTATGTTAGTAAACATAAACCAATTGTGAGGTTTATGTGGAAACAATGAATGACAATGCCCAGCCTAAACTCAAGATCTGAGTGCATCATTTGTTTGGAAAAATTTGACCATCCTCCCTACAGTCCGATTTGGCACCAAGGGATTTTCATCTGTTTCTTTATCTGAAGAAATTCCTTGGTAGAAAACATTTCAACTACAATGATGTTAAAAAAGAGGTATAGACTTGGCTTTTATCACAGGCAGAATCATTCTGTGGCTAGGGCTTACAAAAACTGGTTTCCCGTAATGATAAGTGGCTAATTAAGGGCAGTAACTAAATGTAGAAATAGTGAAAGGTGTAAGATTATGAATGATGATAAAGCATTTGGAAAATGATGTTCTGTCACTTTTTAAAAAATATTGGTACTTACTTTAAAAATATACCTTGTATAATACTCTTACCTTATAGAAGATGCTGGAATTGTCGTCCACCCTCACGAGGCTAAACAAGCATTATATTGGGAGAACACATTCTGATTCACACGATTAAGTTAGGCCACTGTAATGTTACTGATTTCATTTCTAATATTTTGTTTTAGTTCATCCAACGTATGAGAATTTGTCTTGTAAACTTTGTCTTTCAGGTTACTCCGCAGGTAAAAATCACACTGTTAGATCGGGGGAGCGAGAGGGCATACACCAATACTAATCACTATCTTCAAACACTTCCCTAATTTTATTCATGGACTCCTCTACTGTATGGGCAGTAGCAGAATCTTGTTGAAACCACCCATATTATTTCTCCAGTTCTGTTCATGATGAAATGGGGTCAAAATCTACTTTCAGTACCTCTCTGCATTTACAGTCTGCTCGTAGAATATTGGACCAATTATGTGTCTAGCACTAACAGCACACCGAACTCCAACTCTCTGATCATAATGAGGGGTTTCCGTAACATGATGTGGATTTTCAGAGTGCCATGCACAAAGCAGTTGGTAGTGGGGGAATCCAGCAAGTTCACGGGAGAGGTGAAATGTCGTTTGCTCTGTTAGGTTCTAAATGAAGGACCCTGTAGTACATCCTTCATAGGCACACGTTTATTTACATTACGTCTATGATAGTTCATGTGTGCTTGTTGTATTAAATTCATGTACAGTAAAACCTGACTAAACCGGACTCCCTATATATTGGAAACCTGAACAACTGGAAGGTAAATTTCGGAACGGAGCTATTCCCTATGTTAAATAACACTCTAAACTGGAAAACTGTCTAACACAGAAATGGAATAGTTTCTCTGGAACTGTTTGCATAAATAACCTAAGACAGATTTTCATTATGCTGAATACATACTTAGGTGCTTTGATAATGAACTTGCCACGGCTGAAGATATTCAAAGTTTCTGGAACACTCTGTAATAATCTTTGTTTCGGCCCACTCCATTGTTACGTGTTTACTCGCCGCACAGTGGTGTGAGGTAGCTTGACCTTGAGCGTCTCTGACGGACGGGCGGTCGGCCTTACAGTACTAAACAATAAAATGTAAACTTAGTTCAATTTATGTATAAGTATAATGGCCAATTGAACTCAATTCCAAGAACCCCTCAGCAATCACCTGTACACCGTGAGGGAACGGGTACTATCAGGTAAGGTGGGGATTATATATAATGTATTATTGGGTATTAGTTCGACTTTAAACGTGGTCGAACATCCGTTTTTGATGAGGAGCGCCCGTCAGATGTAGTTACTGAGGAAGACATTGAAAAAGTCCACGATGTGATTCGCTCTGAGCGCGAAGTGGTGGAGGCCATAGGTGTGTCGACGGGAACGGCATGATAGATGAAATGAAAAAGTTGTCGGCCCAATGAGTGCCGCGTTTGCTCACATTGGACAACAGGCAGGTGCTGCTTTCAACTTCGAAGATGTGTTTGGAGCTGTTTCACCGAAATCCGAAGCACCTTTTGCGTTCGATTTGTCACCGCCGATGAGACCTGGATTCATCATTATTAGAGGACAAAAGACTGCAAAAAGCCGCAAGTTTAGTGCAGATTGGTTCTGCTGTTGCTCTCTAGCATGTACACAGCTGCAGGCGTCTGCAGATGCGCGTGCATATATGAAAGCTGCACGGTACCGGTTACGTCATTCATGCTCCATGTCCAATTAACCTGTATCGCACGTGACTGCCCACTAATCATTACACTTGGGAAACTAAGCAAAAGTCAAAATAATGTGTTGCTTCCGGAGAAAGTGCTCAAAAGAAAGCAAAGAGGGCCCCATAAGTCGGAAATGAGATGGCGACAATCTTTTGTGATGCGAAGGATGGCATACTCACTAGCTTCTTGCAGAAAGGAAAAACGATAACTGGACAAAACTAAAGCAAGTGGTTGGCCCAATAAGACAAGAAATTGAAGGAGACAGATCCCATTTAGTGAAAAAAGTGATGTTTCACCACGAACATGCACCAGCACATTCCTCCGCCTAACTGAATTATTATTGCTGCATCCTCTCGCATATTCGCCCGACGTACGATTTCTTCGTGTTCCCAAACATGAAGAAAGGGCTTGGGGAACGAAATTTAGATCAAATGAGGTCATCGTCGAGTCAGAGGCGTATACCAATTTCTATTTTTGGAGGGGTTAAAATGGCGGCAATGTTGGGAGCAGCGGGACTATGTTGAGAAACAAGCAGTTTGTGTTTGAAAAAATCTGATGTGTTGCACTCACATGACTTTCTCTACTCTTGTACTAACCATTCTTACAAACTCTTCCTATATCTTCGTGTTAGTTGAGATCAACATTTGTACAAATTATCTTATTGCTTATTTCCTTATAGGTACAAGGGCAATATTAGAATACAGTAGGCTTTGTGCGATAGTCAAATCTTTTAAAGCTTTGAGATCCCGTTCTCTTTGCACGCTTAACATATAATAAACTGAATAACGGTGTTCCATTTTACAGAAGTATAAACTCACACAAATAACAAGGAATATCTCCGAAACGGTTCATTCTACAAACAATTTATCTAGACAAATTGTGAGTTTTGGTAAGATCTACATTTCTTGTACAGTAAGATTTTTTGTTCTATTTCTTACAGTTTACCAGTTATGCAAAAGTCGTCCAGAGTAAATAGAACTTCATGTATATAGTCAAAAAATTCAAGATCACTTCATTTGTCATCAAAATATCTCAAGCGTATGACATTTTAATCAAAATTGTTAGAGCTATTTTCAAGAAATTCAAAACTGTCGAAAAATGTTCCATGTAATGGGTAGTTTACGGTGGAGCAATTTTCTTCAAAATCTTCGTGTCGCATCCTTGAAAGACATTAAACTTAAATATCAACTTTAGTTCTTAACCGACTTTTGGTTTTTGAGTCATGCTGTCCACAGTTTAACAGGCTGAGACACAGACACACACTAGGCCGTTTTTCTAAAAATACTTCCTTCCATTCAGGAGGCCTCAAAACATATTTCAGGTGAAATCTCCACATAGAATTTTTGGGTGGAATACAATACTGCCTCTACCATACTGTAAGTAGTAGAGAAAGTAAAAAATAGACTCTTCATTGAACCGCCCTCGTAAGACTCTTTTTTTTTGGGGGGGGGGGGGGAAGACCTGCAATGTGCGGAACTATTCAGTCACTTCAAAATTTGTATACTTTGAATACTATAGCACTCATTTGCAAAATTAAAACCCACAACGGTTCGAAGAGGCTGGAATTGTTGTTTTCAAACTAACGATGCATTGTTTATTTACGCCAAGCATGTAAAATAGTCCCTTGCAGGTTTGGGCAACTAGTGCTCGCTGAGCGCAGCCTGCTCAGGGCCTTACACCGATAACTATGTGTTAGCAGATTAAAAAAATAAGGTCGCTCAAGGTATCCCTCGAGTCGCCCAGGCCTGGTCCATTGCTTCTAGAATGTAGCGCTTATTTAAAGCCCACGGTTGGACTTTGAGGCTTTTTCGGTAGAAAGGAGAGATGATGAAGGTGACGTCACATGACAGCAAAGGAGTGGAGTGGAGTGTGGGGTTTAAGGGCCCGTCGTTTGCAGAAAATACCGATCAAAAAATCTGATGTGTTGCACTTACATGACTTTCTCTACTCTTGTACTAACCATTCTTACAAACTCTTATTCCTATATCTTCTTCATGTTAGTTGAGATAAACATTTGTACAAATTATCTTATTGCTTATTTCCTTGTAGGTGCAAGGGGAATGTTAGTATCAGCATTGGAGAATTCAAACAAGTAACAAGAAATATATCGGAAATAGTTCACTCAAAAAGGTTAAAAAGAAATAAATAAATATAATAAACTTTTACAAATTGTGTGTATTGACGAAATCTACATTTTCCATGGCGTAAGATTTTGTCTGTTTCTTACGGTTTACCAGTTACGCAAAAGTCATCCACAATGAAAGGAACTTAACAGAAAATTCCCAGAAAATTCAAGATAGGCATTTCATTTGGCATGAAAAATCTTAAAGATAGGACCCATTAGAGCCATTTTTGAGAAAATTAAAATTTTCCATGTAAATAAATTGCCTGGGGCTCATGATATATATATTTTTTTTTTTTGTTGAAAATCTTGGTGTCGCATTCATAGAAGATGTTGAACTTAAATACCAGTTTGGTATTTAACCGACTTTTTGTTTCTGGGTTATGCTGTTCACAGATATACACACACGCACACGCAGACACACACAAACACAGTCACACACAGACACACACACACAAATATATTTTTAAATTCTGTTTTAATGCATTTTTTTTTCAGAGAGTCTCAAAACATGTATTTCCGGTGAAATATTGGTATCGAATTTTTGTAGGAACGCAATACTTGCTCAGCTTACTAAAAGAAAAAGTAGAGAAATGAAAAAGAGGCGTTAGTATCGATTTTAGAACCGCTAGATGGCATTGCGAGAAAAAGACCTCGTCGGTGAAGCGAATAATACGAGCGGAGCTGCAATGGATTGCTTTTTAACACAGTTAGTTGTGAATTATTTCCGCCACTTATATCAGTCTTTTCAAACTGAGAAAAGTGCGGAAATACGCCGGCATGGAGCCGGAGATAACAACTGGGGCATGCACAGACTTCATATGATGGAGGCACTGAATGAAAAGGCTCGCTCCTGGCGATGGGTGGAAAATAATGTACCTACGGTTATGTTGCAATGTAAACCCGCTGTCCCACGGTCCAACTTTTTGTATCCGATGGAATTGCACACAAAAGAAACAGTGTCTGTCTGCACACTATGTTTCATTTTGGTCCAATACAAATGACAGTTCACGTAGCAAGCGTGAGAAATAAACATGGCGGACAAATATTAATTTAGCGATTGCTTTATTAAGTATAGGTTAGGAATATATTTCCACGAGTCTGTCTTAGTAGGAAGAAAAGATGTATTAGAAGTAAAAGACGTTGTCATGGTTACAAGACACGGGCCGAGGTATATTGGGTCTAATACAAAACGAATTGAGGTTAGAGGAACCGGAAAACTATCGCAATTTTCTACGAATTGGCGAAGATTTATTTCTCAACCTTTTACATCGTGTTGAAGGCAAAATTACACACCAGGACACAAATATGAGACAAACGCGAAAGAGATAAGGAACAATTGTAATGGTTTTAACCTTAGTATGGATGGACAGGAGATTTGAACTCATTTCATAACATAAAATGTAAACATACTGCTAACTGGATTTCTTATTATTTATAAAATATAGCTGTGTAATAACCACCTCAGTAATATATGTTAATGGTCACGAAAAATCGTTAATGAATCTTCCAGAAAATATCAATCGTTTAATTAAAATACTCGTAACATTAAAAGTGCCACGAGCCGTACATACATAACAGCTGAGTAGATGTTGCCTGTGTAGTCCGCCATGTTGTTACGTTACAGACGCTGATTGGCTATTTTCAAGTTGTTGGATGTAACTCAATCTCATTGTATACAAACAGGTTGGACACAAAAATAGGATAGAAATTATATGCAACAAAATTGTATCCAACTCTGGATGTTTCAAGATGCACTTTTGTTGTACACAAGGCGTTGAACCAACAATGGGACACCGGTATAACGCTTACAGAAGTAACAGTGACATACAGTAACTGGTTGTACATTAACGGTTACAAAAGTGACGAATACAATGTAACTAGTTACAGCTCATGACGCAATTAAAGAAATATTCATGTATTTTCCACTTGTTGCTAAAATGAGCTGTTTAGCCGGAAAATGATATTAATTAGTTGGATTCTAGTTTGTCTATTTGAATAAATTTGTGGACATACGTTTAGCAAGCGCGTAAAGCGGAAGGTCAGTTATGTTGACAGTAAACACACTACCTGATCAGGTCTTTCGAGTACTGCTTAGAAAGCTTGAAAGAATATCACATTCCATCTCGTTACTTGCAGTAGCTGATAAGAAGCCCACAAACACTTGGCGAAACCAGTTTTCTAGGGCTGACCTAGTCTAGAGTTTTACACGACGTATGTGTGAATGCATGCATGATAGCAGAAAACGAGTTAGTAAACAAAACATTCGTCGCTTCAGCAGACTGTGCAGATAATGTATTCAATGATCTCCTTTACCTTTCACGATAGATAAATTTGTTATTGAACCTTTTTATTGGTCGTACTTGAATCTATCATCAAGCGAAATCTGAGCAGATGTAGATCTTGCTAAAACATACAATTTATGTCCAAATATTTTTTTTTTTTGTATAGTGAACCATTTCGGAGATATTCCTTGTTATTTGCGCCAGTTTCATAAAACTAATTTTCTTAAATGTAACATCATTGTTCATTGTTTTATATTGTCACCGCGCCCGCCGCATCTAATTGCCGACAACAGCAGTGTCACCCATCGCATTATTGTCGGCACTACCGCAAAGGAGCCGAAGGAAAGAGACAGAGAATGGCCGCATTGCTGGGGCGCTTGCCGAAAGAGAGAAAAGGATAGAGACTTCGGGAATCTTCTGCTTTGTATTTCACCGCAATAACTGAACTTTCCAGAATAGTGCCTGGGAGATATAAATAGCGGTAAAGTGCGACAGACAGGGGACAGACGTATGTGAAGCGTTGAGTAGTCGTGCCGACGGAAAGGACGGACGTATGTGAAGCGTTGAGGAGTCGTGCCGACGGGAAGTTACGAATTCGGAGCCGTGCTGTTGGTGAATCGGTAAAGACTTTCTTGCTGTTGAAACGAGTGTAAAAAGTTACTGTTTACGGAAATAAAAGTGTTTCCTTATCCCGACTACATCTGTCTTCTTCACTTTACACCCACGAAAGTCACAATATATTAAGTGTGCAAAGAGAACGGAATCTCGAAGCTTTAAAAGATATACCCCATTGTGGACGGGTATAATAGAAGTTAACAATGCTGGAACTTGTTCTTGTTGATATTTTCTCGGCGGTCAACAAGAGGGATTTGTCCGGGGTGATCACCACGGTAAGTTGGCAAACTGCTGCTGAACTCTGTGCTATGGAGATGATAGTTCGACAAGGGGAAACACAAGTACAAGGACTTGCATTTGTTTGCAACTCCAGGTATCGGCAGTTGGGGAGGAACAAAGGAAAGTAATGCTGCAGCTGCAGTTGAAACTTGGAAACACACAACTCGTCTAAAACACCTTTCACTCCTCCATCGCTTTTTCTTTGCAACATGTTCCCATTTCGTGTTTACTTTCTGTTCAGCGTACTTGCAGTAAGTGAGGAAGTGTTGAATTTGTGTGTGTATGTGTGTGTATGCTCTGGAGTCAACAATGAAGTTACTCTCCTTCTTGCTTCCCAGTATTTAGACTTGGGGAAGTTAGTATACCAGTTCCCAGGCAATCACCTCCAGTGGAAAGCCAGGAAATTGTCTTAAACATGTTTTAATCCAGATATTTTGAAGAAATGAAACGTAACAAAGTCATTTCCATTTACTTTGGGGTGAGTCTAATTTCTTGAAAATCTGAGTATCATTTTTGGAGGTTCTGAACTTAAATTCCAATTTTGGCATTTACCGACACACACAAACACATACACAGAGTTCTTTCTGCACTTACTCTGGACAAACTGAGCGAGAGAACTGACGCGATTCTCTCTTGTCACTGAGGTTATTGTTGTTAATTCCACGACTTTCTTTCCATCATTTCTCCTTCTAATCTTTCAGGGTGGTTCTATGTGACGGTGCGGCAGTATGAGCAATACATAGAATACTCCCCGTGTACACTAGAGGGCTGCCAGGTTGGCTGGTCGCTTGCTGGCCCTGCTTCAGTAGTGGCAGGGGTCATAATGCTTGGAAATGTTAGGGACCTCCACGCGTCTCTGCGGCCTGTCTGCTCACGTGACCTCACTTCTTCCCTTCCTCCCGGGAGTTGTTAGCATTGAGCTAGGTGTCCCTCTTACTTGTTTACTGTTTAGCTTAACGCTTTTACTATTGATACGTATAGGGAAAGGAATAAAAGGGTCTGTTTGACATATGTTTGGATAGTATTGCTTCAAATGTCAAGGGTCTCACAAACCCCCAGTTCTCATTAGCCATTATGTGCGCCTCACCCTGGGGGTTGAGTTACCCATAGAGAGTACACGTGAAGTGACCTCTCGTGGCTGGGCTGAATCCAGTGGGACAGCAGGTATACATACAGGTGGAGAGTAATTGTTATCTCTTGACGTTCCCCTCGGTCGGTCGGTCGGTCGGATTATCTTGCGATGTGACTGACGTTTGGCTATTGTTGCTGGAACTGCAGGGACCTCACTTTCTGCCATGGAGTACCTGTGAGCGAGCGCTTGCATCAACTTCAAACACAACAATACCTACGTAATATTACCACGATTCACTCAACCGCCAACATACCTCATTCTTATGTATACATATATAGTGTTAGTTGAGAAAAACATTTGCAGAAATTCTCTTATAGCTTTTTTCCTTGTAGGTGTAACGGGAATATGAGAATACAGTAAGCATTCTGCCACGGTAGATACCTCATACCGTTTTTGTCCCTCTCAAACAGCTGTACTGCGAAGCACTGGGTTTGTTAAAGGCTTAAACCGCTAATTTTTTCCCTCTGAAAGGCTAAGAAGGATGATAATACTACTTTTGACCATCAGAAAAAGACGAGAAGGGTCTGAGGTATGAAATCGGACTTGAACTGTTATTCTGCTCATGTAGTCGATTTGTTTAATACGAAGTGTGTGTATGCGTGTATACGATTCACTCAAGATTGAGGTTATACTATACCTCATCCACACTTAGATCCATACCTTGTATCCCTCCGCGATAACCTGGTGTTCACATCAGCTGCGAGTACTAACCCTAATTGTCGTTCATTGTGAGATGTAAGCCCTTAATGATGAATTGTGACTGAAGGATACAGTACTACTCGATTATTTTATCTTGGAAAGGTTATTTTGCGTTGCTAAAATAACAACTGAGAATCGCTGTCCATACTCCAGTGTTACCACTCGTGCATTTCACTGTATCGTATTATATTTCTTGTTCTCGTGCGTTCTCATACCAGTTTACTTTTGTGTTTTACTTCTATATTTAGTGAACTCAGTAATTTTAAGTATTAAACGCCTGAAGCAGATCCAGCATACGTCTGCATATAGTAAAAGAAGCAGCCACGTGTTTAGTGTTGTACTTAAAGTTGGCCAGCTGCGAAAAACAATTGCAGTCACACCACTTCAAGGATATAAGTTTAAGTTCGACTGGTAAACTACGCGAAAAGTTCTGTTGCTGTCTTCGACAACAACGCCATCTGACAGCTCAAAATAAAGTGTGTGAGTAGTAATTACAGAACATTATGCACATATGTAAAATTAAAATCTTTAAGAAAAGAGCAAAACGTTTTAAAGTTTTAGTTCCCCAAGTTTTATTATTAGTTATTTTTTCGACATAGAGTTCCATCGTGTGTTTGTAATGCATGAAGTATAAATTATGACAGTGTTACATAAAACATTCTGTCGATATAATGCCGATGGGTGCATTTTATCTCCGTGTAATTAGAAATTTAATAATGCATAAGGTAGAATGAGGGATGCAGATATTTCATGTCATATAAACTGAAGATAGAAATATTTATTTTCATTGCAGAATAAACCGATGTGATCCCGGGGCACCGATGTCATTATTTGTTGTGTAATGATGATTCAGTTCATCTCTTTGTGCATTGTGCCTATTTTTAGAACCGATATTATCTTGTATAAATGAAGCCCCATATTCCTCCAAGCATTGCTTTATCTCCCTGGTTCAGTGCCAGTATAGATACAGCGATGAAAGCCCGTGCATCAATCTTCAGCAGTTGATTTTGTATAAGTGAAAATCATAAAGCTTTCTATTTTGCTCTTATTAATCACCTAACACTAGCTACAAGAGATAGGGTGTTCCACTCAGCCGTTTCGTATCAGATATGCACATTAGTGGTCCCTTCAATTAAATAATCTAACGTGTGCACTCATATGACTTTCTTGATTCACTCTTATACAAAATATTGTAACAAACTGACAGTTCGACGAATCCCACTCCTGACACCAGTGTGACAAAATAATAAAATCCAGTCCAGTTACTTTCTATCACTTTATTTTTCTTCTAAAACTTTTATCACAAATACACAGTTCTCTTCTACTGATGTTGTCTTTCGTGATATTACAGCTCACAACTTTTTTGTACTCGTAATCTTTGCCCAGTTCTTTCATTGTCTTTCTTCACTTTTTCTACCCCTCATACGCTAACTCTGACTATACAATCACTCAACACTTAAGACTTCTTCACTTCGACGCGACGTATCTTACACAACGACCGTACCACACACACAGAGCTGTCTCACACTCATTGACACACTGAACGACTCATGTCTGTAACCGCAACTCCTCTAACTCGATCTCGATGCCTCGTCTCCTTATATAGCGAGGATGACGTAACACGGATCTTTCTCGAAGCTGTACAAATACGCCTACCGCCGGATGCTTCTCGAAGGTTCCAGTAATCCTTTGTTAAGTGCCGCACTCATTGTTGTTAGTCACGTCTTTACAAATAAAGCGAGGCAGCCTGACCTTGAGCGCCTTTGTTTGCTCGCCCACCTTTGTTGCGCGCAGCGCCCGGCGTCACAATATACTTAAACACTTACTGTTCAATCTATTTCATGTTTATCGAAGTAGACGTTTCTAGAAATGGTCTTATTACATATTTCCTTATAGGTACAATGGGAATAGGAGAATGCAGTAGGCTTAAGCGATAGTCAAATATTTTAATAACTCCTCGCTGTGTGATGACTTTGACATACCATTTGTATCTCCGGATGTAGAAAAAAGAATAACAACTTTGCTTTGAGGAAAGTAAAGGTACTAAAAAATTCAAACAAATAACAAGAGAGATCTCGGAAACGAGGTATGACAAACTGTGTGTTTAAACAGATCTGCGTTACTTTGTGGAGTAAGACTTTGTCTATCTCTTACGGTTTTCCAGGTTATGGCTCTTAAATTCTTAGATTCCTTTGGGTTTTGTTTGCGTGGGACTAAAGAAAAGTTATAGGAAAGCTTAGGAAGACTTGCTGCCAGCTAAGCAACAGTAAAGTCAAGTTTACAAACTCCTGTGTGTAAAGTATCACAACTTCGTGGATGTTCTGCAACATTTGTGAAGTTTGATTAACCACGTAATATGAACTGTTACATTCTGTCTGTCGTTCATCCCCTCGCTACACTCAATTTCGTTGTTGTGAACTTCAGGCAACACACGCTTCTTGCTTATAAACGAGAGAGAGAGAGACAGAGTGAGTGAGAGACAGAGAGAGACTCTCACTATTTCCTGTGCCTTATATTGAGTTTAATTTTATATTTAATACTTTCTCTGTATCTGAAAAATCTGATGTGTTGCACTCACATAACTTTCTCTACTCTTGTACTAACCATTCTTACAAACTCTTATTCCTATATCTTCTTCGTGTTAGTTGAGATAAACATCTGTACAAATTATCTTATTACTTATTTCCTTGTAGGTACAAGGGCAATATTAGAATACATTAGGCTTTGCGCGATAGTCAAATCTTTTAAAGCTTTGAGATTCTGTTCTGTTTGCACACTTAACATATAAAAACGAACAACGATGTTCGATTACACGAAAGCTAAGTTTTTCGAAACTCACACGAATAACAAGGAATATCTCCGAAAAGGTTCAGTCTACTAAAAATTTATTTAGACATAAATTGTGTATTTTAGCAATATCTACATTTTTTGTATAGTAAGATTTGGTCTATCTCTAACGGTTTACCAATTATTCAAAACTCATCCAGAGTAAATAGCACTTCATGAGCTATAGCCAAAAATTCAAGATATACATTTCATTTTTCATAAAAATCTCAAACATATAGCATTTTAATCAAAATCGTTAGAGCTATTTTCAAGAAAATCAAAATTTTCGAAAAATTTTCCATGTAAAGGATAGTTTAGAGTGGGGCTATTTTCTTCAAAATCTTCGTGTCGCATCGTTGAAAGGCATTAAATTTAAATATCAACTGTGATTTTAACTGACTATTCGTTTTTGAGTTATGCTGTCCACACACACACACGCAGGCACGCGCGCAGACCTTTTTCTAAAAATGCTCTTTTTGGATTCAGGGTCCTCAAAACATACTTCAGGTGAAATCTCGACATGAAACTTTTGGGTGGAATACAATACTTCCTCTACTTTATTATACGTACTAGAGAGAGTAAAAACCGGACATCCGGTTGAGCTACGTAATATCTAATTGTTGGCATAGGATTTCCATAAACAGCGACCAAATTCCCTTTTATCTCCTAGCAGGTTTTCCTATCCAATAGCGAAACGCTGAACGATATTGTACAGTTTCAATTTTAGCGAAAACTCGTTGAACGGTTAGTTGAAATGTGTGTGAAATCTAAGCTAACCTATAAATCAGTACGAAATGCGTTTTGTAGACGTGTAACAAATGATGGTGGGTGAGTGTGATGTTTTGTTAACTGGTACCTTGTATATAACATTGTGTTAGGCAACAAGCGAAGTTGTATAGGTTATTTCGTTCCATTAATTTCGGCGATATCGTATGAGCCACGAGTGATCTTCCTTGTTAAACAGGTTGTAGTGTAAATCTCCCTTTGACGTATGAGCGTTTTAATTAATCAGATATGCAAGTGACACACCAGTGTATCAATTAATGAACTCTTCATGCCTTTGATTATTATTTTTCCAGCTTTATTTCCTGGCGCAGAGTAATTTATTGTCATGATTCCAAACACAGATGTAAACTTTTGTGCCAAAACAGATTATAGCTTTACAAATAAAGTAATTTATAAAGAGAGAAAGAAGCCACTGAACTGATTTTGTCAATTCTTTGACCATTAAGAATTCCCATTCTTTCTGACGTGTATGGGCATGAAACAAAAAGCAGTCGTTTAGATTTTGACGTTCTTTAAAAGTATTTTAAGGTTATATTGACGTTCCTTAAACTGCTGTTCCTTCCTCCCAGTGACGTTTTCTTTGTAAACAGTGATGAGGCAGCCTGAATGCGACAACGCATTGCATATTTTTGTTTTATAGTGTGTTGCGAGTGTTAAAAACTCCCTTGTATTATTCCTAAATGCCCCCAGAGGAAGGCAAGGCTTTTAGGCAAGTGCAACGCAGGGCAGGGGTAAACTGAACCAGCAGGGGCAACGCTGGGATTTAATCACATGAACAAGATGAGTCCTTGAGAGAGATACATACATAAACACGAAGAACATGAAAACTAAATGCGCCTTAAAGCAGGGATACCAATTCACCTTTACGACTTGACCCTCATTAAGAAGAGAAGATGTCAATTAAAATCCTTCCTGACCTGGTTTCTAAAGATGCTCTTATACTCCCTTAATGTCTCTATTTTATGGCTGTCATATAGAATTTCATGACGTCATAACACGCCTTCGTGCAATTTCAGCCGAGCACGTGAATTTCAATAGAGGAAAAGAACTTGTAAAACATTGACCTTGAAAAGGACTTAATTCAGGTCGTGTTATTATAATTGCTTGGGTCATTAGCAGTTTTTCCTGCTTTCACCGTATGCACTAATACTGCTCAGTTTAGGTGCTGAATTTAATATATACCGGAGTACATGTGCTCTGTTTAGTTAAGATGCCCCCAAAGTATAAGTTGGTAAATGAAATCAGAACACATGAACAAAACACAAACATCTTATTGTTTACAGTTAATCACAGCTTTACTATTCAAAATTAGATCGACAAACGTTTAAACCAGAGAAATGGCTGGTGTTTTTGCGAGAGTAGGGCAGAATAAGGCACGTCGATGCACTCTTTGTGTTAATCGCAATGGGCGTGCGTTCCAACACTTACTTAGAATACTAACGCTCTCATTAACTGTAAACAATGACATGTTTGTGTTTCGTTTCTTGGATTAACATTGTGTGCCTTACTAAGATAAATGCAATACTAACTCCGCTAATCCGAAATTCCGCATAGTCAAGAAAAGAGCTAGGAAAAATATCTACCAAATTTGTCTTGAATTTTAAAACAGAAAAAAAAAAAAAAAATAAAAAAAAAAATAAAAAAACAAAGATTAAGATTAAAGTGACAACGTAAATTTATTAGCACAGAAGAACACGAAAGAAATACTACAGGGATTTTGGCTCGTGTTAAAGCAAACCTAAAGATAGTAAAAATATTAGGCAAAGTGAAATCGGCCATAATGAATTATTGCACTAATTGAGCGACTAAAGGAATTTAGTCAATGTGTTTAACATTGAAATTAAAACTGTGGATCTGTGCTTTTAACACAATCAGAGACTTTTCAACATCGTATCTGAATGGGAAAGTTAAATATGAAGAATAAATAGAGAAAGTCGTGTGAACGTGCGATACTTTTTGATTCCTCAACGTTGTTTTATCTACTACTTCATCATATAGCGACAGTTATTGTAGGTCTATTGGTTCACTTGAATCTGTATAAGGCAAACAGATGACCTGGGTTGCGTAGTCGCCTTGTTGTTCCATATAGTTTGTTTTTGGTAGATTATTGATTTGGGATCGTGAAACTCTTTACTGTTGTTTTGAGTGTGACAGATGGCTCTAGTTGTGTAGTCACCTTCCTGTATAATCTGCTTAGGTAATTGCAAGATACCTTTTGGTACATAGTTGCCTTTATGTACTACCTACCTGTATAACTATTTGTTGTGTTCAGAGGTTGGCAGTTTGGGTCGTGGTACTTACCTGGAGAAACTTCGACTACTTCCACTCAGATTGGATTTGAACCTACGACCTCCCAAATGCGAGTTTCTACTTTTGTACGTTATTTAATTTATAGTAAGTTGTACTTAAGTGAGTGACGGTTGAGTAAAGTTCTTTCTTTGGAAAAGTGGTCGTGAAAAGGTGTTAGCTTTTCAGGTAAGGGCCCTAGAGTTGGTGCGACCGGGGCGGCGGGAGGTCGTCTAGTGACGTCATAGTTGCCCGTCTCTCTCCCTCTTGCCATTAATTCTCATTGGGCGGGGCAGCAACAGAATGCTATGGCTGTGACGTCATCGCATCCCTTGCAAGCTTAGCGCTGCTTGTGGTTTTCCTCAGGGCGGCGTGCACCGTGCCTGCCTTATTTAATTGTGTAATTATCACAATCTACTTAGTGCAGTTCTGACAGCACTTAGCCAACTTTCCGTGTAAGTGCTGGCACCGAGGAAGAATCACCTCGCTCTTCATTTTGTTTGTTCATCTGCTTCGAGCGTACAGTTCACTTACAGAACTTTCTTACCTAATGATTCTTACAAACCTTGACTCGATCTTGGATTTCTATGTCGTTATAAATCATTTTTAGGCACCTAAAATAAACTCTGAAATTCCAAAAATAACGACTTCCCATTGTAAGTTCTCCAAAACTTACACAAATAAGAAGGAATATCTCTGAAATGGTTCACTCTACACAAAAAAAAAAAAAAAGATAAATTGGGTTTTAGCAAGATTTACATTTTTGTGCAGTAAGATTTGGTCATTCAGAGTAAATAGGACTACATAGATAATTAAAAAACAAAGGAACAGCTAAAAATCGAAATTGGTAATTTACTATATAAAAACGAATGTCTGTTGCTTATGGACTGACGCAACGTTTTACATTCACATGCTTTTCTCTACTCGCTTTTATTTTACGTAATGTCCTTCTCTACTCGTCCTTTTACATATAATTCATACAATTTTCTGTATGATTGAAATATAAATGCAACGTATTACATTCATACGGTTTTCTTAATTAACTTTCCTTTCACTAATTCACATGAATTTCTCTTCTCACTCTCCTGGAAAAAATTCATACACTTTTATATATTGTCAAAACAGAAATGTAAGGTAGGTATTACATTCATACAGTTTTCACTACTCGCTTTTCTTGCTGTTTATTTGTGGTTGTTCAACAGTGCTTTTGTATAATGTTCTCCCGGTGTTTTTTATTTATTTAGTTATTTATTCCTTATAGTATCCCAGGAGTTTTAATTAAATATTTGCTGATGTGTGTTACTTAATGTTTTTAAATGTCTCCAAGGAAACACAAGGCTATTGGTCAAGTACAACCTGGTCCCAAAGGCGATAATTCGTCAAACCATCACTTGTATAGGTCGAAGTACTAAGTTCCCCCTTGGAAGCTTGTTATAGAGGCATATATAAATAAAACACGAACCACAGAGTTAGTTCAATGCGTTTTTGAAGGATAAAGAAGGCAAGATGGAAGTGATATCCTACGCTCACCAGCCGCCACTGCTAAATGCCCGTCTTTTCATAGCGTGCTTGGCGACTCTAGGCTCTATAATGGCCTCGTATCTTCTCTTACTTACCAAGGTACGAATTTTGATGGCGCGCTGAATCTATTATGTGTATGGAAATGAGAAACTGCGCTAGTATAAGGAAGAAAATATGGATTTTGAAAGAGAGGCCCAGAATAGGTTAAACACACACATAGACACACATACACACACACGCTTGACGTTACATCGACATAACTTAGTGACAAGTGATACTGAGAGGTTACAACAACATTTTTACCAGAGGCTCACTCTGAAGCAAGGAATGTGAATCACTTCTGTTCTTATCTACAGGGGCTATCGGATTTAGGTACTTTCTCTAGCGGAAGTATTGTATTCCACCCAAAAATTCGATGTCGAGATTTCACCGGAAATATATGTTTTAAGACCTCCTTAAAAAATTAGAAAAAGGTCCGTGTGTGTGTGTGTTAGTGTGTGTGTGTGTCTCTGTCAGTCTGTGGACAGCATAACTCAAAAACGAAAAGTCCGTTAAAAACCAAAGTTGGTATTTAAGTTTAATGCCTTTTAAGTATGCGACACGAAGATTTTGAAGAAAATAGCCCCGCCCTAAACTACCCTTTACATGGAAAAGTTTTCGAAAATGTTGATTTTCTTGAAAATGACACTAACGATTTTGATTAAAATGCATATATTTAAAATATTTTGATGACAAATGAAATGTATATCTTGAATTTTCTGGCTATAGCCCATGTAGTCGTATTTACTCTGGACGACTTTTGCATAACTGGTAAACCGTTAGAGATAGACCAAATCGTACTGTGCAAAAAATGTAGATCTTGCTAAAATACACAATTTATGTCGAAATAAATTTTCTTGTAGGTTGAACCATTTCGGAGATATTCCTTGTTATGTGTGTGAGTTTTGGAGAACTTATACTTCTGTCAAATGGAGCATCGTTATTCATTTTTATATGCTAATCGTACAAAGAGAAGGAAATTTGAAAGCTTTAAAAGGTTTGACTATCGCTCAAAGCCTATTGTAGTCCCGTATTCCCCTTGTACCTACAAGGAAATAAGGAATACGATAATTTGTACAAATGTTTATCTCAACTAACACGAAGAAGATATAGGAATAAGAGTTTGTAAGAATGGTTAGTACAAGAGTAGAGAAAGTCATGTGAGTGCAACACATGAGATTGTAGTCGCTGGTACTCGAAAAAAAAAGTTTGCTAAACATTTTGATAGTTTATGACTGGTATTTGTTCCTTCATTTGTATCAAAACATATTTTCGTCACAATTTCAGGTGTTATACTAAATCGATTTACATCCCCTAAATTCAGTAAAATAATTTTACTAAATATAAAATATGAAACTTTGAGAAACATAGCTGCAGTTTTCGTAAAGTATAAAACTAATAAAATGAATAATCTGATAAAAATTTCGCATGTATACTCTCCGTAGTTCTTTCAGCATATTAAAATATAGATTTTCTCTCTATTAAGTTGGCAGCTGGAAGTTTTTTTTAAGTGGAAACGATTGCTTTCTGAAGATGTGGGTCGTAATGTTGCCTTCCGTCTTGTGTGAACGGCATCATTGTCTAGGCCAGGGCGTGTGACCGACAGCGGTCGTTTAGGCAACCCTTCTGCCTTGCGTGCGTGGCGTATAGCAGACACTCAAGGGGCGGTGGTTCACTCAGCTGAATGCTCGTACCTGTAATTGAGAGGAAAACGGACGACTGACTCGTTACTCTGCCTTCTCAAAACGGAGATACGGTTTTAATTGCCGGATGTGGTGGGGATAAACTACTTTCTCTACTAGGTCTAAGTGCATTTGATCCAAAAATTCGATACCGCGATTTCAACGGAAATATGTACATAATTTGAGACCTGCTGAATAAACGAAACACATTTTAAAAATGTCTTTGCGCGCATACTTGTATGTATGTGTGAACATTATTAAAAACGAAATTTCACTTCCATTTGCGGTGAAATCTAGTAATCAAGTTTTTGGGTGGAATACAACACTTTCTTTATACTTAAAATGGATAAACAGTAAAGTACTTGAAAAAATACAATAACCTAAAACTGGTATTTGACCTCAGTATTTAAAAAGAAAAACACGCTTTCTCTTGTTTGTTGGGGACATTTTGCGAACTATATTTCAATAAAGGGTTTAGCAATTAAAGCATATCGAGTTGTTAGGTTGGTAATTGGCTGGCGTTATTTGCTTAGTCAAATGGGGAACAATATTAGCAGCGCCAGTTTTCATTGCCAACATTACAGTCGTGTCATGTTTTATTTCTTGTGAGACCATTACAGCTTGTGATTTGGCTCATGCCCTTTCACAGATTGTGCCGAGGAGAATTTCCGATATAGAAATAACATCTACTAAACGATCTGCCCGCGTCTGAAAGAACGAGAAAGCGTGTTTCGCTCGAACGAAAGCAAGTTTTTCCGATAACTTGAAGGATAGCGATTTCAGGGATCAGGAACCTCCCTAAGTACAAGAAAAGTTGTTTAAATAGGAGCACCATTGGATATCACAACAAAGTGACATCCGGGCACATAGAATGCTAAAGAAAAGTGGTACAAGAATACTCTGGCCAAGCAGAATTATCAACTGTTACGGTTTACATTACTCCGCTGAGGACGCAAGTGGTAGTTCCTGTTTCGTTAATATGCAGAGTCCTGCATTGCTGTGCAATTTTCCTCTCATATATAAAAATAACAATTAATTGTCTGGTTGATAAATATGTATGCTGTAATTGAAGGAGGCAATTATAACTGGGTACATTGATACTGACTGGCTGCACTTTCGAATGCATTCTGAACTCCATTTTCATTACAAAGACACGATAATTGCTGTTTTATAACGTGTTGAAATAAAGGATGGAATAATATGAAACTGTGTATAAGATTAGGCTGTATGAGATGTAACTATCCTGCTGGGGGAGGGTGGGCCTATGGTATTATTATTATTATTATTATTATTATTATTATTATTATTATTATTATTATTATTATTATTATTATTATTATTATTATTATTATTATTATTATTATTATTATTATTATCATTATCATTATCATTATCATTATCATTATCATTATCATTATCATTATCATTATCATTATCATTATCATTATCATTATCATTATCATTATCATTATCATTATCATTATCATTATCATTATCATTATCATTATCATTATCATTATCATTATCATTATCATTATCATTATCATTATCATTATCATTATCATTATCATTATCATTATCATTATCATTATCATTATCATTATCATTATTATTATTATTATTATTATTATTATTATTATTATTATTATTATTATTATTATTATTATTATTATTATTATTATTATTATTATTATTATTACCCGGCGTTGCTCGTGGTTTGACTTAATTTGGATATTATGAAGAACCTAAAATAAACAACATAAATAAAAACACAGGAAAAAGCAATGTTGAACAACGCCAAGTACCACAGGAAGAAAAGCAAGCGAGGAGAGAAAGCTGTGTGAATGTAAGACGTTTCATTTCAATGTCACTCATACAGAAATTTGCATGAATTCTCTGTAGAAGAGGTAGTAGAAAAAGAAATGTGATTGTGTTTTGTAAAAGAAACTGAGTAAAGATAATCGTGTGAATGTAATGCGTTGTATTTCAATATGGAAATATGGAAAATTGGATGTTGAAGAGGAATAGAGAAAGAAATGTGATCGTGTTTCGTAAATGAAAAGTAAGTAGATAAAACCTTGTGAATGTAATATGTAGCATTTCTATTTCAGAAAATAGAAAACTGTATTACTTGGAAGCACATGTGAATTTAATACGTAAAAGAAAAGCGAATAGAGAAAGCCATGTGAACAGGAATGTAGTATAATAAAATGGATAGCATAAAACTTTGTCCATGAGAAAATACATATACGTGCCGAATTTCGATGTGGTCGGTCAATCGGTTTAGGAGCGCTTAGAGGACCTACACACACACACACACACACACGCACACACACACGCACACATACATACACACACCACACAGACACATACACACACACGCACACACACACACGCACACATACATACACACACACCACACACATACACACACACGCACACACATACACACACGCACACACAAAATTCCATTCACCTCATATACCGTTAAACCACCGAAGGGAGGTTGTAAGCCTAAATTAAAATACAAGAATTAATTTTTAATTTCACTCTGTCTAGGGAAGTAAGAATTTCGCGGTATGTTTCAAATAAAAATGTTAAAAGTGTTTATTCTTTTTAAATAACCCTATGTATTATTAGAATGTTGCTATTCTAAATTCACATTTACACGAGTTAGTATATGTGTAAACACAACAGGCTGTGTAAACGACAACAAAAAGGTCAATTTTAGTTCCACAGTTTTTTCAGTAGCTGCTAGCGTTTATTTGCAAAGCTTTTAAGAATCTATTTTCCTCATTTTAATTTCCTTCTGCGCTTAAATGCCTGGCATAATAAATCAGTTTTGTATATAAATAGTTTCTGCGTACGTATGCGATAGAAATGCACACAAAAGCTGTCACCATAATCATGCCATGTCAATATAATGGCTAAACAGAAATAACGATTTCTACTAATCCAATATTATTACCTCTGTGTGTGTGTATTACATCCTTGTTGTAAAAGCCCTGTATTGTTCTTAGTAAAACAAACAGAAACAATATTGACAAATGAAGTCATAATACCCGTAAATTGTTCCGGTTTGTTAGAACACAATAACATTTGCAACACAATACACCAGAAATGAACAGTAAAACATGACTCGTATAAAACTTAGTAACTGAAGCAATATCATAATAGTTGTAACAAAACTGTAATAAACAAGCATTGTAAACACCAATAAAAACAAGACACAAATGTAACAGATGGTTTATCCGCTGCGTCAGTAACAAACTGCAATCGGAAACAAGGACATGATGCAACAACTGCGCATGCGCAAGAGAGACTTTATCGCCACACTCATTTCTTGGAGTTATTCTTGTGCAGTACGAAGCTGAATCTGCCTTAGTGTTGCCAATTTAGTTTTTTTTAAACTAAAACTGTTTTTTCAGGAACATGTTTAGTTGGCAAAATTTATAAATTTAACATTGCTAGTACAGGGATTTAGTTGTTTGATAAACTGCATTTAGTTGGAGAGAAGTATTTTTAACATCGACAACAAAGACATTTAGCGGATTTCTTATTTTTGTATGGTTATTTTTCTTGATCCTCTATTGGCAACACTGATCTGCCTTTGTTTCAGAGCTCGACCTGCCATTGTCGGAGTAAGACGTTCTATTGACGATTCATTACTTAGAAAAGTGTGAATATCCAACTACCTCATATTACCTTTGCATAAAATATTTTTTCGGTATTTCCTTTTTCTAAAAATAGTTGTAATTGTCTTTATTAAGATGTCACATGTGTACCCTATTTTTGTCAGAAGTAAAACCTGTGTATATCGAGAATTTTGGAGAAATAGACTCTAAATAGTCTTTATTATGAATCACTTTTATACGGGGTGTCCGTAAATTATTGAACGATTTCATCAGAGTCTGTTTTTACTTTCTCTACTACGTATAGTAAAGTAGAGGAAGTATTCTATTCCACCCAAAACTTCGATGTCGAGACTTCACCGGACACATGCATGTTTTGAGACCCCCTAAATCCAAAGTAGGCTTTTGTGTGCGTGCGTGTGTGTGTGTGTGTGTGTGTGTGTGTGAAAAACATTTAACTTAAATACCAAATTTGGTTTTTAACAGACTTTTCATTGGTGTGCTGTCCACAGACACACACACGGACCTTTTTCTTTATTTAAAAAAAAAAAAAAAAAAAAAATAATAATAATAATAATGTAAAATAAGGTTTTCTTTTAAAGTTTATAAAGAATTATTAGAATTTTTGCCTTCGAAGGCAATTTACGTTTCTTCTGAGACTAGAGTTTTGAATACAAATGTCAATAAAATTAATTAGAAATATACGACTATTGTTCAGTTAAGTTCTATTGCCCATGAAAATACGAGTCAAAAGGTTTATAACAGTTAGAAGAGACAGTAGCTGTCTGATATCAGATTTTGCCATTTCACTCTTGTGTTTTGAGTTGTGCTAGAGTGTGTCACAAGACGCGAATGACGGGAGGGGGTGGGGGTGGGACTGTTAGGGGTTGCTCTCACCCCTTGCTGTGCACGGCGCGGTTCAGTTTGCGACGGAAGGTCGGTGGGAGTGGACCGACGTTCTCCACGCCTGGTGCTATTCGCCCCATTTGGACGTCATCGTCATCGTTTCGCTTTTGTTATCTTCACGCTGCTATGACAACGGATTGCAGGAAAGTGTGTGCTAATAATTATTGTGTTTCCTTTCTGTGATATCAGAGACACAGAACACGTGTTTGTGAACTGACATAACTTCCCGATAAACTGAATCATTGGTGCCTTGGTGAGTGAGACAACAATTCTCTTATTATTTGGGTACTTGAAAACGTGACGAAGTTATTTATGTGCAATGCCATGTGGTAAATTTGATTTAGTGATTAGTGCATAAATTAGACGATGGCTCCAAATAACACATTGTAGCAGAACGATACATTTTGTGCGTTTACAGATTTTATTTGACAGAAATATTACAATTGTGTTCTTCCGGTATAACTTGCAGTTGTTGAAATAGGACTTAAACTTTCTGAAGCGTCCATAATAGTCGACTTCCTCGGTCAATTAGTTGGGAGTCAAAATGGGCAAACGTCATGATTCATTTATTTCCTTTGGTTTTAATATCTTGCTTCCTGATTAATCTTGATACATACCTAGCAGGTAAAGAAAGTACTGGATCCCACCAAAAATTCAATATTATGATTTCAACAAAATACTTGTTTACTAAATAAAAATATGCACTCACATGACTTTCTGTACTCTTGTACTAATCATTCTTACAAATTCTTATTCCTATATCTTCTTCGTGTTAGTTGAGATAAACATTTGTACAAATTATCTTATTGTTCGTTTTCTTGCACGTGCAACGGAAATTTGGGAAGAGATAGTTTTAAAGATTTCAGATTTCATTCTCTTTGCACAGTTCACATATACAAATTAATAACGATGTTCCATTTGACAAAAGTATAAGTTCTCCAAAATTGTAGAAAAAATTTATTGAGACATAAATTGTGTATTTTAGCAAGATCTACATTTTTTGTGTAGTATGATTTGGTCTATCTCTAACGGTTTACCAGTTATGTAAAAGTCGTTCACAGTAGATACGACTACAGGGGCTATAGCTAGAAAATTCAAGATATACATTTCATTTGTCATAAAAATATCTCATACATATGACATTTTAATCAAAATCGTTAGTCATTTTCAAGAAAATCAAATTTTTTGAAAAATGTTCCATATAAAGGGTAGTTTAGGATGGGACAATTTACTTCAAAATCTTCGTGTCGCATCCTTGAAAGAAAAACTTGAATACCAACTTTGGTTTTTAATCGACTTTTCGTTTTTGAGTTATACTGTCCACAGACACACATGGACCTTTTTGTAAAAATACTTTTTTTTTATTTTTTTATTTTTTTATTTTTTTATTTAGGGAGCCTCAAAACATATTTTCGGTGAAATGTGGAGATCTAATTTTTGGGTGGAATACAATACTTCCATAAGTGTTTTTCTTTTATTCTCAAGGATATACGTATGTCTGGTAACTTTAAGCTATATGGACCCCGGACCCATTTGACCATCATTTCACTCATTTTATTCGTCGTCCGATATGATCTAACTGGGTAAAGTTTTTTTTATTAATAGTTTTTAGGGGAATGAGCACAGAAAATCATGTAAATGGAACGGAATTTTTAATTATTAGATTTTTATTTCGCTGGTTTCGTTTTAGCACCACAACAGATACTAAAATTAGCTTTTCCCCATGTAGATTTTAAATTACTGTCAAAGAACGACGTCATGATGTCACACTTCAGATGTTCTATACACTGGGTTTAGTTGACGAAGCGCATGCGCTTTTGGCTTCTTAACTCGGCTACGTGAAAAGTGATCACGCAATTAATTTCTTACTCGCAGAGGCAATGCTTGAGATTTATTTAATTATTCTGGTTGAAATGTAAAGTTTGATTAGCAAAACAGATTATATATTTTCAAGAAGCAAAACTGTTTGGCATATAAAATACTCGCTCTTCAACATACAATTTCTTATGATTGAAATAGAAATGTGACGTAATACATTCACACTTTTTCTATTTGCTTATGGCTTTAGTGTATTGTAGGTATGAGACAAATGACAGGCTGTGTTGTATTATCAGCTTTCTCCTTTAATTTGCGCCATTTTACTCGGTTAAATGCATCACTATTCCACGTTCTTAATACAAGATTTTCATAAAGTGAAACGAAACAGGTTTTGTCGTGTGAAATTATCAGAGCTTGTATGTACCACATAGACGGTGTTGAAGAGTCATTTGACACAATATCTTGTGCAGTTTCTATCAAGGCCGGCTACATTATCCCCAAGGACTCGCTGGTGTTTGCCCCGCCGCTTAAAATACAGCACTTGACGTTCCCAACGTAATGGGACTTTAGCAGCAGGTTTTCGGGAAATACCAAGAAGCACATTCAATTAAACGAGATCAACCGCTAGAAATACTTTCCTTTTACAAGCGCTAACTTGCACTAATTGGAAATGCATTTTCATTAGTATAAGACTGGAAAGTCTGGTTCACAACCACCACTAACGGCAACGACAACCAGAAAGTTTAATTAAATACATCGGAGAAGCTTTCCCGGGCTCCAGGAACGGGAAACAAGACTTGGCCAAGTTTTTAACTTTCTCGTTCTCGTTACTGGACACAAAATGTTAGTAAACATTTACAGAAATTATATTATTGTTTTACTTCCTTTTATGTGCAACGGGAATATGGGAATACAGTAGGCCTTGATTGATAGTCAAATCTTTTAAAGCTTTCAAATTACGTTCTCTCTGCATGGTTAAGATAATAAATCCATTTGACAGAAAATTTCTCCAAATCTCACACAAATAACAAGGAATATTTCGGAAACGGTTCACTGTACAAAAAAAATTTCTTTGACATAAATTTTGTTTAAGCAAGATCTACATTTTTGTAGAGTAAGATTTGGTCTATCTCTTACGGTTTACCAGTTGTGCAAAAGTCATGCAGAGTAAATAGGACTTCATATCCAGAAAATAAAAAACATATACATTTCATTTGTCATAAAAATATTTCAAACATATGGTACTTTAATCACAATCGTTAGAGCCATTTTCAGGAAAATCAATTTTTGAAAAATTTTCAAAATTAAATTTTCATTAAACTAAATACCTAAATACTTTGGTTTATAACCGACTTTTCGGTTTTGAATTATGCTGTAACCCCCCCCCCCCCACACACACACACACGAACCTTTTTGTAAAAACGCTTTTTTGGACTCAGGGGCCTCAAAACATATATTTCCGGTGAAATCTCGACATCGAATTTTTGGGTGGAATACAATACTTCCTCTTTTATTATACTCAGTAGAGAAAGTAAAACTATCATTGGTCAGCTAGAAACAAATGTATTCCCAATGCGCAATATCGACCTCCGCTAAGTTATCGACATGATAATAGGGTTATACAGTAGGTTTCAAGCGACAGTAGGATATTTTAGGAGCTGGTCGTTATGTGATGGCTTTGAAATTCCGTTCTCTTTGCATCCAAGAGGTAAAAAGATGAACATTCGTGTTTGAGAAAAGTAACGGTACTTGAAAGTTCAAACCAATAACAAGGAATGTCTCAAAATGTATTTGATATCAGTTCTGTGATTAACCGGATCTACATTTCTTGTGTAGTAAGATTTTGTCTCTCTCTTACGGTTTACCAGTTTTACAAAACTCAACCACAAGACGAAGACCTTAGAGGATATTCTTAGACAATTTAAGATATAATTATATTTGTCATGAAAATATCTTATACATGTGGCATTTTAATGAGAATCGTTAACCCATTTTTCAGAAAATCAAAATTTCAAAAAATGTTACTTGCGTTTGGATAATTTTCTTGGAAATCTTCATGTCACATTATTAGCTGCTCGACATACTTGCTAAGTTTGGTATTTAAACTCTGCCTGTGGTTGTTTTGGTTCCCATACACGCGCCGGCCACGTGATGTTCCTATCTCGCCGTTCAACTATCTCAAAACACTGAACAAAGTATAGTGGTGCGTATTAAACATTACATGCATGTTGCAGCTCACGATGCAAATTTACTTATAATTATGTGTTTTGGAGGATTGTAATACTTGATTGTACATGCAGATAAGCAATACAGGTGTGAAAACTTTGTTGAAAAATGCATTTTGTTTGAAACAGTGAAATTTGATGTAAATGTTGGGTTATCACATAGAAGTTACACACTTACGTGGACTGTTTTTCAAGAAAGGCATTTTACTTAACCTCTTTGGGTGTTCAGAAATGCTGCACGTCGAATAAGAATAGCAGAAAGGTCAACACCTCGGCGGTTCTGAACGATACATTTGTGCAAGTTCCTCTTCTAAATCCAAATGCACAAAATGAGAAAACTTTAGAATTCTCCTCGCCAGAGATAGCAGTGCAATTTAAATCAACTTTTCATTACCAATGTAATGCTAGTGGCTTTAACCATTTCATACTTGTGTGGGACTAAAAGTAAGCCAGTCTAACTTTATACAGACAAGCATGGAAATAGAAGCACGTTGAGAAATTTTATGTTCGCTATAATTAGCTGCATGTGTAGGTTTTTGTGTTTTAATGTTGTAGTCCTGTAACTGACGTACTTTATGACGTCATTATGAAGGGTTATCGTTTCGCGTTTCCTTCTGCAGTTTGTTTCTTCGTGTTTTGTTTGCAACACATAGCAACGCCAACATAAGTTTCACTCACTGCAAGGAAAACATTGCTGCTGGTTATTCTGCACATAAACTTTCATACACTTGGTGTTTACTTCTTGAAGTTACGTATTGTAGTGGTGCACGGGCGGGTTGTGTATGTGCAGGGTTGGTACAACTTTTAATAAGTCTTTATAAATTTGGTTACAGTGTTGCACTTACATGACTTTCTCTACTCTTGTACTAACCATTCTTACAAACACTTATTCCTATATCTTCGTGTTAGTTAAGATAAAAATTTGTACAAATTATCTTATTGCCTATTTCCTTGTAGGTACAAGGGGAATATTAGAATACAGCAGGATTTGAAGAACAGTCAAACCTTTTAAAGCTTTGAGATTCCGTTCTCTTCGCACGGTTAACATATAAAATGAATAACGATGTTCCAATTTGACAGAAGTATAACCTCTCCGAAACTCACACAAATTACAAGGAATATCTCCGAAATGGTTCACTCTACTAAAAAATTATTTGGGTATAAATTCTGTTTTAGCAAGATCTACATTTTTGTATAGTAGAAATTGGTCTATTTCTTACAGTTTACCAATTATGCAAAAGTCGTCCAGAGTAAATACGACTACAGGGGCTATAGCCAGAAAATTCAAGATATACATTTCATCTGTCATAAAAATATCTCAAATATGTAGCATTTTAATCAAAATCGTTATAGCCATTTTCGAAACATTTTCCATGCAGTGTGTGGTTTAGGGTGAAGCTATTTTCTTCAAAATCTTCGTGTTGTATTCTTAAAAGATATTCAACTTAAAAACCAACTTTGGTTTTTAACTGACGTTTCGTTTTTGAGTTGTGCTGTCCACAGAGTGACAAACACACACACGGACCTTTTTCTAAATTTTTTTTAATTCAGGGGGTCTCAAAACACACATTTCCGGTGAAATCTCGACATCGAATTTTTGGGTGGAATACAATACTTCCCCTACTTACCAGTAGAGAAAGTAAAAATCTTGCCCAAAACGTCTAGCTCGTCTGAAATATAATCAAAAAATTCCACACAATTGAAGTTTTTAAAATTGTACTTCACCAAAACAATACCTCTATCGAATCAATAATTAATCTGCTACTTTCATCTGTCCACTGTGCTCTTATAATTGAAAACACTCTTTCAACATTAACATTGTGTTGCTTGCCTCCACAGAATACCAACCGTTTGTCTCAGAGTGCAAATGCTGCATTGCCAACCTCTCATGCAATGTTCTGTGCATGAGTATACTCATTGATTATAGCCGGCATAGCTTTGCTACCATAGAAAGTTGCAGCTAAAAACCAGTTATTCATTATTCATTTATATTTTCGCCGTTGGTAGTTCGTTTTCTAATGATCACTGTTTGCTTCTGAAAATAGACATCAGAGACTTTGATTACACCAGTTTAAAATAACCACGATTTTTATATAGAAGTGTAAAGGGGCAGGATGCATTCTCGTACTGTAGGTAATTAGCTGTTATTCTCTACCTCCTCTTTCAGTCGGAGTGTTAATCATGCCTGTGGCGCCGAATCCTGGTAATTGCACATTTTGGCTTGCGCCTGCTTCTTGCAGTAGGTATACGAGCTGTGTTGAATCTCAAATGCCACTAATTGTGTAAACTATCCCAGTTCCAGTGACGTTTAAATAACATACTATATCTGCGTTTATTGCTTATATTCGGTCAAATGGGGTTAGATTACAGCGAGGACTGAAACGGAGCGTTTGCCAAAGGAATTGAGGTGTTACCCTTTGTTCGCTGTTCCCTTTGAATGGCGTTGCGATGATTTTCAATGAAACCACAGGATTTGTATTGATTTTAATGTGGGCTTCGGTTTCTGTTTCAAACCAGCGGGTTACGATAAAACTATTGTTCCCATGATGGGTCGTGATTTAGTGCAACTAAATACATAGAGTAAACAAAATAACGTCCGGACATCAATTGTCAACGTGGCATGCAGGGAGTAGATATGATACATTCACATTTTTCTATATTTCAGCAGTTATACACCAGAATGTTTTATATATAAAGTAGATATGTACGGATTTACTGCTGTGAGACTATATGAAGTTTTACAGAACACAAGTCATCAATTTATAAAGAAAACCATAATTTATCACTTTTCACAATTCAGTTGAAAAGTTAAGATCCTTTCAATTCAATTATCAGTTATGCTTTCCTAGAAAATTGAACTGAAAGTGTTAATCGTAGTTGAGAAGGTGCCTATGAGATTTAGGTTATGAGACAATGACACTAGTTCGTGCAGAACACCAACATTAAATCTAATCGTAATATTACTACGTCTAGATATAGATAAACGAACCCCAACCAGTGCCAGAGTTCACTGACATAACCTAGCGTCTCCTTATATTACAACAGATGTCTATATTTGTATAAATACACCATTATTTATTGTAGCTTATATTGCACAACTTGTAGTAATATACATAAACGGCAATAATTCACACTTATCGGGATCTTCACAACTCCCAGGTAAAGTATTTCTGACAATACGCAATCTTAACCAAAGGATCAAGTGAGGTTAGGTTAGGTTAGGTTAGGTTACTGTCTACATACATGACGAGGTTATACCCTCTGTTGTCTATTACACAACATTTGTACGACCTTTTGTCAGAACAGAAACAAACTAAAATGATTAAACGTTATCCAGAAAGAGTAAACTTTATTTACTTACGTATTTGATTTTGCTAATTCCTATACTCTTTCCAAAGTTTGCTTTTCTCTACATTTCTATACTCTGTAAGCTGCTGGTTGTATATAAATTCGTTCTGACAAATAAAATTAATAGTTACTTACTCTTCACTGTGTGAAAACGTTCGTTTTCCACTCATTATGTCCAATTAGCAAAGTAAACAAACCAATACCGCAACTATAACCTCACTTCAGATCGCCCAAGCTCGACTGAACTGAAGAAACCATTGTCACCGGAATTTTCGACGCCAGATTTCTGGTGCAAAACTTAAAAATGTAGTGAGCTACAAACATAATGTTGTGTTGCTGCATACTTACTGTTAATGAAGATAAACTATCACAATGCATTTACGCCTTGAAGATAACAGAAGGATGCGCTAGCCTGAAGATATTCAGATGCTATGGGAATGAAATTTCAAGTCTTCTGTATGGCCAGGAAAAATACGAATAGCTTCTTCACTTTTAAGTTGAGATAGTTACAGACGTAGAAGGTAATTGTTCTAGTTATGCTATTGTTCCCAAAGTATGGTCATTTATTTAAGTTTAATGGTTTCCCACAAAAGAATAAATGTTAGTAAAATTAGAACTTTGACACTGTGCTAATTTAGAAAGTGTTCTACTAACCAAATTATCTATCACACTTTACAGATATTTAAGTTTGTTTCATTCTTTATTGCTTCATATTATTCACACCTTAATTACTCAGTAGAGATAGTAGAAACGGAAAAAAAGTCAGAACACGTAAACGGTATTAACTTTTCTTTTATTTCTATTTGACTACTAGGATTTAAGTGTAAACGAATACTTTGTGGGGTAATGTAAATTGACTAAAGCTCACAACAAAATTATAAACCTTTATGTAATTAACGACATATTAGGCAACTGTTTGTTAAACAAATAAAGGACGAACCTTTACGAATGTTATTAATTTTTACCCTTGAGGTCTAATGTTCTATAACCTGGTATTCCATATCGGAGTATGAATAAATTAAATGGGTGAAATACAGATGAAACATGGGTCGGTAATGTGCGCAATTTAATTTTTGGAATATTGATACGACATATATAGGTTTCGCGGCGTCCGGCGAGGCTGGTTGCTGTATCGGTGGTGCGGTTGACAATGTCTGCAGTAAATATATTACAGTTCATCGCGTAGTTATTTCTAACACACATAAAGAAAAGTACATTAATTATTCACCTATAAACAGTAATATTTATGAATTTTGTCAAGCATTTCTGGCATGTGCTTAGGGAATGACTCATTGCACTCTGCAATTTCTTGACGAATGGTGTTTTTAAGTTCATCTGAAGTGTGTGAATCTTACAAACTTTCTCTTTAATGTCCTTTCGTTGCCCTGGTTTAAACCCTGGCGATCTGTATCTCTCTAACACGGCAGTTTAATTGCAACTGTCCAGAATAACGAAGTAAAAGTACGTCTATAGCAGTGACCAACACGTTCCGTGTTGTTTTAAGCAAGACTGCTATTTGCTGAAACAGCTGTTGTAGGTAATTCCACAAAAAGGACTGGCCTCAAGTCTGTATAAACAAGTAGTTGTGATTGTGTCAACTGATGCACTCCGCTCATTGAGATGAAGGGAATGTTACGTGGTTGGTTTTCAAGCTACTCGACTCCAGCAACCTTCATCTGCTGTTCTGCTTTAACAATCCTCATAATACAACTAACTTTTTTCTGACCTCATATACGTATCTTACCAGGGTTTGAATTAACGGAGGGAGGGGATTTCCCCCTCTCATTAAATAATTTCCACGGGTGGTCAAGGAAGAATTCTTTCCCTGTCAGGGAAGTAATTTTTTTCTTTTTTACTGTATTTACTATTACGACTCTTTGAAAATACAACAAATGATTGTTTTAAATTATATCCTATACCCTCAGAGACGTTAAAATTATATTATTGGGAATTCGATTTCCAAGTTTCGACGAACAGAAATGTGTGTGCAATGTCGAGACGCGAACCCGTGTCCCGGAGGTTAGCGCACAGAGTACATTCATAATTCTATTGGCTTGACTGAAAGCCCACTTAGAGTTCCAGCCCTAGAACCAGTACTTCAGGTGCTATGCCATTGCCACCTCGCGACTTTTCGAGGGTAATTTTGCCCTTTAAGACAATTTTAAACCTTTGTTGGGCGTTTTAATATTATTACTTAAATGGCAAAAGCTATTATGCACGTTATTTGAGTTGTACGACACGTAATTTACGCCAAAATTTGAATACGTCCTTATTTATTAGCTTGTGCGTTTTGACTGTACGGCTCCAGGATGAATAAGGCGTGTCTGTCATTTTTTGGCAGCCAACCCGGCTCCAAGTATAAGAATCTGCCATTTTATTTTTACCTGATGCTAATGTACTCATATGATAGGTTAGTTTTTTCAAAGTTGTTTGCTGAATTGCTTTGCTATTATAACCCTTGTATGCCAACGGGACAATATTAAGATGTGCTTATTGCTGGATGACCAGCGCAATCTTAGGGCTCAGAAATGGGAAGTTTGCCAGCCGCTGCTTTCTCTCTCTCTCTTTGTCACAAACACGTGGACGTTAGCTGTGTTCACTATTATTGCTTTCTTTCCGCTTTTCAACTGTTTCAGCCCAGTAGCGCCAGATGTTCATGACGCTGGTTTACGTTTGGGAGTTAGCCTTCGCCCTTGGGGACCCGCTGTTTTGATAACGAATGTGCAAATACTCGTATTATCCACACAATTAGAGAGACTTGGGCATTTAACATAAGCTCTTTCAGTTTATCAACATACGTCACTTAGAAGCAGCCAATCGTCTTTCATCCATTTTGAACCAGTATGTGGCTATACGCCTGTTTGACTTTGCCTCTTCAATTATAATATCAATATCCTCACTAGAACATTCCCCAAAGCTTTTTTCTGCCATTTTTGAGTGGCCCGCATGGATACTTCAGATGTTCAGATCTGTAAGACAATTTTATAGGTAGTATGCCATTGTAAGGAAGAATTCTTAGATCTGAGCTAAGATAACACGTCAGGTTATTTTCATGCATTGTTTGGAATGCGCTCCGCTCTTACAGAATGGGATTATCACGCTTTACCAGATCGTTTATAGCCACAGTAGGACATTTCTATTCAATAGAATCGCTATAATAACCTTTTCACCCGTTCCTTAAAGACTTTCGTTCCACGCGTTTAAAAAAGCAGTTGTATCTGATCTGCCTTCCATTTTGCTTGCCAAGATGGCACTGAGGCAACAAAAGAACTCATTGTTCTGCGATTGGCGATAACGTGTATTATTCCAGTTCAATGGGGTTATCGAGAAGTCGCTCCGCAGCTCTCGTGTAACCATTGCTTGCTGCTATCTATCCCTGGTGTCTGTTATCAACACGATATCATCTGCATAGAGCAGTGATTGTAAATACACCAATGGTTTTTATGGGTGTCGAAATGTGACGTCATATAGTAGGCAATCAACAGCGTGGTTAACAAATAAAATATGTTTTGTTTTGATGTGATAAATACGCAACTACTGCGCCATGAGCTTAGACAATGGTTTGCTATAGGGCATATGTGGGTTTCGCTGCCCCAGAGGGCTCCGTCCCCGGGGAGTACTGTGGGACCCGCAGCCCAAAGTCTGCCCTGCTAAAAACAAGGATCGTGACTTGAATATAGGCGAGCAGTAATCTGTGTCAGCCTTGCACCTTTGTGACGGCAATGAGAGCTCCGGGTGTTGAGAGAGAGAGAGGTTCTTGAGATTTGGAGCAATTACTGCAATGCTCTCTTTGGGTTCAGGGGGTCTTGAAACACCTACTTCCGATGAAATCATGGTATCGGAATACAATACTTCCCCTGTTTACGTATTGCAGAAAGCAAAAATCAAACATTTCGAAAAAGTTTTCATGTAAGGGGTAGTTTAGGGTAGAAGAATTTTGTCCAAAATCTTCGCGTCACATCTTTAAAAGACATGACTATTTTCATGTTCATAATAAGTCGGGGAGAAGGTAAACCTGTTAGACAGTTGACGTTAGACTGATTGATTTCTAGTTCAGGGAATTTATGGCTGGCAAGTTGTGAGTTTTAAAGCTTCCTTACTGGTTCATTAGCATTCCTGGCAAACCGCGTCTCCAAGTGAAAATCTTTAACTTACTCTGAAACGATTTAAAATTATAAGGTATTCCTTTGATAGAATACTTAATAACTAATATTATGTACTATTTATTAGTTTTTACTTTCTTTATTGTGTATGGTAAGTAGGGGAGTATTATATTTACGTGTTTTGAGACTACCTGAATAAAAAATAAGAAAAAAGCTCTTTGTGTGTTTGTGAAGGGCATAACTCAAAAACGAAGAGCAGGTTAAATACCAAACTTGCATTTAATTTCATCTACAAGAATGCGATACACATATTTTCAAGAAAATCTTCCACAACAGACCTTTTTCATCGAATATTTTTTGAAAATTTTTATTTTCTCAAAAATAGGATATTATAAACAACAAAAATACAATTAAAACACTGGGAAGTCACTATGGAAGCGCACAATTAAAAATACAAATACTACAGAAAGAAAGGCAGGTAGAGAAAGCCGTATGAATGTAATACGTTGCTTTTATAGGTAGTAGAGAAAACTATATGAATGTAATATGGTACATGATTATCTGCAGAGGCCTTAACTGGTATTGTGGTGTAATATTCCTAACGGTTTAGGCTTTTTTTCCGAAGGACAAGGGTTCGTTTCGTGTCATGCAGTTGGTGCATTTCTTCTGTTTTTTTTTTAATTCCATATTTAGACGCACCGCGACGCTTATTCTCAGCATACGATTCTGATTGGCCAGTAAGTGCATGAACACTATCATTTCCTTCATTCGGCTCACTGGTACTAATGTGCTGAGAATAATTGTTCGTGAGACTATTTTTTTTATTTGTTTTCCTAGGGTCACCTTAAGTCTATGAAACACCAATCACCTGCTCGAATAACAGTGACGTTATTTGATACATACCAAATTTTGACCGCTTTTTGAACGTTCTTGCCAGTTTTCCTATGAAGATGTTGACCAAAATTCCCAATTAAATTGGAGAAGATTCTGCGATGTCTGTTGTACCCTTATAATACAGAAAGTAATTGCTACGTGTATTATTTATTATATATTCTATTGAAATGTGGCAGAAGTATCCTAAAAAAACAGACTAACTTCGACCACGAAAAATAGTGGAAAAACACGATTCCTCTTCACGTTGCACATATCCTCGTTGTCTGGAAACACAAGGAAGGTTTGATTCCACGAGTTTTTTCTCAAGCAGTTCATTTCATGTATTCCCAGAATTAAAAATGCATGAGCGTTACGATGTTCCCATTACCGTCCACCTTGAACCGGATGAACTCCTTAATACTTCGCTAGTTTATAGACATTAAAATGTTCAATATTTGGTCGTCCCTGAGACATTCTAATTATGATGCTTCACTTACTTCGGTAAGTGCAGATATTTCAATCCCTCACTAGTTCGCCAAGCTTACTTTCATACTTGAGAAACAACTCTAGTGTAAATTTGGTTTCAAAACCGTTGTGGGATACGCAGAGTGTTTTGAATATATTCAACATCACCAAAATATTTGCAAAGGGAGCTAAACCACAAAAACTCGTTTCAGGTTTTGTAGTTCCAAAGTGCTTGCGGTTTACTGGAAGAGCCTTTGGGAGTAATAAGTTTTAATTGCTTTGGCAGCAGAACTTGGGTCCAGGAATTTGATAGCTTCCACCAGGACGAACGTAACTCTAGAGTAACCCCTCTTTCCCCTTGAACAACCGTAACCACATGTGGGTTCCCACCCAAACGCTGTTCCATCCATTAGACACACTCGATGCCCTGATCAATTCCAGCGTCTGCTCGGGGGCAGCGCCCATGTCGGGGACCTCCTCAGGTAGCGGCGGCTAGATCCCTAGATCTCTGATTTATCATAGACTGACAGAAACAGACACACACGCATGCGCGCGCGGACTTTTTTCTAAATACGTCTTCTAATTCGCTCTACGTAGTAGAAAACTTATTTTTGGCTGGAATGCAGCATCTTCTGTCCTACTAGGCTTGTTTAGGAGAAACTAAAACTGTGTGTAGATATTTCGTGTTCCTCTTGTAGCCAGTTCGTGTTTACTACACAACAGAGGTGTTGAACAGTTGTATAAACTTTCCCTTTGGAGAAGTGTCTTACTCCTAGGGATTAATTATAGCACTTCTTGGACATTAACCCCCTGGGTTACGAATAATTTCATGCAAATGGAATGCACAAAGTTTCAAAACACAAATTGAAATCTCACTGGTGCCATAGTAATCCACAAACACACTAACAATAGCACGGTCTTCGCACTAAATTATCAATAAATAAATGGTCATTTACTACAATTGTCAGGCTTAAACAAATATACATGCATAAGAAAACGATAAGGTTAGAATGAACAGTTGATTTTGATTAAGAATAAATAGACATTAAAGTGAACATCATTTGTCGTTTGTCACATGTTTAAAGGAAGCGATTGGAACAAGAATTTATCTTTGGATATTGTTGCGTTGCACTATTGCTCTAGATATGAATACCACAGAGTAATAAACTGTGGAACAAAGCATAACAAACTCGTTTCAGATACGACCTAGTGGTGGAAGAGAAGAGAGGTTCACAATTAAATGAGAGAAAATTAGTTTACATTTAATTTTGAATTCAGTTGTTCAAGCGTGATATTTTAATCAATGTAGTTATTCGTTTCAGAGGGAGATGTGGCTAGATAGATACAGAGGGACAAAGAGAGGGAGAGAGAGGGGGGAAGAGGGGCAGAACCAACTCTCCCTAAAGGTTATTGGAGCAAAAGGGAGTTCCTGAATCTTCGTTTTAAAAACACACGCACGCACACACAAGAGCCGGTTATCCTGTAGGAGCCCGTCCTCACGTGGTCGATACGCAGTTGTTTGTGACTGAAGCATTGTTGTTATGCGGTTGTTGTTGTTGTTGGTTTATTTAATGACGCTGTATCCAGTGTATTCTGGATTTCCGCGTCTGGTGTCTTTGATGAAGTAGAGATGTAGATGTAACATAAGATGTAATTTGAATATACATATGTTCTTATTATGCTGTTAGTATTATAGTTTCATTTTACATTTTCTGAGGAAACGAAGAAGAAGTGGTGCTATATAACGTATTTTCCAATTTAGAAGTGAGGAAATATTCCAGGGACCGTGTCCAATACGTGCACATATGTGTGAATATAGAGATGTCGAATGTTGGTAATTTTTAGGGCATTGAAAGAATATATGATCTGCATCGCCATACTGACCACACTCACAGCAATCTGTATCGCGTTTTCCGATCTTAAATAAATAAGCCGGTGTGGGTGCTACGCCTAATTTCAATTTCATTGCCAGAGATATAGCCTCTTTATCTACATTTCCCACTGAAAACCATGGTGTTTTAGATGATTTAGGTAGATGGAAATAAGTATCGATATGATGAGTAATATGTTGTCGAACGTCCTGGATGTGTATTCCTGGTGATGGATTTGGGGGAGAATTATTGGCAGCTGCTTTGGCCAGTTTATCTACGTACTCATTACCTGTTATGTTGGAATGTCCAGGTATCCATATCATATGTGTCATGTTATGTCGTTGATCTAAAGAATCTAGTTCGTGGAAACATAATATTTCCCACCAATCAAGAGAAGGTTTTATTTGGAATCTATTAAGAGTTTGTATAGCACTGTAGGAATCGATACAGAGTGGGATTGTGGAATTATGTATATGACGTAAAGAATACAGAGCTTGGTATATTCCGTATATTTCTGTTGAATAATTAGAAAAATAACGTGGAAGAGTGAATGAGTCACTGGTATCCGTGGTTTGATTGAAATATGCAGCTCCCGCCCCATGGTCAGATAGTGATCCATCAGTATATATAATCTGAGGGGGTGATTGTAAAGATTGAGAAAACTGGTCTAGGAAGTATGCAAACTGTTTAGGGGTAGTAACATCATGTTTTTGCCAGTTAGACAGAATAAATTTGGTTTTAGGGATCAGTTGATCATATTTGAGATAATATAAGGGAGGTCTCCTATGGGACATCCCTCCCTGGAATGATTTGAAAGCTTTAAATATTTTTAAATATATCGGTGTCTGCTTCCGTGATCCTATTTTGCACTGTAAACGGATATTAAGGCCTAGTTGCAATTTAGAGAACAGCGGTGTCTCTGTGAAGAGAAAGAGTTTTGCTATAAAAGGAATAGTTAGGGTTATCTGCCGTTCGGCGAAATTTTGTATTGCTAATTCGGCAAAAACTTTTTGAGTAGCAGGTTTACCGCCGATCCCTAAAATGAGTTTACCAATTTGATAAATTATGGATGTAATTTTATTTTCCAGTCCAACTGGATATGCAGTAATAGTGATGGCTCCGTAATCTATTTTCGATTGGCAAAGGGCTTTAAATATGATATATAGGTATCGTGGGTGTGCTCCCCAATGTCGACCTTGTATGTATTTAAATATGGGAAGGGTTGATCTAAGGGTGGAGTGAAGATACACAGCATGATTTTTCCAGGATAGTTTATGGTCAAAATATAAGCCTAGGAATTTGGTTGACTGCGTGAGAGGTATAGGATGTCCGTCAATATGTAACGGTGATTGTAAAATTGGTGTGCCGCGTTTAAAGAAAATAGAATGACTTTTACTAACATTGAGTTGTAACCCTAGTCGTAGGAGGGTTTGCACTAACAAGTCTAAGTCATGTTGTAACTTATGTGTCGATAAACGGATTTCCTGAATCGTTGCCGGAGAGTAAAGGAGGATATCATCAGCAAAAAGCAGCAGTTGACTCTGTTTAAAAGGAAGAGTACTAAGTTCCTGGATATAAATAATAAATAGTAGCGGACTTAGAGCAGTGCCTTGGGGTAATCCTTGAGAACTGTAGCGAATTTGGGTGTATGAGTAGTGTAGATTTAATTGAATTTTACGGTCAATAAACAGGTGGTAAATACATCGTACTATAGGAGCTGGAATGAAAAGTTTCCTTAAAATAGGGATGAGGATGTCCAACTGCACAGAATCGTATGCGTGGGAAATGTCTAAGAAGTGGGCTAGAAGTCCTCGGTTGTGAGTCCAATTGACGTATATGTCATGCGTTAGTTGAAGTAGGTTGTGATGTGTGGAGAATAGTTTTCTGAATCCGTGTTGTCCTTTGGGCCAAAAACCGTAACGTTCCATATAAAACGTGAGTCGGGTTTTTAGAATTTGTTCAAATAGTTTCCTTAGTGTGTTGGCTAGGACAATCGGTCTATAGTGATTTGCTGCCCTTCCTGTTTTATTTGGTTTCAGAAGTGGTATGATGTAGAAGTGTTGCCATGAATCTGGGATATGACCTGTGTAAAGAATGTATGAATACCCATGTGTAATCAAAAGATTTAAGGTATGTGGAAAGTGTTTGATCATTTCGTATGATATTCTATCTGGTCCTGAAGCGGTGGATTTATGATGTGAATTAAGTGCATTAGATAGTTCGTGCTAGTGCACCCTCAAATAAAGGTTCTTCCTGTGTCATGGAATTCAGAAAAAGAGGATTGTTACGTACCGAGTCTGGAGTGTGTTGTTCTAGAAATTGTTGTTGAAGATGTATGTCCATGACTATGGGATTGGTAGGGTGTCCGGTATGTCGTGTGAACCAACGTAGTTTACGCCACATTGTGGAGGTAGTAATTGATGGTGACAATTCCGTACAGAATTTTCGCCAACCTTTGCGTTTATGGTAACGGATGATGCGTCGAGTGGATGCGCATTGTGCTTATGCGGTTCATTTCCTTTAACTCGTTGGTGACGTATGTATTGCCAACGCTGGAAAATTGAAATCAGCGGAAGTATGTGAATGTTGCCAACCAACTTGTTAACGTTATTTGTTGTTGTTATTTAGAGTTATTGTTTTGTAATTAAGTGATGTGACTTAAGTTCTTGTGCGGTGCGGTTGTGGTTTTAATCTGTATTCTACATACGTTTGAAAATGAAAAATTGCACTGAGGAAGAGATATTGTGGCTCATCGAAGCATATAAAAATGAAAATTACCACAACAGGCACAAGAGAAGGCGGTAAACCGAGAAGGGATGCTCTCAGAGCACCCGCCTAGCAAGTGGAGGGTCTGTGGTTCAAATCCCAGCTGTGGTATTGACTTGTTAAGTTCTAGTACTACCTCTCAAACATTGCCCACACACGGTTTGTGTTTAAAAATACCAATAGTAAGTTTGTTGGCATAAATAAATAATAAACTTGAACTTGTTGCGCATTTTCACAGATGACTGCACTTATCAAAGGTACAACAATCCTTATTTGAGATTGTATAATACGGTAATTTTATTACAGATTACGCAGTATTACTCAATAGTGCAACAATAATAATGAAGTAATTAATAATATTGAGGTTGTGTAATACGGTAATGTTATTACAGATTACGCAGTATTAACAACAATATTAATAAATAATAGTACATTGTTTTGGCATTTTATGATGCGTGGTTCGTAGTTTTAGCGAGTTGTACAATGTTAAGTTGGCAACAGATATTTCTGCCTTGCAGCGCCATCTTCTTCCGTTGTAGGTCAGTGACATAATAGAACTGTTAGTGAACCACGTGACGACGGTCTCCTACAGTTTTACCTTAACCAATAACGAAAAGAAAGAATGGAAAATGGCGTAGAAACGCAATAAGATTTTGGTAACTGGGCGTTGGTATTATTTAACGAGCCGCCACTTGCAGAGAGGAACTCGAGTGAATGGAAACTGTTGGAGCAAAAGCGGAAGGAAAGTTAAATCCTGACTCGGCTGCCGCCTGCCACTTAGACGACATGCTAAGCTGGGAACAGAAGGATGCAGTCTAGTGAATGGCGGACAGGCTGACGGACCCAGAACAGCACCGAGGTGTGAAACTGACGTGTTCCCTACTGCTGAGATAGCTGTTCTGTGATCTGACGTCGAGCGTTTCACGGTTACCATCTTGTAAGAATAAAATCCGCTGTGCTATGTAGTATCTGAAAAGTTAACCCTAGAACCACCGGACATTTATATTTAAAAATCATAAATATCCTATGTATAGTTCGTTCTAAATGTTAAAAGTACTTTTACAGCTATTAGAAGTACAGTCACAAACTTCCTAGACAATCCCTGTGGGCTAGAATAAATTACTGTATATTTTTACTCCCTTTAAAAACGTGGTATATCAAACATTTTAATTTAAACTTCCTTTAAAATGTTCTCATTACTGAATAACGCGCATATTTCTTCGTATAGATCCAAGAAACTGAGAGATTCCTCTACTCATTAATTTCAAGAAGAGAACAGAAGACGGTGAAAAAGGAAAGAATGTTACTTTAGCCATGGAGTAAGTATGAATGAAATGTGTCTGTCCTTAGGCGAGGCACTGAAATAATCACGCTGTGCTTTGCCAGGGGCTCTTTTAATACTCAACACTAAAAGACGGAAATGTAAACCGTAGCACTGACATTCACGGCTGCGGAATATCAAGAGTTCATTCTAAAACCACGTCCATCGCCCAAGAAAAGTGTGAAGCGCTTTCTTTATTGCTTAGAGACAGCAGTTAGTACTAGCGTGTCTCCAGGTTAGCACGTATTCCATATTTACTCTGTGGAACTCAGTCCGTGGAAGTTATATTAAATCTACCACTCACACGACTTTCTCTACTCACTCTTATGCACACTCCTTAAAAAGACTTATTCCTCTGTACACTTGATGTTAATCGAGACACACATTTGTAGAAATTATCTTACTGCTAATTTTCTTGTAGCTACAAAGGGAATATGGGAATACACTAGACTTTAGGCGATAGTCCAATCTTTTAAGAGCTGGTCACTATATGGTGGCTTTCAAATTCCGTTGTCTTCGTATGACCAAGAGATAAACCAATGAATAACGACCTCGTATTTGAGAAAAGTATAAGTAATGCAAAATTTGAAAAAAAAAAAAAAAAAAAAAAAAAAAAAGGCAACAAAGAATATCTCCGAAATAGTTCAGTCTACGAAAAAGTGCTTACATTTTTGGTGTAGTAAAGTTTTGTTTATCTCTTAGGAATTAAAAGATATTGAAATGTCACCCAGAATGAAGAGCGCTTCTGAGAATATTCCTAGATAATTTAAGAGATTGAGACATCTTTTCTAACCTCTCATTATGAATGACAAAACAGAGGCATTGAGAAGTCTAGCTTAAGGTGTTATATAAATAATTTCGTCAGTTTAATGAAAATACTGCAATCAGGAGTCTGTTATAATTAGCAACTATTTAAAAAGATTCAAGAACATAATTTTGTCGAAAGTTCTGCAATTATTTATTTATATAAAATAGCAATGATTAAAAAATTAAATAATTCATCGAAAGTATAGCAATTAACTAATTATATAAAACAACGACGGATAGAAATATTATACAGGAAAATTGTGATATCGTATCTTAATCCTTGAGTGTATAGGATTATTAATAAGACATAAAACTCATTTTACGAGTGATTCTGGAGACAAAATTTTTTATGAACGTAACACCTATACATTACTACGATCCTTTGAACACCAATTAGGAAGGAGTCATACAGCTAGACGACTATAGCTACGCCGAGGCACCCAAACATGCTAGAAATTATGCTACATCCGGGCCAATATTAACACAAAAGAAAGTGAAAGTATTTTCGTATTTTTATTACTTTCTCTAACGGTAGGTAAAGGATGTATTGTATTCCGCGCAAAAATTCGATATCGAGATTTCACCAGAAATATATATTTTGAGGCCCTGGGTGTGTCAGTGCCCATTTCCTCACATTTGAGATGAAAATGCTACCTATTTAACTACACATGGTTTTGCGTTTACTATTATGCTTCTAATGACATGTTAAATAGGAAGTTACAAGGAAAAACTTATTGCTTATTTTGTTTAAAGATTTTTCCGTTTATTAAGATTTTAGTAACTACTTTTGATGAGTTATAAAAACCTTAATTAGCTTGTAAACGTTGAATGTGCTTTTGGGTGCGCTTGTATGAACACTGTATTTTAATTTAAAATAAAAGTTAAATAATGGGCATTTTAATGAAGCAGTTTGGTAGTTATAGTAGGCACTGTCTTTAATTACTCCTTGGCTGAAGCTCGTTTGTTTCCTCTAACGAGACTTGAGTAATATTTTACCTTCCACCACTTCCATGTTAACTACATTAATGTTACGCTTAAAAATTATGGCAACTTGATTTACATCCTCAGAAGCAAGATCCAGAATATGCTCGGCTACCACGAGAAACACTGAGAAAATGAATATGTTATACACGCACAATTTCTTATTTCAGAAATATCCTTAATCTAATATCTTTAAATGAGCAATTCTTGTGCGTGTGCTGCGCATGCGCAGTGCGTGTGCGTGTGGGTGTTCCGCGCATCTTGGAAACGGCTCTAACGATTGGATCAAATTTTGTATACATGTTTATCTACATTGGTGTCTTTCCTGAAAAAAAAAACCCTATTTTATAAAAAGAAACATGTTTTATTCCCTCTTCTGTAAATAATTTATACAATTTTCTGTATATTTGAAATGGAAATGCTACAGATTACATTCAGGTCTTCTCTACGCACTTTTACATAACGCATTCACATCTCTTTCTCCACTCACTCTTCTATACATAATTATCCATAAAATACGTGATTTTACAAAAAAAGATTTTTTATCCCCGATTTTAAAATAAGTCATACCATTTTCTGTGTGTTTGAAATAGAAATGTTATTACATTCACACTGTTTTCTCCACTCACTTTTAGGTAACACATTCACATCTCTTTCACTACTAACTCTTCTACTAACAAGTATATATGGAGTTTGTATATATTATCACCCCGAAATTCGGCACGTATGTGATTTTTCATGGAGAAAGCTTTTGCCGTAGCCATTTTACTACACAATATATTACTTTCATATGATTTTCTCTATTCAGTTTTCTTTTACGTAACACATGTCGTTTTCTACTCACCCTTCAACATACAATTCATACAATTTTCTATGATTGAAATATAAATGGAACGTATTACATTCACATGGTTTTCTCTACTCCCTTTCTTTTACATAACACACTACTCCCTCTTCTACAAATAATCTATACATTTTCCAATATATTTAAAATGTAAGTGTAACGTGTAACATTCACACGATTTTTCTACTCAGTTTTTCTTATACTAAACGTAATCACATTTCTTTCACTACTCCTTCGAAGAACAATTCATACACTTTTCTATATGATTTAAACAAAAATGCGTATTACATTCACACGGCTTCATCTACCAGCTTTTCTTTCTGTAGTATTTGTTATGGTGCAACAGTGATTTTGCATAGTGCCGTTCCGGTGTTATAATAAAAAACAAATATTAGTTAAAAAGTAAAGTTGTCACAATTGGTGTCAGGAGTGCGACGAAAGCCACGTTATGGAATAGTTGATGAAACGAATGTCCAAGATGGACATAATGGGAAATGAAATGAATTCCAGAATGCGGCAGATGGAAAAATATGGAAGTCAACGGATAACTAAATAATACAATAACAGTAACATAAATTTTCAGTACTGTATATTTTGGCGCATACTGTATTTACTTCGGTTCGCAAATGGGATATCAGTAAAACAAGATTTACTAAGTCTGTGTTAGAGTAACGGCAATATGCGATGGCTATTGATTTTAAATCAAGAGAATAAGAATCCCAGTAGGTCGAGCTGCAGTTATTCACTCACATCCATGAAACATATAGCTGTTTCTTCTTTGCGGTATAAATGTCTACTTTATTTTGTTTTATATCCTTTGTAAGATGTTGGGGGTTATGTTCTTGTATTCCATGCGTCTTTTTCAATATTTCCGATATTCCTCTTCTTGTGTAACCGTTCCAGGTGCTCCTTTATATCATACTGAGTATTCTTTGTCGTTAGTTGAAGAGTAAACGTGCAAGTTCGTGCATTCCCCGTGTTAGGAGGATCATATCTTTGTTTAGGATTTCTCTACAAGTCTTTATCTAGTATAGAACTGGCATAACAGATGTAAACTTTATGGTATCCATCAGGTTCACTTTCCGGTCACTAAAATACGGCAGCACTGTCACAGACAAGAACAAGCGAAGTGTCAGAATATCTTGCCCACGTGGGGTCAGTCACGTGATACGAGTTGGTTGTGATTTACTGCTGTGGATAGGTTATGTGTGATATTACCGTAACTTCAAAATGGGCTATAAGAGAGCATTAAGGGACAATGCGAGGTTGACAAACAAGGAACGACTGTGTCGACTGGATAATGTTAGTGATGATGCGGCGTTTCTCTATTAATTTCACTGCACCACGTCAAGCATTGTCTCAGCATTTTGTGTGTCAAATTAATTGCCCATTAGTTGACGCAGTGTAATGGGTTTGTGCGCTGCGGCAAGACATTAGCGATGATCCAGTCGCCGGCATCTTACACACAGCCAGTTGTGCAGGTTTATCATCGGAGAAGCTGTTTAAGAAAGAATTTAATTATTTAATTTAGTATTAACCTCTATCCTGGCGTTTACATAGGACAAACCACTCGCACGAATATGAATATTCTCTGAACCAATATTTCCTCTATTGCTCCAAAGAAACTCTGTTCCTCTTCAACGTTTCTTATCTGAATTGCCTTGCTGTTTCCACTCCTTTACCCGAGACACTCTAAGTGGTTCAATAAGACTCCGAGCCAGGGAGTACTTTAACTACATTATCACTTAAATAGGTTTCAGAAATGTAGAATTCTCACTTCCAGCAGAGAGAGACGGAGACGGAGAACGTTTAGAATTCTATTACTGTTGATAAAACCTATTAGCGCTGGTGTTTCAACCCACAGGAAGATGCATTTATATCCCACGGGCTGTTTCCTAACCTCACTGAGGCAATTGTGGACGGGTTCTCAAACCTATAATATGTCTTCCACTCACATGACTTTTTACTTTCTCTACTGGTAAGTAGGGGAAGTATTGTATTCCACCCAAAAATTCGATGTCGAGATTTCACCGGAAATATATGTTTTGAGACCCCCTGAATCCAAATAAAGCATTTTTAGAAAAAGGCCCGTGTGTGTCTGTGGACAGTATAACTCAAAAACGAAAAGTAGTTTAAAAACCAAAGTTGGTATTTAAATGTAATGTCTTTCAAGGATGCGACACGAAGATTTTGAAGAAAATAGCCCCACCCTAAACTACCCTTTACATGGAAAATTTTTCGAAAATTTTGATTTTCTTGAAAATGGCTCTAACCATTTTGATTAAAATGTCATATGTTTGAGAAATTTTTATGACAAATGAAATGTATATCTTGAATTTTCTGGCTATAGCCCCTGTAGTCGTATTTACTCTGGACGACTTTTGCATAACTGGTAAACCGTAAGATATAGAGCAAATCTTACTATACACAAAATGCAGATCTTAGTAAAATACACAATTTATATGCAAATAAATTTTCTTGTAGGTTGAACCATTTCTGAGATATTCCTTGTTATGTGTGCGAGTTTCGGAAAACTTAGAACTTTCGTGAAATGGATCATCGTTGTTCAATTTTTTATGTTAAGTATGCAAAAAGAACTGGATCTGAAAGCTTTAAAACATTTGACTATCGCACAAAGTCTTCTGTATTCTAATATTCTCCTTGTACCTACAAGGAAATAAGCAATAAGATAATTTGTACAAATGTTTATCTCAACTAACACGAAGAAGATATAGGAATAAGAGTTTGTAAGAATGGTTAGTACAAGAGTAGAGAAAGTCATGTGAGTGCAATAGGTCAGATTTTTAAAAATGAATTTGAAGTCATTTGAATTCGCTGTTCATGTTGTGTTGATGAGACCATGATTAATAACAGTGAAATAACTAAGTAGGTGCATCTTTATTTGTGCCTCTTGTGAGAGTTACAAGATGATTTAACGTGTATTTCTGTTAGTGATGATTTATACAGTTTCTCTGTCTCTCTCTCTTCCATTACTACATCGATTCTACAAGGCGTGACGGTGCAAAACCATTTGTTTCATTTCTTGCTCTTGTTCATCTTCTTGAAATGGAGATTGAGTAGCAATAAAGGGAGAGTTGGAAATAAATTCATTTCGGGCTCTAATGTTTCTCTCGCTGTCATATTTCATAGTGGCACAATTGGCTTTTTAAACTTATTTCACTTGCAAAAGGTGCCAGCCGGTGCCCTGAGTAATTATTTTACGCTTATAAAGGAAATTTATTTGATAAATGTGCAGGAAATGACGTCTTGGTCATTAATGCTTCCAGCAGTATTGCGTTGGGTCCACAAATACGGGTCATAGTCAAAGTTTAATTGGTTCCGTTAGTCTGCTGCCCCCCTGCACCCCCTCCCACGCCTCCACGTTGTTTTCTGAACGCCTCCCTCTCCCATCCTCACGTCTGTCCGTTCTCCAGGGAGAATTTCCAGCTTGTGGAAAAAGCGAGCAGTTGCTGCAGTGTTTTGTTTTTTTGTGTTAGGCTTAGGCCAGGCAGTCTTTAGCAGAAACCACGGCGTGCACTGGGTGCTTCTGCTGCCCTTTGTGAGGTTCAGGCGGTGTGGTGCTTTAGCGCGTACAAATACGGGCTCTGATTTCACTAGCCACTAAACCATTACATCTCAATACTTTAACAAATGTCCACAAAAGCATTTACATTTTGTTAAAAGCAGATTAACATCTTTCTCGTTCCGAACGTTAAAACATTGTCTTAAACCGAAATAATTGCAATGAAAAAAAATTAGATTATTCGCTTACTTTCATAGGTCACGTTGGTATTTATTTTTTTAAAGAAGTGTCTATAGACGTATTGATATAATGTAAAGTTTAAAACAAAGCGTTTGCATTGTTCGTACACAGAATATTTACTGTAAGCTTGCAAATGCCCTTAGCCTGCTCCACTGTTCTGTTGAAGCCGCTTCTCAAAGTAAACACTAGAGTAAACACGTTATGCACTGGAACATAAAAAGTAGACGCTTGTCGAGTTAATGTTTAAGTTTGCTCTTAGTCCAGACTCAGAGAATCCAGCCCCGTACTTCTGTAGCAGTAACAAAGCTACTTCTCTATACAACTATTACACCCACGGCACTAGAGAAAGAGCACTGAAATTGTTCAGTAAATATCTGACTTTTAACAAATAATAAAGAACATCTCGGAAGTGGTTCACTCAAAAGAAAAAGGAAATATATTACATAAATTGTTTTGTCTGTCTTACTCTTTATAAAAAAATCATCCAGAAAGAACTGATCTTCTGAGAACATTCCCAGATAAATCAATGTATGTTTATAAAAACTGCCATGAATCGCCGGATTCAGCCTCCAACTTGAAGGAAGGGTGTGGAAAATAGCAGCTAAATACCTAAGCGTCTCCAAAGAGTAGCTATTTTAAACACTGAACGATGACTGAGTGAACGAATGACTGAGTGAACGAATGGCTGAGTGAACGAATGGTTCACTGAACGAATAACTGAGTGAACGAATGACTGACTGAACGAATGACTGACTGAACGAATGACTGACTGAACGAATGACTGACTGAACGAATGACTGACTGAACTAATGACTGACTGAACTAATGACTGACTGAACGAATGACTGAATGAATATATATAATTGCATAACTTCCCATTCCTCGAATTTTATTTCCATTTCCTGGCTCTCTTGTGAATTAAATCGATATCAATTGAAATTCACACTTCGTTATTAAATTCAGAAATTAATATTTCTATTATTCAGTTCTAAAGTAAACATTTGTTTTAGGTAGTAAACAGTTTTACTCCAGATAATGCACTGTGTAATCAACTGCAAAAGCAGCGTTTGAATCTAAAAATTTGCAGAAGGATTTGATTTGCATTAAAACCAACTTCTGTAATCTATCCTCTGTAATAAAAAAATAGAAATTACACTCTTGTCACTAGTAGACTGAATGTCACTTATTGAAGAATTTCAAAGATCCCTCAATTCTGCCCCTGGCAAACTGAGTGTAGTGGCAAAGAAGAAATTGGAGAGGATCATAAACGCGAACCCCTTCTTGTGTTTAGTGAAAGAAGTTCTTTGTGACGAACAGTTGAATGAACAATTCGACCTGACTGACACTGTCACAAATGTGTTCCTTTGAGCATAACAGTCGCCGAATTAACTCGACAGACCCCAAAATGAGCTGATATTTCATCACGATTTCAAAATTTTGAACATTTGAAGGTCTTTAGCGTATGTTTCAAAATTTATTATTAATTCTATAGTATAGTCCATAAAGATGCTATTGACGATTTTTAAGATAATACATCTGAAATTTAAAAGTTTATCAAAAATAAAAAAATGGTCCATATTACCATCTCTTCGCTGACATTAACTTTAGTGTAAGTTCACTTTCCCAAATTTATGGCGTCCCCTCCGTTCACCCCCTACGTCTCGTAGGCACGCTTCTAGTTTGTCACTAATAGAGAGAGCACTATTCCCTAGCTGAGAGTGAGGGTGACCCTAGCGGCTCTGGGCATGCGCAGTTCCCTAGTTCTGCACTGATGATATTGTTTTAAATCAAATCACCACCTATGGGCTACCATTTAAATTACTACTTCCATCTTTCCTTTGACACAATGTTACGCAAAAGCAATTAAGTGCTAATATATTATTGAACATGTTTACCCATTTAGTATAATGTTTATTGAAACGAATATGTATTATTTAATTAGCGTAGAAATTCAATCCGCGTTATTAGTTACATTAATAAGGCAGAATTCAAATGCATAGTCATTTATAACAGAGTTACCATGCAGATATCATTATTGTGATCTGCGCTAAAATTCAATCAACAATAAATTAATTAAAACCTGCTCTCATAATGATTAACTGCTTCATTAGGATCGGGTACGTATGTAGAAATTGAATTATGGATTCTTCTTGGAGGTTAATTCTCTCTTAACAATGAGACAATTGTAGCCCATATGTATTTGGTTCATATACATTGCTAGTTTAATGTTAAAAAAAATGTCTGATACGTATATTTGTTCACTTGGCCTCGTAACTCGCTCGGTGGAGCACCCGCCTGCTGTAAGAGGGGTCCCGGGATCGACTCCCAGCTGAGGAGGTGAATTTTTCTTATAATCGCTGTTTACTCGTGTTAATAGACCTTTGTAGAATTGCTTTATTACGTATTTCCTTATGCAAGGAACGGTGCAACGGGAATATTAGAATACACTAGGCTTTAAGCGATAGCAAAATATTAAGTGCTGGGCACTATGTGATGACTTTGAAATTTAATTTTTTGTATGGCAAAGAGATAAGGCGATGAATAACGTGTTCATATTGAAGAAAATTATAAGTACTGAAAAATTCAAACCAATAACTAGGAATATCTCGGAAACAGCTAGCTCCACTTAAATTGTGTGTTTTAACGACAACTACATTTTTTGTGAGCGAGACTCTCTTACGGCTTATTAGTTATTCATAAGTCATATAGTTTTCACAAGACTTCTTGCAACATTCTCAGAAAACCAAATTCCATTTAACATATGGTATTTTAATCAAAATCGTTAGTCAATTTTGCAACAAATAAAATTTTTCGAAAAATGTTTCATGTAAAGCGTTGTCTGGATTGGGGGAATTTTCTTGAAAATTTCGTGTCACACTCTTGGAAAATGTTGAACTTAAATACGAACTTTGGCATTTAATCGACTTTTCATTTTTGCTTTCGCTATTGGCAAGTAAAGGAACTATTGTGTTCCACTCAAAAATTTTATGTCGAGATTTTACCGGAAATACATGTTTTGAGGCCCCCTGAATATCCTCAAAAAAACATTTTTTTTTAGAAAAAGGTTCGCGAGTGTGTCAGTCTGTGGACAGCATAACTCAAAAACGAAAAGTCGGTTAAAAACCAAAGTTGGTATTTAACTTAAATGTCTTTCAAGGATGCGACACGAAGATTTTGAAGAAAATAGTCCCACCCTGAACTACCCTTTACGTGGAAAAGTTTTCGAAAGCTTGCACCTGCAAGAAAATAAGATTTTTGCAAATGTTTATCTCAACTAACACGAAGAAGATATAGGAATAAGAGTTTGTAAAAATAGTACAAGAGTAGAGAAAGTCACGTGAGTGCAACACATCAGATTTTTTTCTCAGAATTTAGAATGTTCACTTTTATAATAGAAGCATGTGTCAGTTTTTAATGGCTACTTTTAGAAATATGTATAATAATGTTTAAAATATTAACATTCTTCTAGTACTTTCCGCACAATAAGAATTTTTGTATGATATTACATGTTGTTATGTAATATAGTTCTCAATCATTTGTAATTTCTTTAAAAGTACAAATAGTATGTGGAAAATTTGTGTGTCAGTTGAAATGTCCGCGATAGTGAAATAGCATTTTCAGATTTTTACATGCAAATTTGTGGAAAATTTGAATTTCACTATATCCTCGCCATAAGGAACACACAGAATCACTGATATCTGTGTCATAGTTCTGTCGGAGCTGCAGAACGTCGCTTTTGACAATACGATATATTGAATTTGTGGACGGTCAACTGCCCACTCCCCTGGAAGCACCTGCCAACGTGGGTCGGGCAACATCGCTGCGGTGCACCATAATGTCCTTAACAGGCGCATGTTTACAAACCAAATTCATTAAAAAGCTCTAATTTTGGAGACTTTGCATCATGTAACATATGGCGAAAATTACCAAACCTTTCTGCCGCATGTTTCATTTACGATGGCAGCTTGGGAAACCATTTCACCTATTTATGTCTCCTCGCTGGAGAAAGTCGAAACATTTTTTGTACTTTAGCAAAAGCTTGAAACTGTTATACTTTATTACAAGTAGACGTAGAGATAAGCGTAGTAAATGTGCATGCTCCAACTGAAGAAAAACCAGAAGAAACAAAATACGCTTTCTTAAGAAAGGACTTACGATACTTGCCCTGGTAATGATAAGATCGTAATTGGTGATATGAATGCGCGAGTAGGGAAAGAAAATATCTATAGACCCATAATAGGTAATTATAGCCTACAGTAACAACAATAATGGACTGAGATTAGTTGACTTTGCTGCCTCAAGAGGAATTATTGTTGGAACCACAATGTTTAATCACAAAAATATAGGTTAAGGCACGTGGAAATCCCCAGATGGTCAGACAATAAATAAAATTGACTAAATGTTAATAGATAAGACACAAATCAATGCTAATGGGCTGCAGGTACTTCAGGAGAGCAAATGACAACTTCCTAGTGAAAAAATAGAGCAAAAATAACTAACTACAAGAAACAACAAGGATTAGGAACAAAGAAATATGGCACAAGTAGGTTTGAGGACCAGGGAGAACGGCAAATATATGAAGGCAAATTAAATGAAGAATCAAATAAGTTAAGACATTAAGTAACAGGTATGTATACGGTGTTAGGGGTATGATGTGCGCAGATTTCGCGTCATGGTAGGTTCCAATGTGACGAATAAAATGTACATTAATACACTCATTCTGCTTACCAATCGCCTTCCGCTACTCCATACACACCTTCACTCCTGCGACGAGTGAAAGTGTAAAGTAGGCCACGGTTCCAAAACTGCATTCGTCCCCTGTCTCTTGTTGTGTTATCAGCTACTGTAAGTAACGAGGGGAGGGGTGGTTTCCTTTCCGAGCAGTTATCATGAGACCTGAACAGGTGGTGTTTACTGTCAACATTCCTGACCTTCTGCTTCACACACACTAAAATCAATATATTTAATCTGCCTTCTATTTTACAATGTTACGTATCATTCCGAGGTTATCATTTTCATCATGCAGCTGTGACGTGCTGGAAACGAATCGGTCGCTTAGCGCCTGCGCAAAACTCCAAATATCAAATAGCCATTTCCACAGTGACAAAGCAAAGCATAATAAAATACTAATTTTATTTTCGGAAAACATCCGTTACCGTTGTATAATATTTTGTACATTCATATCTCATAATCGTATTGTTAGAAATTCAGTGCAGGACCTTTGTCTGGTAACTTGAAAGCATTCCGGTCCACTTTTGGCAAGTTTAAGTACAAGAAGAAAGAAAGAAAGAAAGAATAAAAGTGGAGCCCTTTTAGTTTACTCCTCTTCACCCTTTTCTCTTTTGTTGTGTCTCCAGAAAAGAACTGTTTACTCGGCTACTTGTGTTTGAAAAGAGGGAACTCCGGAAAGAGGCTTTTGTTTTCTTCCCTCTGTTTTGAGGAACACCGAAAGAGAAAGAAAAAGAGAACCGAAAGAAAACATTTACCTACACAGCTCTGAAAGATATAATGAAGTAATTTAATAACTATTTAAAATGAACTTCCTTTGAAAATGAATAACTAATGATCAAATGGAAATGCAAGCCCTTCAAAATATTTTATTGCTTAAGAATAGGCGTCTGTCAAAATTTGAACATCTACAAATTTAATGCATTTTTATTTTCTGTACTACGTAAATAATAGTTGGAGAATGTTTTGTATACATCCATGAATTAGATACCAAACACGCAAACACTTCATCATTAATAGTTCAGCTGGAGTGGTCTCACTGCTGACGTACGCTATAATGTTGGTCAGCAACTCCCAGTTCAGCAGCTATTTTCTTCAATGTTTCTCCTTTATCAATTCGACTAGTAGCATCCAACTATTTATCCATTGAAGCTACGACCTTCTTTCACTTTACTTTCGTTTTAAACTTGTGCACTGAATTACACTCCCAAACATTTTCATAAGACACAGGAACCCTACATTTATTGACTCGTATTTTCAGTAAAAATCTGCTGATTTAGACAGTGCAGATGGTCAGGTTTTTAAGGGGATTTTAAAATTCATTCAAATGAGCCGCCGGTTGGTGTATTGGAAACTTCTAAGGTTATGTCGGAAGAAATAAACATTGTAGCACATTGGTCAAAGCATATTTGGATTCAGCGAAGTGTTATTGCTATTTGAAGTGGTGTTAGTGGTTAATGTGGTTCACCACATAGGTAAAGTTCGCAAGCAATCATAGATATGGAAATGACGGTTAATTTTGTTCCATTAAGGTTACTGGGCGTGAATTTGCAGAGTCGAGAAGGTGAATGGAAGTTGAGCAGACACTGTGAATGTGAAATGAGCGCCACCCCCGGCATGTTCGTTTACCATTCCCACAATTTACCAACATCGCCCATAAAGAACTCAAAGTGCCTGTCTAGCTAATTAAGTTAATGGTACGCTTTCCTCTCCTGTTGGGAACCTTGTACAATTATTTCATTAAATAGCGTGCCAGGTGTGAACCAAAACAACCACGTGAAGTCTATTTACACAACATTCGATTCAAACCATCGCTCCATAATAATGGCTTCCAAATGACACTGCAGTGTGCAACACGAAGGCTTTGGGAGAAGGTTGGTACTTCCTGTTTCAGGTTTTGAGGTTATGGAGTGCAGACAGACTCTTTGGAAACGATGCTTTCTGTGTGTTTGTTTCGTCTACACCTGATGTATAGCTTTTTAAAAAAAAATTATATTTAAAGTCGCTTTAACCTGTTAGCTCTTATCGCGACCACTTGCATATTGAATACATTACAATGCATTTACGTAATATAACATACGTAGTTGACAGGTAATCTTACAAGTTTTAAGAACAAGTTAAATACAATGATAAAGGTTAGAAGTTTAATTATACTGTGAGTGAGACATGTGCCATTCAGAGCTGCAGGAAGACTTTTTGGGATACTGTGTTCTTTGCGCTGGACTTCAAATTCTGAAGCCATCATAACCTTCAATCTATTGGCACACAATGGTTGCAACATGGAAACCAGCTTGATAATGCTCAACACGTAAGGCTTGTAAGTGAAATGGAGACAGTTTCAGGTACTTTCCAACAATACGCTATATGACCTATATGGTGACAGTTGCCTCAAACTGTTCGTAGCTTCTTCTCGTACTGGGTTTCGCTGCGATCTGCTGTATGTGTTTTAACACAGCACCTGTTTCTGCAAGTGTTCGATACCAAAACATTGTAGAATCGTGTTTAGGTAAATTACACACACCATATTCACGTCGAAATTCATTTAAAACTCTTCTAACGATCTCAAAGTTAGCATATCAAAGAACACATTGTGCCCGCTGTTGATTTGTACCAGCCATTTTACTCATCTATATACAATATTTATTGATGTTTGCAGGTTACGCATTGTTTATAATATATGGCAATTGCCAACTTTAAAGCATAACATAACCAGAAAGAAATGTCCACTACAACCATATTGGCATTTATAATATTTAATTTTATGCATACCCAAACGGATCACCCAGTTATTTGGTTTTGTTTGGTGTGTGTGTGATTTTTAATAAAGGAAAGTAAGAGATCGTACATTGACTTACATTGACTACATCTACAGTAAAAGAGTTAACAAACAATGAAATGCCATTCTCAAGATTCCTGAAAAAATATGTAATCTATGTGAAGTAAATTCACTGATGAGTAAATGTAGGGGCAGAAGTTAAGGGAAGTATTAGCAGTTGGCTTACTGCACTCGCCGATAAACCATGAAAGTAAAATGAGTGTAGAGTGCTTGTCGCTGTTTCTCATGACCAGAGCTTTGATTGGCTGTTCATCATCCAATATCCATCTGTTGTACAAGATGGTGTCTTCCTTGTTCTTAAGTTGAATTAATATCTTCATTTTCGTATGTTCCATCTTTCCCTGTGCATCTTTAACTATGCAGATTCTCTGATGACACTTCGCATGATTAATTGTTTATATATCTTCTTTAAACTTTACATACAATTTATACAATATGTAATCTTGGAGTTACATAATTTTTTTTAATTTCAACCCCTTGTATTTAGCATTCTGTTGTTAACTACCTGAAACACCCGGAGCTGCCCGCGGTTTTATGATTTATCCCTAAAACTTTCGGATTTGGATTGCACTTGCCCAATAGCCTTCTTTCTTTGGAGACATTTAAAAAGTATTACTTAATACACTTAAACAAATATTTAATTAAAACTCTTAGGATATTATAAGGAATAAAAAAACTAATAAATGAATAAAACACCGGGAAAACACTATGCAAAAGCACTGTTGAACAACTACAAATACCACAGTAAGAAAAGTGAGTAGAGAAAACCATGTAAATGTAATACGTTGCATAGAAAAATGGATAACATAAAAACCTCCACGAAAAAAAATTTAGATTTGTCAATTTTCATCAGATTCGGGTGAATGGTAGAGCGGCCCCAAAGGGACAAACATTCATTGCCCCATTCGCGTGTTTTCTCCACTTTGCTTCACTCACTTTTAATGATATTAACCTTATTTTTCTTAAATATTTTCCTGCTTCCTCCATATATTCATTTGATATTGAGTTAAAAAGCTGTATTGGAAAATTTTGCCGCTTCTCTGGTATTAAATTATCTGTTCCTTTTTCCGTATAATTACATTGCAGAATATAATGCCAATTACTGCATTTAATGCATTTCTCCTTACTCCTTCTTGCTCCAAGGCCACATAGTTCATCACACCTTCCCTTGCTCATGCATACCTCATTTGGATCCCTTTGTTACATAACAGCAATGTACTTTTCTCTTCCCTATTCCAGTTTTAAATACCTATAATGTATTAGTGGTGTTTTCGAGAACTATACTTCTGTCAAATGGAACATCGTTATTCATTTCTTTATATGTTAAGCGTGCAAAGAGAACGGAATCTCAAAGCTTTAACACATTTGACTATCGCACAAAGCCTACTGTATTCTAATATTCCCCTTGTACCTACAAGGAAATAAACAATAAGATAATTTGTACAAATGTTTATCTCAACTAACACGAAGAAGATATAGGAATAAGAGTTTGTAAGAATGGTTAGTACAAGAGTAGAGAAAGTCATGTGAGTGCAACACATCAGATGTTTTGTTCATGCAAGCATGCGCTGTATAGAAAGGTATGTTTCAGTTCAACGTCATGAACTCGCCGTTAGTCTGCGAACTTGCACGTTTAACACACTGTATAGAAATAAACTTTACTGGCGAGATAAGGCCTATGTAAATGTAACAGACAATGCTTCTTTATACTCGCAGCAATTGTATTTAAATATTACAAATTTCTTAGGTTGACATTGTAAATATGGACTACAGATGTGAGGTAAATTTGCTTGGAGACACGGATCTGGTCGATATGGCATTTGGTGTAAACTCGTCCATAAAGGGTTAAACGATAACGTCTTTGGCTTGGAAAACGATCCCTCCTCGTCTTCAGTGACATCTCATTGTGTGTGTGTGTGTGTGTGTGTGTGTGTGTGTGTGTGTGTGTGTGTGTGTGGGGGGGGGGGGGGGAGGGGGGGGATACGCTATTATATCGACTAACTGGAGCAGATTAACATCACAACCTGTTAACGAGCGCTTTAAGCTATCAGGCATGCAGCTGCCAGCCACCAGCGAATCCCAAGGCTCTGGTACATTCACATGTTTTTCTCTACTTATTTAAAGAATTAGTACCTTGGCGACCGACCTTAGCTCGGCGTTTGTTTTTCCTAGATCGTGTTTTTGGGAGAATACTTCAAATTGTATGAATTATTTGTTCAAGTGCCAGTTGAGAAAGAAATGTGACTGTCTTATAAGGGAAGAATGGGTAGAGAAAACCGTGTGAATGTAATACATTACATTTTGATTTCAGTCACAGAAAATTGTATGAATTGTATGTAGAAAGGCGAGTAGAGAAAACCATGTGGAGATAATATACTGTATAGTAAAACGGATAGCACAAAAATCTCCTCCGTGAAAAATTACATACCTATATATGCTGAACTTCGCTGTAATTGGTCAAGTGGTTTTTGAGATTAAGGATTACATATTACCTATGTAGAAATATATATTTTGTATGTATAGATAATATGAATTGTTTGTAGAAAAGTGAGTGGAGAATGAGATGTGAATATGTTACCTAAAAGTGAGTAGAAAAAACAGTGTGAATATAATAGCAATTGTATGTCAAACACACAGAAAATTGTATTACATTTTAGAAGAGGGAATAAAATAATTGTTTTTTTTTGTTGTTGTTGGGTAGAAGCGTTTTTTTTTCAGGAAAATTGTAGAAGAGTGAGTAGAGAAAGAGATGTGAATGTGTTACCTAAAAGTGAGCAGAGAAAGCAGTGTGGAGTGAAGAGGGAATACGTTTTTGGTGCAAAATTGCGTTTTTTAAGGAAAATTGTTCGTAGAAGAGTGAGTAGACAAAGAGATGTGAATGTGTTCCCTAAAAGTGCGTACAGAAAACAGTGTGAATGTATTACATAGCATTTATAGGTCAACAATTCAGAAAACTGTATACATTATTTTAAGAGAGGGAATAACGCTTTTTTTTTTTTAAGGAAAATCGTGTTTTTTTAGTAAAGACACATGTATACTTAAATTTAAAAAGCAAAATCTTTTCTGAATACAAAATTTGGTCCAAATTGTTAGAGCCATCTCAAAGTTACGCGGAACATATATACAAGAATTGCTTGAATCATAGTCAAACAAACGGATAACGACATCCTATTTGTGATGAGTATTTGATAATTCAAAACAATAAAAAGAGTATCTTAAAAATAGTTAACTTCCTCTCCTCCCAAAAAATGGATATACATTTTTAGCAGGGGCGTATCGTTAATGGATGTGGGTGATATGTTTGCATACCCTGGCAGTTTTCCTTAGTTAACCTTTCCTATTATGTATATAGTAATTCAATTGGCGTAATGCTTGCTGAAGAGTATGTTTCGAACAACAATCTACTCTCAATTGTTTTTAGTGTATGATGCCAAGCACTGAAACAGAACGGCTGGTGCTTGCCTCACGCCAGTCACGTGACACGATGTGCGCGCGCAGCTAAGTTCTTCACTATTTTTTGGCAGTGTTTTTAACTTCTTTAGTGCGTTTTAGAGTACAAACAATATTTTGAACTGTAATGTGTGTAAACGTGTGAGAGAGGAATACGTCAATAAACCGAAGATAGGGTATGTATACTGTCCATGTGCTTCCGTGTGGTTCAGTGCGAGGAAAACACGTTGCAGAGAAAATGCTGCATTTCCTGGAAACCTACTGCTCAAATATGGAATCTAAGAGTCCATAATCAACAAACTGGAAAAATAGAAAAAAAATAGTGGGAGTGATTCTTTTTTAATTTTAATATTTATCAGTTGGTGAATTATTAAGTTCTATAAAAACTGAGAAAAATAATTTTAACATTTTTTATAAAGTTAATAATTTGTATTTAATAAACCAAAGCATTATACAATTTTCCGCGCGGTTTTAATGAATGTGGAGTGATTGTATCGTCGGAATAAGTGAAGAGGTAGTGAAAGGACTGAGTCAAGGCTACGGGAAGTAAATAATTGTGAGTTGCATTATTACGAAAAACTGTACACTGTGTTAACATCAGTAGAAGAGTACTGTGTTTTTGTCCAAAAGTTTAGAAGAAAAATGAAGTGGACTGGAATTTTTCATTTGTTACAATAATGCTTGCGTTGTGACGCCATTAACGGGGCAGACTGTACATGGGGGGGGAGTTAGTGTAAAATAACACAGCAGTTGCTAAACACACATCCAGGAAGTTTCCGCTGTCGCAGTGTTACCGCTCTCTCTCTAGAGAAATGCAAGTTTTTTGCAGCTGCCCACAAGCCTTTGTTAACATGTTGCCACAGTCCGGTGTACTGGTAAAAACTAAACATTGTGCCTTCTTAACGCTCCTGTTTACTGCTTCTGTTAATGGAGTTTTCGCTGGCTCGTAGGGCGAAGCAAAACACTAGATAATAACCTTGTAAATAAATAATGTCTTAAACCTTTAACGGAGCGGGGGTTGCTTCCTGGCCCAGGCCTGAAGCCATAAACTTGCATCCCTTATCGGACATATTTAATGTGATCATCCCTTTATGCTCTTCAAGAGTAAAATAACTTGAAATTGGGGTCAGATGCCTGTCGAGGAGCAAAGAAACTGAATCAGAGAGAGTAGCTAGGAAGGGCGATTAGCCCGAACTGAGGAAGGAGACGATATGAAATGATACTGAAACGAAAGGTAATTATGGCGCAGTTGGTGTAATGAACAGCGTGGGAAGCCGGACAAACCGTACGCTAACACCGCTTTGTCCACCACAGATCCCACATGTGGACGTTGGTGAAAGGTGTGCGGTTTTCCAGATTAAGTATACTTAGTATATTCGCAACGTGGAATAAACACAGAAGACTATATATCATATGAGCAGATAACAAAACCAGGTGTGGAACTTCCGTCTGGCAGAGCAGGTTGAAATCTTTGGTGTGTTATCTCCGACGCCCGTTCTACAAAAAGGTATAACTGATAGATTTGAGGACTCCCTCGGAGCAACGCTGCATGACCTTTTTCGGTTAATGTGGCTTTGGGGAGAATATCGACGTATACTGAATGACATATTGGTTCATCGCCTGCCTATCGCAGCTACTGTGTGTGTGTGTGTGTGTGTGTGTGTGTGTGTGTGTGTGTGTGTGTGTGTGTGTGTGTGTGTGTGTGTCTGTGTCTGTATCTCATCCATAAACTGATAACGAGATTTTGCCACAAAAACACATTTTGAGCCATACTAAAAAAAAGAGTGTGTGTGTGTGTTTAATTTTGCTGAGGTCTATCAGTCTTGTGGTTCTTTTGGGTGAGGTAAATCTGCGGCATAGGACCAACGACTATAAGAGTTTTGCGAAAAAAAAAAAAAAAAAAAAAAAAATTCGTCGTCCTTCGCAGGGTTTGAACCCGCGACCTCAGCAATATAACATGTTTCCCTTAGACCACGATGGACAACTGCGCGCGCATGTGTGTGTGTGTACGCATGCGCCTGTGAATAAATGGGGGAGAGTAAAGGTTCCATACTTATATTATAGGCGCGTAGGTGAAAATTCTTAGTGTCCTGCTGCAAAAATCATTCGTTATTTATGCTCTTAAGAATGACTATAACGATTTTGTTTAACACACTCTATATTAAAGATATTTACAGCATTAATAATGCGTCAGCCCAGGTTCGATCCCCGGGGATTATATATGGAATTAGTGGTGGACAAAGCGACTCTTGGGAGTCATCTTTCCTTTCGTCCGTTTAATTTTCATTTCATATCATCTCCTTCCTATCACTTGTGAGATATTCTTCCTTATATGTTTGAATTTTCTAATATTTACACCTTTCTCAATTGGGAAATCATTATTTGTTTTTATCTTTTGGCCACGCAAGGAGTACGCAATTTCAAAAGCATCACAGAGAAACTAACTCTTGAAAACTTTTACTATTGTACCTACAAAAATTAGCAATAAGCTAATTTCTACAAATATTTATTTTGAGGAATAAGAGTTGTAAGAACACTTTGCGCAGGAGTAGAGAAAGTCATATGAGTGCAACACATCACATTTTTTCTCCTAAGACTGGAATTTTAAGGCTTTCACATAAGAATCCTCTTTCTAAAAAACTGAACATCGCTTCAGATATAATTAAAATATTTCAGCAAATGTTTATTTCGATTAATTAGAAATAGTTGCAAGAATAAGCTTTTGCAGGTGGGGTAAGAAATATGAATATAATAATTATTTATTGATGACAACAGACTTAGTGGTTTTTTAACACACAAGCCGTGTGTAGGCAATGTTTAGTAAGTCACCATTGGGGTAATTGTCTTTGATGTGAGACTGCATTTGTGGTTTAACGGAAGAAACACTAATTGGTTGGAGAATTCAATGTCATTCTAGCAGGTTGTCACAGTAGCTTAATGATTAGAGCGCCCGCGTGGTACGCGGAGGGTTTGTGGTTCAAATCCCGACTTGTGGAATTGAATTTTTCAGTTCCAGTTCTATCTCTAATGAATATAATATATAATATTATTTTCCCCTAGTACTGTAAAACGCTATTTGTGGATATTCTTCAGTAGTTGATCAATTTTATGGTTTTGTTATACTGGTGATCAGCTGAGAGCCGTGAAGCCAGTTCTCCTTCATGCTGATCACCCAGTATTACTGTTATTTACAAACGTGGTGCTTTACTCCCTTTAAAAGTACCTGAAAGTGCAGTCGTCATGGGATAATAAACCTATTCTGTCTGCTGTGTGGCATGTTGCCAACCAAGAAAACAGCAGCACTATAAAGGACGTTTAAGCAAAAAAAGCAAATGTTACTAAGTAGAGGCAGGTTGTGTTTTCACGCGCGGCTCAGAGTGCTTGACAATCCATTAGACAGAAGAGAAAGACTCGGACAGCTCATTAGTGGCTGTCACTCTTTGCAGTATAAACCAAAATGTTGTTTGGACACCAAATAAAACCATTTTAAGTTGCAGAAACACTGAAACTAAAATCTAATTATATGAGATGCAACTCATTATGATCCAGTTTTGCATCCACTTCATTATACTGTAACAAAACTGGCCGATGAACTTTTAAAAGTTTGTCGATCTAATTTTGAATAGTAAAGCTATGATAAACTGTAACACAGTTTGTGTTTTGCTTACATGTTCTGTGTTGATTTCTTGGATTAAGATTGGTTGTCTTGCTAAAATAAGTGAAATACTAATTTGCATTATTGAGTTTGCCTAAGTATGTACTTAAACTGACTGAGAGGCAGTAATCTATGATATTAACTCGTCTAGCACTTAAACGAAGCACCACAGCAAAAACTTTCCTCAACAAAAAGTGTTCAAAATTTTTATCTATCAGCTCCCAAAGTTTGTCAGTTTCATTTTGGTACATCTGTATACACATATAGTTACTACTTACACATAAAGTTGGCAGCAGTGCTTCAGTCCACTTCTCCGTGTTGTAGAAGCTTTACCTGCAGTAAACTACTTGAAAAAGTTTTACTGATACAAGATGTTGAATCTTCTGAAGCCTACAGTCGTCGCTTTCCTCATTTGGAGCGTGTGATGGACACAATTAGGTCAAGCTTTGGCATGGACTGCGGCTCAAGAAGAGTCTTTAGTCTGTCGACATCCATAGTCCATGCACTTGACTCCTGCTGGAGTTGGACCAACCTAACCTTATATCGAATCCCGGTACTGTCTAATATTTCCACGAGAGAGGAATGCACATTGTTTTCATATGACTTCAAACACCACAAATATCATTGGGATGTTGTTTCAACGGTTATTGAGGTGCTTTGGTTATGCTTGAGGCTAATACAAATACTTCCTCTCCATCGTGGGAAATTTCGCCTACTCTGGAGATGCATCGAAGTAATGTGTTGTATTGCAAATTACCTTTACGCTGTTTACTTTACCACTAGTATCTTGCATAATACGTTTTCAGGATTGTAACGCAAAAATTAATAATTCAGTGCCTGAAATGTGTCAATATTTATTTGTCCTGTCTTTCTTCTGCGATTTGATATCAATGAGGAAAACAGGTACATCACTGTCTTGCAATTCGGTTTCGGGAATCGTCAAACGCTGCCTATTAACTCCTGTGGGGTCCCATACCACAACAAAAATCAGATGTCTTACACTCACATGACTTTCTCTACTCTTGTGCTAACCATTCTTACAAACTCTTATTCCTATATCTTCTTGTGTTAGTTGAGATAAACATTTGCAGAAATTATTTTATTGCTTATCTTCTTGTAGGTACAAGGAGAATATGGGAATACAGTAAGCGTCGAGTGGTACGAGTAGTCAAATTTGTTAAAGGTTTCAAATTCCGTTCTCTTTGCAGACTTTTCGTTCTTGAGTTATGCTGTCCACAGACTGACAGAGATACAGGCATACACACGGACCTTTTTCTAATTTTTTTTTTTAAATTCAAGGGGTTTCAAAACATAAATTTCCGGTGAAATCTCGACATTGAATTTTTGGGTGGAATATTTCCTCTGCTTTACTATACATAGTAGAAAAAGTAAACATACTTTAGACTGTATAGGCGTCAAAATGTGGTTCCTGGGTTTGAAATGTTTGCATTAGGTACAATGGCTTCTCTACCAGACGTGGTTAAACGATAGACAGTAGGAATTAGCATTGAACCTTTCGGTTTAGGAATGAGTTAGATTTAGGCTTGTACCTTGAATTATTAGGAATGTGCATAGTTGTGAACCACAACTCGCTTGTATATATCACGTACATAGATCAGGTCGACAGCAGTGCAATTAGTGGTTTGTGCACTTTACCCAGAAGTCGTTACCTTCCCACAGAGGGCAGATTATACCTCGAACTACATAAACATGCAGCTTACCGAAACGTTAGATATGAATTTGAGTTGGTTTAGCTCAATGACAGGGTTACTTTAACTATACATTTCGTAATAACAGCCACACACATGCACGTGGAGGAATACAAGCAGCTTAATATCTCAATAAACAGCGCAAGCTGTGTGTCGAAAATGTGCACAGGTCCACCACGTGGCTATTTCCCTCTAATACAGAATTATCTGCTGGTTAAGTTTTCCTTTTCTTTTGTTTATACTGCAAAAGGCTATATCCTATACTTGATAATGTGTAACATTGATAAAAATCAGAGTTAGTCACATGACTTCCTCTGCTCATCAAATTATTCTTACTAATTTTTCATGAAATTACAGGAGTCTGCCTAGTAAAGAAATGTTCCATTTTGACTTACCTGGTTTTGGTTGTCTGAAAGAGACCAAATAGGTCCCTAAGTTTTCCAAGGAAAATTTCCATTAGTTTCTAATAAGCACTAATCATAATATAATAAATCTAAATTTAATGTTCAAGGGTGCGTTTGTTAATGATAATTAAACTATGCAGCATAGTCATAAGCACAATACAAATAAAGTGCTTTGGACTCTGCATAAGAAATAATTCTGAGACGATCGCTTTAATCCTAACTGGCTGTACAACACAGAAAATAAGGAACTAGAATCTACAATAGCACAATAGGAAAACACGTAAGTAAATATAACGAAATTTTGTGCATTGTATCGTTCATACTTACTTGGCTACTTCTCATTAATCAAGATAAATTTTATTTACACAATTCTAGGAATAGAAACGATAAACCAAGCTAAATCATTACTTAAATCGTTAAAAAGTTGATCACTAAGAAATGACTGAAATTTCATGCTCTGTGCGTGGCCATGAGAAAAAAAAAAACGACTATCGTGTTACAAACTGAGAAATGTGCTTAGAATTTGAAGATTTGAACCAGTAACAAAAGAATAAAAGAATAAGCCACAAATATTTTGTTTGAAATAAATTGTGTGCTTTAGTCGACCTGCCTTTTCTGTGTCATAATTTGTCTTTCACGATTTTCCTATCATACAAATAGTTCAGGACGGACAGCTCTGCTTCACAGAGAATTTATTGGCCATAAACAATATCGTAGAAAACAAAACAGCAAAAAAGTGTTCCATGTAAAAGATGGTTTGAGGTTAAGTTGGATCGTTGGAAGATGGACTTAAGTAGTGAATTTTACACATAACCCACTTTTAGATTTTGAGTTATTCATATATATAGGCGTTTTTCCAAAATGCCTTTATTGATGATCTAGTGGCAGGTCCTGTTTCAGTTGCAGGGCTAAGCCAAACTACTGAAGCTGTCGGCAAATACTGTGAAGATTGGTGGTTGAAAATAAACGGAAATAAAATGTTATGCCATTTAAGAAAATGAATTAAGTAGGGCCAAAAATGTTATTGTGAAGGAACAGAGTTGGAAGTAGTAAAGTGAAAAAATGTATAAGCCTATCAAAAATGAACTTCTATTTAAGAAGAGTCCCTAAAAATCTAGAAACAGCATTTATCATTTCCTTTCCCGTTATTCATTCATTTGTTAGCCTATACAGTATGAAGTACGATAGGCAGATTTGGGTTGTGGGGCACAAAAACAAGCAGGTTTCATTAGAGTGAGAGGGAGAATGGGACCTTCTCATTGCAGGTCACGGTGCATTGCCAATGACGTGCCCTGCTGCGATTTGCTAGCATACGTGTCCAAATGCGTACTTTGCACGTTCACCCAGGAAAGGAAAAGGTTCAATCAACCGGGAATGGGAAGCACTAATCCTAATCTTAATTGGATCAACATCTTTTATGTTGATCAAATTATTTGTAGTTGACAAAAAGTTGCGAATGGATAAAGCACCATGATTTAATTCATAAGGAAATGTAGATGGGATCAGGAAGCTTATCGACTGGTATATTAGTATTTTGTGCCAATTAGTTATAAGTCCTGCCTGAGTGCATCAGAGATAAGTTGCGCACACTCTCTTGCTGAGCATGACAAACGCCAAGCGACAGAGACGGGGTGGAATGCAAGGTCCGAGCTCATATCGCAGTCTGTATACACAGGAAAGTAATCTCGTTAAGTTCACATGTTATATGCAGTATCGGAAACGCGCGACATAGACCCCGCACGATTCATGCTGCCCCGGCATTTGCTCATAAATTGATGCAATTTAATGAGATCTATCACCAACATTTGGTGCAGCTGCACTGCAAGGGAATGTACTGTGTAAAACCTATATGTATTGCTCGTTATTACTAGCATTTACCGGCTGACGTGTAGACAAATAGCAATATGGGAAAATGGAAGTATTTCGAGGTCATTGAAACACTGGAGTTTTAAGGTCTGCATTGAGTGTTCCGCTTTTAACTATCTGATGGTCGATTCAATTTCCTCTATTGTTGAGATAAATGTTACTTGTGTAAACATCTCGATTATTGCGCTGTCTACTTGATGTTAGTAGAGATAAACATTTGCAGAAACTATCTTATTGCCAATTTCTTGTAGGTGCAAAGGGAATGTGGGAATACAGTAGGATGTAAGCGACTGTAAAATCTGTTAAATAGGTTGCTATATGTTGGCTTTGAAATTTCGTTCTCTTTGCATGACTAGAGAGAAAATAAAGGAATGTCGTATATTTCAGAAACGTATAAGTAATGGAAAATTCAAAAAAATAGAAATATCTCAAGAAATGGTCCACTCTACAGACAATTGTTTACATATATTGTGTGTTTTAATGAGATCTAGACTTTTTGTGAAGTAAGATATTTCTTACTTCTTACCGTTTACCAGTTGATGCAGTTTATTCAAAATGCAGAGCACTTTTGAGGACATTACCAGAAAATCCAAGATATGCTTTTCATTTCTCATGAAAATATCTTAAAAATATGATATTCAAATCAAAACCATTACAGCCATTTTTGAGACAACCAACATTTTGGGAAATATCCATGTTAATAGTAGTCTGATGTCGGTGTTGTCTTCAAAAATGTTCGTGTCGCATTCTTTGAAGATGCTGAACTTAAATATCAAGTTACCGACCTTTCGTTATACCACTCGGAGACACACGGACACTTACACATACACATATGGCCCTTTTTCTGAAAATGACATTGGGATATGTAGATACTGCAAGTGCGTAGCAAAGTAAAATGTGGAAGTACTCATACACGCATGCGTACAACCACACATGTTTGTTGGTGGTAATCTACACTAAACATGCTAACAAACCATGAACGGCGTCATTGCATATTGCTAACATCTGGCAATGACTGTGCAAAGTATTAGAAATACTGACGGTACTGCACCAGGTTTTAGGTTAGGGTAGGTTCTTGGAAAAGGTTTTATTTCCTCAACTACAAATGTGTCTGCTGTTGCCACACTCTCCTTATGAAACTGCTTCTCACATATAACAGGCTTGCTCACTACTGAGAAGTCTATAGGAATGATTCTCAGCCACTTCTTAAATTCCTCTTCTTTTGGTAAGGAAAATGTACTAACATTTTCATGTTGTGATTTGTAATTGCTTTTGCAGCCAGCTACACTGCAACACCTAGGCATTTTCAATTCCTGAAACAGTTGAAGAATATTCAGCCGTGTTATAATCCATTATACTTAGAAATAATTACCACAATATCTGTGTTAGAAATCAGTTTGTAAGCTGTTGAGGTTATGGTATTTTGTAGGTTGAATAATCTCGCATAGTGCACTGTTTACAAGCTATAGTGAAATAATAGTAAACTCATAATAGTAAACTCTGTCAAGCATGTCGCCTGAATGAACCAGAAAGAGGTTTTGTTCCTTTTAACAATAATCCAGCTCAGCAGAATGATTGTTTATTATAATATATTAGTTCTAAATACGTATCTACCTTTTATTCTACATTGCGGAATTATGGAGCATAAGTAACTGTACGATACTCAGTGAAAAAGACATTTCCTTGATTAAAACACTGAATATACAAGACACTCTTAGCACACGCATCATAATCTTTCTTCCTCACTCATACAGTGTGACCAACACAACATATAAGGTGAGCAATCAACTATAGATAGACCGCGAGCAAAAAAGAGTCGGTGTGCGCATGCGTCAGTAGAGCCTTGTCCCTTCCACACCATCCGTGCATACTACCCTCTCGTGTAGTATGGAGTCATTAGACTTATTTCGAACTGGGGTATATATTGAAATAATGAATGTACTGGAAAAGCAAGGATCACCACTAATTCCTTAGTTATGCATATTTGAACTACGTTTCTCATTCCTTTCTGTATGAAAGGTAACTTGTAGATAGCACAAATAATGAACATTTGGGTACACAAGCGCCGTGACTTAGTTGTTAGTTTCGTGAGGCCTGCCGAGTCCCAACGTTATCCCACGATGTCGGGGAGAATAAACACGTACCTATGTTTGTGTGTGCCACGCGAACTTGGAGCTACTAACCAACCTGAATGTATATTGTTTTAACAAGTAAAGTTATTAGTCTGAAAATGAAGTACAGTTTGTTCACCAGCTCGTGGTCCCTGGCAGGAATGGAGCCAGCCACTACGTCAGTAAAGAATTCCAGATAAATGGCGATATCGGCAGCAGCACTTCTTGCATGCTGATGTTGCCAACCTTGGAATCTGTATTCACGCTAGATTAAAGCTAAGAGCTCGCTCAAAATAGAACAATTGAATTGTTATTTTCAGTTCATGCAGCGTATTTCGCTTATAAAACGTAAACAATGTTTTCAACTACACCGTATTTTTTCCACTGATCATCTTCTGCCTCTTCTATATTTTTCAAAAACATTGCCAGTCTGCTTCGATCTTATGTGATATATCCTCGAGCGTTATATCGTGTAATTCCTGTAAGAATAAGTCAGCTGTTGCATTTATTTAAGTATTCATTTTACCTTGGCCCAAGCTAGTTCTATGGGACTGAGATCACCGATGTATGGGGACCAGTAAAAGACAGTGTGGCCCAAGAAAACAAAAAATGTGTCCGCTTTAAGAGCCTCTTTTGGTTTTATTCAATCATTCTATACAGCTGATGAAACGCCTCCTGCGGACTAACAGGCCTCATGTTGGACTGTACAAAGGGACTGATGCTTGAGACGACACACGATCGAACATTACGGCCAACTGTACATCTTACAGTCCCCGACCATGGAACTGCGATATATAAAGGAAATGGAAATAATATTACGTTATCTTTTTCCCTGAAAGACTCGCATGTGGGGAGCATTATGACGGCTCTTTCTGAAGTAAAGGTTTTACTGACAGGAAAACTCGATTTACAGCTAAGGAAGAAGCCTTTGACAGGTTATTCAGGAGTGCAGCTTTATATAGAGCTGAAATATGCACAGTGAGGGGAAGGGAAATAAAGCATCTAGAGAGATTTCATATGTAGTGCTGCAAGAAAACGATAATGAACGAACAACTTTTAAGAAGAAATGACGAAAAGGAAAGATGCCATTGAAGAACCTGGGAAAAGAAGAATTGAGATACTAGATGATATCTGGAGGAGAAACTATAGGGAGTTAAAACATGCTCAGAAAACAAAGAGTTGGAGAGTGCCACTAGGGAAAAAAAGGAACAAAAAACTAGCGTCAACTTCCGGTAACAATATGAGGATTTACCCTCACCTAATTGACGCTCTATCTTCAATCAGTATACAAAGTTATGCCGATGTCCCACGGTTCAGCTTTTTGGTCCAAAGCATTGTATACAACAAAAGTGCATCGTGAGACATCGAGAGTTGGTTACAACAACTTGAAAATAGCCAATCAGCGTCTGTAACGTAACAATATGGCGGACTGCGAAGGCAAGGGTACCAGCTGTTGATTATGTACGGCTCGTGACACTTCTAATGTAATGGGCATTTTAATAAAACGTTTAGTGTTTTTATGGAACATTCATTAACGATTTTTCGTGACCATTAACGTATATTGCTCAGGTGGTTTTTACATAGCTATATGTCATAAATAATAACAAATCCAGTTAACAGTATGTTTACATTTTATGTTATGAAATGAGTTCAAATCTCCTGTCCATCCATACTAAGGTTAAAACCATTACAATTGTTGCTTATCTCTTTCGCGTTTGTCTCATATTTGTGTCCTGGTGTGTAATTTTGCCTTCGACACGATGTAAAAGTTTGAGAAATAAATCTTCCCCAATTCGTAGAAAATTGCGATAGTTTTCCACTTCCTATAACCTCAATTCGTGCTGGTTTGGTGGCGGAGTTAGTGAGTCTCCCGAGACAGAGAGTTGAGTTCTAATGGAGATATCTTGTAGTGTTCCAAGAGAGAGTGAGCATAGCGAAATCCTGAGTTAGTGAGTACGCCTGTAGTGCGACGAGCAGCTGTTCTCCGAGCGAGTTAATGATGACTGTGGTGACCTGCTGTAACTGCAAGGGGTTTGACACTCCCCAGCGAGTGAATCGTCCGGAAGAAGCGGCTACGTCGGGCGTATTTCGTTTAGCCGCACGTCGCTGAAGAAAATGAAGTGCATTTAAAACTCAAGTGAAGTGACGGTGATAATTGAACTAGTTCACATTCGTGATGTCAAGTGAACTCTTGGAGAAAGTGAACCAGCCTATGAAAATTAGTGAAGTGAAAATTTAAAAATTGGATGAAGTTAGAGCTTTTGAGTAAATCAAACATAAATAATATTCCCTAGATACTTTTGAGGAGGTTTTCTTGAAAAACTTCGTGCACATCTTACGAAATATTAAGCTTGGTATTCATTCGACAATTTGTTTTTCAGTTGTGGTGTTCATACAAATATACAGGGTGCTCATAAATGTTTACCCTCTTAATGTAGTATACTGTAGATCTTCAATAAACATTTTTAATGAAACTGAAGTTATATATCAGTGTATACACACTTTTTGAGCAAAATTAACAATAAACAATATTACATGATGCAAATTTCTGTAATCAGGGTAATATTTATACACACTCTGTATATCTCAAAACGTTTTCAGTGAAATCTCTGTATTGCACTTTAGGAGTAAGGATTTATCTACTTATTGTTAGATAGTACAGAAATTTGCAAGGAAATGTAACTCTGTAAATAAGAGTAATCGTTTTGTACGCAGTAAACACACTTTTTGCCCTTGTTTTCGTTTTCTTCCGCGTTGTGTACATCTGTATGAAACTAACTTGGTTAAGGTAACTCTAATTGAGTTGCAGAGATGTTTACAGTCTGAGGACACCGAGAGATCGGGTTGTCTGCGGGAAGTGTATAGAGTGTCAATCTTAACTATCAGGCGGTCATCCTGACAAGCTGCAGGGCTGCGTTCACATTCATGGTGTACTTGAACGTCAATATAGCCAGAAAATTCAAGATATACGTTTCATTTGTCATAAAAATATGCAATTATCTCAAACATATTGTAATCCAGCGGTTAGGTCAAAGGTTATCGAGAGGGTGCCGGGCAGTCGGAACAGTAAACAAGATAAGGCGCGCGCTTGCTCAGCGTAAATGCGATGAGCATTATCGCCAGAGAACTAGAAACTTCCAACGACTATATAACCGAGCACTCTTGTAATATGAGTCAGTATTATGGCGGAGTTAGTGAGTCTCGTGAGTTAAGGAGTGGAGTTCTAGTGGGGTTGGAGAGCGAGAGAGACTGGTAGAGTCGCGCGAAGCTCGTCTGCTTCTGGTGCGACAGAAAGCTCTGTTCTTCGAGCGAGTTGGTGACGACTGTGGGTGCTCTAATTCTGAGAGTTTCGAGACTCCCTAAGGGTGAACCGTCCGGACGAAGAGGCCATATCGGGCGTATTTCGTTACACCGCTACTCGCGCAACAAAGTGAAATAAATGTAATACCAAAGTGAGCAGACAGTACCAATTAAAGTAGTTCACGTTCAGGAAGCGCGTCCAGTGAAATCTCAGCGAACGTGCACTAGGTTATGAAAATTAGTCGACTGACAGTTTAAAAATTGGACGAAATCACAATATTACGTAGTATTTTAAGCAAAATCATTATAGTCGTGAATCAAACGTAAATCATTTACCATAGAAAGAATAGTCTTGAGGTGGGAAAATTTTCTTAAAATGTGTGTCGCATCTTGGGAAGATATCAAATTGAAATATCAAGTTCAGTTTTTATTAGACAATTGTGTTCAATTATGCTGTTCATACAAATTTATATTTACAGGACCTCAAAGTATTTTCGTGAAATATCTATATTCACTACAGTATTTAATCTGCTTAATTAAAAACTGTAAGAAAATGGAACTCTGTAAATAAGTTATTTGTATGCACTAAACACACTTTTTGCTATCATTTTCGTTTTCTTTCACATTGTAGGTATGTATCTGGATGAAACTCATTGTTGTTAATGCAACTCCAAGTTCAATCGGACAGATGGCAACAAACTGTGCTGAGAGATCGGCTTCTCTGTGTGAACTATCTATAGGAATGCCAGGTGAGTCAGTCGCCCCTTGTTTTTTGGAAGGTAGGCCACACATCAAACGCCATGTGCGCTTTAGTCCAGTAAAATGTATTGCTCGACGTTCTTATATAGACGAATGCGTAAAATTTAGAGGAACAGCTGATTAAGAGACAGAACGTACTCCGGGTTGGCTGCAAAAAGATGACAGACGTCTTATCCACCATGGACCCTTACAGCCAAAACGCACAAATTATTAAATAACAACTTATTTAAATTTTGGCATAAACTTCGTGTCGTACAACTCAAATAACATGCATAATAATTTTTGCCATTTAAGTAATAATATTAAAACGCCCAGCAAAGGTTTAAAACTGTCTTAAAAGGTCAAATTACGCTCGAAAAGTCGCGAGGTGACAATGGAATAGCACCTGGCGTACTTACTCTGGGTTTGAGCTCGAAGTGTGCTTTCAGTCAAGCCTCTGAATAGCTCAATAGAATTCTGTGCGCTAACCTCAGCGACTCGGGTTCCTGTCTCTGAAAACATTTGTTTTCTGTTCAACAAAACTTGGAAACCGAATTCACAATAATCTAATTTTAAAGCCTTTGAGGATTTAGGCTATAATTTAAAACCTTTTAAGTCTGTAAATGGCGCTAAATATTGCTTTAGATCAAATGATTTTAATTTCCAAGAAAATGTCATCGAAAAAAATCTGATGTGTTGCACTCACATGACTTTCTCTACTCTTGTACTAACCATTTTTACAAACTCATTTCTATATCTTCTTCGTGTTAGTTGAGATAAACATTTGCATAAATTGTCTTATTTCCTTATAGGTGCAAGGAGAATGAATATTAGAATAGGTTTTGAGCGATAGTGAAATCGGTTTAGCTTTGAGATCCCGTTCTCTTTCCACGCTTAACATAAAAAAATGCACAACGATGTTACATTACATAAAAGTGTTGTTTTCCGAAACTTACACAAATAACAAGGAATATCTCCGAAATGGTTCACTCTACAAAACCGTTTTTAGGCATAAATTGTGTATTTTAGCAAGATCTACATTTTTTGTATAGTACGATTTGGTCTATCTCTAACGGTTTACCAGTTATGCAAAAGTCGTCCAGAGTAAATACGACTACAGGGGCTATAGCCAGAAAATTCAAGATATACATTTCATTTGTCACACAAGTATCTTAAACATATTGCATTTTAATCAAAAGCATCAGAGCCATTTTCAAGAAAATCAAAATTTTTGAACAATTTTCCATGTAAAGGGTAGTTTAGGGTGGGGCTATTTTCTTCAAAATCTTCGTGTCGCATCTTTGACCTTTTCCTAAAACTGTTTTTTTTTTATTCAGGGACCTCAAAGCATATATTTCCGGCGAAATTTCGACATCGAAGTTTTGGGTGTAATACAATATTTCCTCTACTTATTAGTAGAGAAAGTAAAAATTTGATTTCGAATGAGTGCAAAATATCTGGAGGCCATTCGCAATTTTATAGAAAATACTCGCACAGGAGTAGAGTTACAATATTGTTAATACCTTATTTCAATCCTTACATCAATATTTTTCTCATTTACCTACATCGCAGCATAAAAGGCGGCTAACATACTCCTACTGCTCACAGTTTAGGATATATGTACATTGCAGATGATCTATGCTCTAATACTGAGCATTCAATCTCAGATACATTGCTTATAAGTAAAGGCCGGAGGGACGTGCGCTCGCAAGTGATACAGGTTAGCTGGACGCTGAGTATAAATAACGTCAGAAGTGCAGCACGGCCATCAATGTGCAAACAACTGCCATTATAGAAGCAAGAGTCGAAAACCACGTAACTCTGCGAACTAGCGAAGCATTACCTTGCAAGTGTGTGCAGACGCAAGGTCAAGGTGTAGTATATGGCATCAACTATCTGAAAATCTTCAGTTCATATCCAGCGATTTTGCAAAGCTATTAAACAATTAGAAAAATTAGTTTGGAAATGTCCAAGATCATAAGCATAATAGAAGACTTAGCTAATTCAATTAACAGGTACGTCTTGTCCCAGGTATCAAAAAGGTGAAGGCTAAATTACAGAAAGTTCTAAACAAAAATATTGTTTATCAAGCTATGTGTGAAATTTTGAAAACGTGTAAGAAGGAAAACACGCCAGACGACAGAGTGGAATTCCTTACATTTGCACCTCTGACACCGTGTGACGTTGCTTCAGTGATAGGCGTCGAAATTTCACATTTAATAATTTACGAATATACATTGTAACTCAGTGTTGTGCACTCTGATGATATTGTAATTAATAAATGTGTATAAGCATTCAAGTGCAATTCTAGAATGCATAGTTTATGATGCTTGTAAGTTGTGCTGCAGTGAGGCGGTTTTCATGGTCAGGCTGTACCTACCTGCAGTTGTTTATATGCACGAGCGATAACAGTAAAGTCCATGTGCAGTATATCTATGGAAAAACGCACACCCCTCCGGCCTTTACTTATAAGAAATAAGTTATTCAAAAGTAATAACACTGTCATATTTATTGGCATGTATTTGTGTAACTATTTGAACATCGAATTTGCTACAGCGATTCGTGCAAGAGCTCTTCTGTTTTCAGTGACACAAGTACAACAAACAGAATATTATGGTTGCTCCACTTGGATGCCGATAAGCAGATTGCGCTGATGTTGATATCCAGTCGGAGAACCGATATACTGCCAGCCATATCATAATGTGCACTTCCTCACCAGTAAAATACGTGATTTGCATGATCGAGTTGCTTATTGCTACTTGCGAATCGCCGCAGATCAGCGGTCCTCCCGAGTCACCATGTTGGATGCTTGCGTCCCCACGTGCAAACGAACAAAGCATATTGTCCCACTGTTGTTCATGGAATAGTGCGGAACATTGCACTACCTTGGAAACATTCAGCTTAAAGAGTTTGCGGTTACGGTTCATTGGGCGATCGGAAGTCTGGCCGAATCCCACAACAGTGCATTCGTTATAGAACTGACTTGCAGGTACTAAACTGAGAAATCCGTGCACTGGATCTATCGGTTTTCTTAATCGCACGAGTCCAATATCGTTAAAGCTGACGTAGTCTTGGAGAGTATATGAAGGAAACGTCACAGCTTCACCTTCACTTAAACAAAGACAGAAAACTATTGCTAAGTAATGTTGATAGAGAAAATAAATGGAGACATAACTATATGTCGAATATAACAAGATATTGTGAAGGATCAGTTTGGGTTCGGAAAGGGAATTTCAACAAATAATGCAACTTTTAAACTTACACATGAAGTGTTAACAATAAAATGTATGTAGATGGTATTTGACCTAGTAGAGGCATCTGATTGCGTAAATTATTACGCTCTTTTAACAAAACCGAAATTCTATGGACTTAAAATGAAAATTTCAGTTGGTTCATATCATGCCTAAATGAAGTAAAGTGATATTGACTATGCAAAATAAATATGAAATTGGGAAACAGTAACACGTGGAGTGCTCCAAGGTTCAGTATTAGGACCTCTGTTATTTCTGTTCTACACAAACGACCTATTACTTTATATAAAGGATATAGCAAGTCTCTACTGTTAGCCGATTAATCTAGTATGCTGGTTACTAATAAAATCTTAGAATAAATGTGTAATTATATTACATTATGATTTGAACTTCATGTCTTACTCGTTTAAGGCCTCTTTCTACCAAAGAGACTAACATATTAGCATTTTGGGGAAAACTAACATAAAATAATAGTTGTAAATTTATAATTCATCGAATATGACACACTCCGATTGAAATTGGGATTAACGACATGTTATTAGAACAAATAGACAATATCAATATCAAATTTCTGGGCCTTCAAGTAGACATATATTTAATTAGGGACTAATCATATCTTTGACATACAATATTTAAATAATGTACTCTGTAAATTATCTGCTTATTTTGAATAATGACTTCTTCACACAATAAAATATTTAAATTTGTATTAAATGTATTCCTGGAATTACTAGATTTCTCCTCTTGTGTAATAATCATTAATAGAAATATTCAACAATATAGGTGACAATGCGCACCCTTGTCTTACGCCTCTATTTATATAAATTTATTGAGTTTTATTTCTACGTGTATTTATTATGTTTCTATAAACCTTTATGTTGTGGATATCCGTTATTTTTTATAATTGTCCATGATAATTTCCTATTTACTCCGTCGAATGCTTTAACAAAATCGACAAAGGCCGCATGGGTTTGAGGATTAAACTCTTCCTTTTTCCAACAAGTGCTATAGTACCAAAATATTATCGCTTGTGGAACGTCCAATTCTAAAACCAGATTGCTCTTCACTTAATACACCTTTCGATACCAGTAAATCTTTTATTTATAATTTAGCAGAAAGCTCATATATTGAGTTAACAAGCTAATCCCTCTATAACTCAGTTATTTCGATCACCCTATTTTGCTATTGTTCATGCTTCTGGCATTGTACAATTTCCCGAACACTGATTTATTAAGTGTGCCAGTCGCAAATGCTGAAGCATTTCACCATTTTGAATAATTCCATATTAATTTCATCAGGACTTGTAGCTTTACTAGTTTTAGTTTCTTTAGTGTCCCGTCTAGTTCTGCTATTGTGTGAAAATGTTTGGTTACCAGGAATATCATTTTCAATTTCACTTATTAATTTATTCCAATATGGCTGATGCACTTCTCTAACAATTGTTTTCGCTTTATTTCTTTTATGCTTAATATTTATCTTTTGCTATGTCAGTTTTTTTGTTGAAGCCATTGCAGATAAGCCTCATGTGTTTTTTATTGATTCTTCTATGTTTTTGTTGCATATTCTCAATTCTTTTCTACTCCTTAACTTTCTCTTTTTTCCCAAGACTTGCTGCTTGTTGTATGCATTTTCTTATATTCTGCCATTCTACACTTAATATACTATCAGTTGGTGTATATATTGATTCAGCCTTTGCTGATATAGATTTCGGATACTCTCCTGGTTCAAAAGATACGGTATAACTAATGGCTCTAACCTAACGCAACCTAACCTAAAATAGTGGGAAATTATAAGATTATTAACATTACTCGTTTGCTTTGATATAACCCGTAAAGGTAATAAACGTAATCCAATCTAACCTGAAATAATGAGCTGTAAACCTGTTTAGAAGGCTTGTTGGCTTCGCTTGCCTGCTTTGATCTAACCAATGGTTGCTAACCTAACCTAACCTTACAGAATCTGAAATAATGGATTATAAACGTATTAAGAATTCGCCATACAACCATCCGTAGCTCGTCACTTCAAATGCGGCACTAATTGCAATAAACTAATAACCACAAATGAAGCATCTAATTCAGTTTTATAGATATGATAGTTAATCCACAGTGATTGCAAATGATGAATATTTTACCTTGTTGTGGAGCATGTAGAGAGGTCCACACAGTTGAAGAATATAGTGGCATGGTCCATTTGATAAAGGCAATGTGCAGCAGTAAGAACAAGTGCATTATTGAGTAAGGTTCCGGTGCAGGTTCTTGACTCTCCGCCAGAGCCGAGCAATAGACCGACCACTGATGGGAACTCTCCCTTCGCCACTAACGTTCCATGACTTATTCTCTGCTCAGGATATCTGTAGCGTATACTGGCTATGGTAGCATTGTCTAGAATGTTGATAGCTAAACTCTGGCTCAGGACAAAGCTATATAACACTGCTTGCAGCATCTGCATTCTTCACTCTATTATAATAGCATTGATGCTACGATGCACACATTTGTATTGATAGTTAACAATCCCAAAGCTATTCCATACAAGTACCATACACTTGGGCTCCAAATGTCTGGTAATGTGGGTAGATCCAAGCTCAAGTTTCCAAGTCGCATTATCTTATTTGTGGTGTTTTTGTTGAAGCCAATATCCGACTTAAATTCCCTCATCTGTTATTACCTCCATAGAGTATACATACACCATGGCCCACTGGGATGTCTCGTTGAACTTCCGTCACACGTATAGTCACTTTCGACTGTCTTTTGCTGCAGTATCATCTACAATAGCTAACTAAACAAAAATAATTTGAAAATACATACTTAACAGAAATCATTTGCTGCTATATTACTTTCATAGTTTACAAGATGGCAGAACAACATATCGACAATCTTACTAACAGAAAATTAGCAAAGAGTTGAAATTACGATAAAAAAGGCAGCGAATTTCGTGGACAGTTAATTATGAAACGGAAGTATTCGCTGAAATGTTATTAGCTGAAGATACCTCTCATTTCAGGCCAATGCTTTTACTTTCTCTACTACGTAAGTATTGTATTCCAAAAATTCTATGTTGAGATTTCACCGGAAATATGTTTTGAAGCCCCCTGAATCCAAAAATAGTTATTTATGATACAAGGTTTAAAAGGAACGTTTTATTTTGTGAGTAGGTGCAATTCTCAAACGTGGCCACAGGCCGAGGTGTTGAGGAAACCTGCTAAAAAAGTAAAATCCTTTTAGCGCGTGCATCATATACTATTTTTAGACAATGCTGAATGTTTATAGGAATATATATTATGTAAATATACATTATTGTTTTACCTTCTTCACGCTCATGATAGTCATTTGGCTGCGCTGTTCAGTTGTTGCCTTTCATAGCATCAGTGTTAACAATACAATGAGTTTTACAAAACCACAACATTCTACAAAGAAGATAGTGGAAAAATGTTTTATCTTGCACCAGTCCTGAATCTCTTGTATGCAATGTCGTATTGGTTTCTTGATCTTTTGGATGACAATTCTAATTTGTCTCTCCGCTACTTATGAAACTTCAATAGGTTCAGCACAGTGTCTAAAAACACGTTTACCGGCCATTAAAAACAAGAATCCGATTCGAAGTGAGGTCTTATCATGGCATAAGCCTCTCAACTAGAACAGGTCGGATATTTAGACCATTACACGCATGTACCAAATAAAATCTTTGTACTTATGCTAGAAATGTAATATTCTAGGTAATGTTTTTATACGGGGCAGTCGGCCATAACCTCACTTTTTACGTAGTTTTCTGGTTTCTGGCGCACCGCGACAAAATATCTGAATTCGATACATGGCCAACGTTGCTTAAATGGTTTTTATAAAGCATTAGAACAGTGCATTGATTCGCCGGTAGAAGTTGATTACTCAACAGGTTGTGCCACGTTGCCACACACTTTCACCTTAAAACGCGATTATCTAGTTAACAGTGCATTTAATTAAAAAGTTATTGGAATTTTTGTTAGTTTACATCTACTGTCTCACCTCCTTCAGTCTAACGGATTATTTTACTTCCACCCTATAAATATCTAAATGCACGTTGTTATGTATGAGGTTGATAAACGATAAACTGCAAAACCGGTTGACCGATGACCATCTAAGTGTTTTTCATGGTATCTCTAAGTGTTTTATACAATCCATTTTACTACGCAGCGCATTACATTCACAAGATTTTCTTTATCCTCTTTTCTTTCATATAACACATTCACATGTCCTTCTCTACTCCCTAATCTACGAACAATTCATGCATTTTTCGATACGTTTGGAATATAAATGCAACGTTCACACGTTTTTTCTACTCATTTTTCATTTACGAACAGAATAACGCTCCTTTATCTATCCCTCCTTCTATATACAGCTCGCACAATGTCTACATATTTAGAATAGAAACGCAGTATGTTACATTCACACGATTTTCTCTGCCCAGTTTTCTTTTACTAATCAAATCACATATCTTTCTCTACTTCTTCAACGAACAACTCGTATAATATTGTATTTGATTTAAATAGAAATGCATGTTACGTTTACACGGCTTTGTGTACTAACTTTTCTTCCTGTAGTATTTGTTATTGTTCAATAGTGGTTTTGCAGTATCGTTCCGGTGTTTTTATAAAAATTAAAGAAATAGTTGAAGGAGTAAAATTGTCACATTTGGTGTCAAGAAAAACAACAGTATAGATCTAATGTTAGCCAAGATGGACATAATGGGAAATGAAATGTGTTCCGGAATGTGGCAGATTGAAACAAAAATGGAACTGAAAAATGGAAACTCCAGAATGGAAAAGATGAAAACAGGAATATCCGATATGAAGATAGAGCTATCGGAGAAAATGAACGAGCAACTACCGGAGTGAAGCTAGACATGTAAGAACTCGGCGGAAAGGTCATCATGTTAACGCCCTGGAAGTTAGTCATGGTGAAACAAATGCTCGACGAAAAGCTGAGTGGATCTCTATGGGGGAGGCCTGTGTTCAACAGTGGATGTCTTGCGGCTGAAATGTTGATTGTTATGAAATATACAATATGCATCTCAGAAACGACTCTAACGATTGCTATGAAAATTTATATTTAGTTAACGTTTTAAGTTCTAGGGGTTGTTAGTCTTGCTCCATCCCTCAATTTTTCAAACGATAAAGTTGCTCTAGGTTAGCCTAGTTTAGGCTATATTAGGTTATATCTCACTGTGGGAAATGATAAAGCTGTTTTAAATTTGTCTAGCTTAGAATTTTTTAAGCAATTACATTTTGAATCCAAGAAGCGGATCTAAGTTAATATATGCGTTCTTGGTGAACATTTAATGCAGTTTTTAGAATCAAGATATCTCCCCAAATATTCATACGTCGATTAACAGAAAGGTCTTTCTCAGTTATTAAGCTTTAAGTCATTGCAACAAGCAGATTTGGATTAATGTAATGTCCATCTGAATGCTTCAATCGAATCATAAAACTCTGTTTCTCTTGCTCAACACAAAATATAACCTATAATTATAATATAGATAGTCATGGAAACCAGAAGAGCAGCGTAGCTTTACAAAATGTCGTGTCTGAATGTGTTTATGTTCTGTGATTACCACGGTATAGCATTTCACCGGCGAACACTTTGTAATTGTACTACAGTTTTGACTTATGTTCACGATTAAAATTCATTTTTGGAGTGTAGTAATAGTCTGCATGACGCTGATATGTGAGCAGACACTACAGCTACCAGCAACAAGGTTCATGCAGTATAGAATTATGGGAGGTGAACTTGTGAAGGAAGATGAATTCCCGTCCGTTGTGGCTCTGAAAATCTGGCTGCCTACCGAACAAATAAGATGTAGTGGAACTCTCATAAGTCAGTATTATGTTCTAACTGCAGGACACTGTGTTTACCTTCACGTCAAAATTACAGTACTAATTGGATGCTTGGACACATCCCAGTGCAGTACGACAAGGTAGGGGCCAATACTTCGAGTAAATGAGATATGTATGTGTAATACACACACGCACACACACGCACACGCACACACACACACGTGTTAGCGAGTACAGGGTAGTTGTATGTTACTCCATATGGAGACAGGGTAATCGGGGAATGGTTTAAGCATTAGGTTTTGCTACAGCGAGGATTGACACAAGCACACAAACTGTAACCTCCGTGAATGAGAAACCTAAACTTTCTGTCTGTTCACCACCTCATGGCCTAGGAGAATGAGGGGCAGTGTAACCTTAGTTTTGTAAACATTCGCGTAATCGTTGTTCTGCTGGTCATGTTGCCAACTTACTTCCAAAATTATTTGCGTAAAACAGATCTTTATAGGATGACTGAATTAAACAAACCTAAAGAGGCTCTTAAAGGGCCTCATGTTTAGATTAGCTTACTTGCCACTTGTCAGCCAGATTTACTGCGCATGCCCCGACAGTAGTTTCACAATCGCCCACTAGGGGCTCATGTTTAGATTAGCTTTCTTGCCACTTGCCAGCCAGATTCTAAGTCCGAACTTACTTACTGCGCATGCGCCGACAGTAGTTTCACAATCGCCCACTAGGTTTCACTGTATAAATTTTAATACTTCATTCTTTGGTCCTGCAGGACGGAATAAGAAGTTATTGGACTGAATTCTTCCTCAATTGTTGGCATTATTGGTTATTTTGGTTTTATTGGACCACACTGTCGTTTACTTGCTCCCATACATGTGTGATCTCAATCCCATAGAACTAGTTTGGGCCAAGGTAAAATGAATACTTAAAGAAATGCAACAGCTGACTTATTCTTACAGGAATTGCACAATATAACGCTCGATTATTATTTTGTTGTTTAACGACGCTGTCGTTTGTCAGAATCACATAAGCGTCACCGGTGTGCCGGAATTTTGTCCCGCAGTTCTTTTACATGCCAGTAAATCTACCGACATGGGGCCGTCGTTTTTAAGCACACTGGGTCGGATTTGAACCCGCGACCTTGGGATCAGTAGGCCAGCGTCTGAGTCACCCAGACGATATGGATATATCACCTGAGACCGAAACAGTTTGGCAGTGTTTTTTACAAATCTAGAAAAGGCAGAAAATGATCAGTGGGAAAATGACGGAGTAGTTGAAAACATTGCTTACGCTTTGTAAGCTTGAACTGAAAATAACATTTAAATTGTGCTATTTTGAGCGATTTCTTTGCTTTAATCTAGCGTGAATACGCATTCCAAGTTTGGCAACATTATCTTAAATGCGATTAGAAGCAGAACTGCTGCTCGTGATATCATTGTTTATCGGCAATTGTTTACTGATGCAGTGGCTGGCTACATTCCTGCCAGGGACCTTCAGCTGGTGAACAAACTGTGCATTATAATGGTCAAGTACGATAGTCTATAAGTATTATTAAGAAACGCACGCGCGCGTCCTTGCGTGCTTTGGTGTGACCATTGGCTGCCAATTAATATAAGCTTATATAAAAGAAACTAAACCTAAAATAACCTAACTTCCCGTGAATCGGAAACCCAATGTTATATAAACGGTCAATTACAGAATCACAGGCGAATGTTCATTGATGCTGGCTGTTCTCCCAGGTGTTGGTAGCACTGCGGAATGATGCGAGTGATTGACATGTATGGAAGTATATCCAATGATTTTAACAAACTACTCGTAGGTATACAAAAGCTATGTATAGTAGCGTTTAACCTCGCCCTTATTACATAAGCATCACAGGCGATGGACATTGTGATACACGCAGTGATATAGTATTTGGGAAATAAGTTATTTGGAGCGGTAAGGAAAGGTTGTAGCACTAAGTTTATGGGGACAAGCTTCCGTACTCAGCGGGTAAAATGAAGTGCAATAAAACCTAGTAATATTAGTGGTAGTACTTTAAGAATTCTTTCCAGAGTAGATGTTGCCACTTTAGAGTCCTGTAATCCACACACTTCTTTTTACGAGCTTTTCGGTATTCTTTTATAGCAAAATGATGGCGTGTGGATGCTAAACGACGCCATGTTTGGGATATTGCACATGTCTGGAAGGGAGGGAGTGAAATCCGCTAGTTTTGCGAGATACTCTTCCTTTTCGAGAAACGCTAAGAGCAATGTAAGATTTAATGGACAATTGCAGTTGAGGAAATAGATGTTATATTTTGCCTTAGTGGTAATAAATAACTGTTGCATGCTGTTGAGGAAGTAAATCTTGTATTTTGTTTTAGTGGTAACAAACACGTGTTGTAAGCAGTTGTGTTCCCGCTTCCTACTCATGTAAATGTAAATGTTAAGATAGTGTATTGTTGACAGCGCATTACACGAAATAAAATGGCGTGAATTAGAAACCAAAGCTTATATTCATATGTACATAGTGGGACATCATGAGCACGCCAGCGAAGTGAGCGTAACCACTAGTTGCTAATTAACCTAAACTTACCTAACCTAACCTACTCTTTTGTGCATGAAGAACCTAAACTTACGTCGGGTGGAAGATACTTCTTCCGCCATTGATTAACCAGGTCTAGGACCCAGTTAGTAATCTTTACTGTTTTACAGCAAAGCCCCAAATAAGCCAGTCGCCATTATGGTTTCTTTTGTTGAAGCAGGCAAACGTTAGCATTGCAGCTATCAAACTCGTGGGATAAGTAAACCACTTGAGACGGCTCTGGGCTGGACTTAATGACTGTCGTATCTTTGGTATTTATCTATCATTCTGTTTTTGAATTATGCTGTACTTACGCACACAAAATAACAATTTTCTAAAATGCTCTTCTTCATTTAGAAAACTAAAAATATTTTATTTTAATTTAAAAGATAAGTCAATAACACTAAACAACACTTACAACATAATTTTCCGGAACACGTTTTGAAGGTTAACTTTCCTCCATTATCAACCGGACAATAACAATAATGGATGAGTTAACCTTCAAAACGTGTTCCGGAAAATTATGTTGTAAGTGTTGTTTAGTGTTATTGACTCACCTTTTAAATTAAATTAATTATAACAACACTTTTCAAACTTCTATGAAAGGAAGATAACTAAAAATATATTTCTAGTGAACACTCGATCATATTTTTGGGTGGAATGTAATACATTTTCTATCGTGTACATGGTAGGGAAAGTAAAACTATGATACGACCATTTCTTACATCATTTAGAAGCGTTTACCAAGTTCAGGGTATCAGAGTAACCCTTCCACCTTGAAGTTGCTACATTTTATTTGTAAAACTCTAAATGAAAGAGCTCTTAGCTTCTGCACTCTGCAGTGAGATTATTACAGTTAAGTATAAGGGTAATTGAAGGTTATCTTAACGGCTAAGTGCTGCTGGTTTACTATGTACCATATGGGAACGTTATTAACGACCTTTTTAAAACCAAGCACATTGTTTCATTCTGTTCTAGCGATGGGAAAGGCATACTTCATCCTGAGTATCGCTCCTATGCTAATGGTATATCTCAGAATGACATTGCATTGGTGCACTTGACGTCTTGGATAGAAGTGCCGGGATTCGCTGAGTTGTCCCCGCCGTCCGCTGAGCTGTCCCCACCATCCACTTCCTACAACAACTGTGTTGTGGTAGGTTTCGGCGCCACTAAAGAAAAGAACTCAGATAACCACAGGCTTTACAAATTGCAGATACCACGTGTTCTACCTTGTACGGACGCCCTTTTTGCCTCTCTGGATATGCAATCGTTGCTCTGTTTTGGCAGTTCTAGAAGTGAACATTTTTACAATGGAGACTCCGGAGGTCCTCTTTTCTGTGAGAATCACCTAGTGGGCGTTTCCAGTCAGTTGGTCGAGATTGTCTGGAACTCGAGTGTCATCATGATATGGGTTTCTGTAAATGACTATCGCAATTGGATACCATTAGCAATGTCTGCCCACCAGCGGTCGAGTTTACCAGGTTTGACAGGCCTGCTTATTTCCACTCTACTTCTTACCACATGGGCCTGAAGATGAACTGAGAAGACGTCACAGCTGCTAGGTACCTGGGAGAACAACGGTCTATACTGCCAGTGTTAATTACCCCAAGAACTACTGAGGATATCAATTAGAATTTTTACAGGCTGCCTGTAAGTAAACCAGCCTACATTTGAAGAAATGTATATCAGAAAAAGTATGACAAACAATTTCTTGTGGTTATATTATATGATTAAGTGGGTATATTCAATGACTGTTGCGTTGTCATTATGTACTTTAAGATTGTGCCGATATCCGTTCTAGCTCCGGACAAAACCACATATTTATTACAAAAAATGTGGTTCAGAAAATACACCATTCAAATGAATAAAGTGCTTTTTATTGTATATGATATACTAATTAAACTCCTTTTACAATCTACACTGTACTCTACATTATATCCTTGTCCAGTGTAGTCTTCCTGTTGGATCTGGCTCCTTTATACCTTTTTGCGTTACAATTTCTGCCTTAACAATTCTCGTGTGATCCAAGACACTTAATATGTGCATTAAGTACTCTACTCATAAATTTCCCATTCATTCAACCTCCTATGTTTCCTATATTAAATGTGATGAGGCATAGGACTTCTTAACAAGTTGGCTTGCAGTTATCAACACTCAAACCATTGTCACTACAGAGAACCTAAGCAGCAGCACCCGGAGGTTACTGACACCCAGGTAAAAACGATCCACGTGCTATGTGAAAAAGCCAAGAGACTATCCAGGGGTGGGAAGCAGGCACCATCGCTCTCGTCCCCACTACTGTCTTTCAACAGCCAGGTAGAGCGGTTGTTTCTGGCTGTAGTCGCGTGGCAGTGTAAACAGAACAGTGGCGGCTGCACATGCGGCATGAGTGAACGACGAAAGTTCAACCAGGACAAGTACTTTTTGTTCATTTTTCCTTGCCATAAATGAAACCACTGATATTAAAGATCCATTTACATATGAACTTTTGCTGTCCCAAGATGAACTGAAATTGGAATTAATTAACCTTCAAAGTAACACATTTAACATTTCCAGTGCTCATCTTTCCGGCCCTGGACTATACGACGGATGGGGTACGGTTCTTACCGCAATGCCCTTGTCTATCGTCTAATAACAGTTAAACTTTATTTCCATTTGTCCTGGCTTGAATATTTAGAAATTTCGGTGTCTGATCATAAGTATCGTGCATCAATCAATGCATAAACCTTAAGTGTGGCTAAAAATAAGCTGAATATAAGCTTTTTAGATGTTAACGGATCCAAAACTTATGAATTATTTTTTGAAATGGTGCACTGAACTCACTCATATTTATTTTCAAATGGCTAGCGCAATGACTTTGAAATCATATTAAAATAGTTCACATTGATCGACAAACGGAAACAACACATCAAAGTTCTCAGATATTTTCAAATATTAACATAACAGCAAAAGCAGAAATTGAAACCCTTTGACCAAAATAATCAGTTAATCCCCTCTCAAACATAAATTGGTATTTTCAGAATGTTATACACCTGAGATTAACCTTTGATTTACATTACTTGGAACTACCCTTTACATGGAAAATGTTTCGAAAATGTTGATTTTCTTGAAAATGGCTCTAACGATTTTGATTAAAATGACATGTTTGAGATATTTTTATGACAAATGAAATGTATATCTTGAATTTTCTGGCTATATCTCATGTAGTCCTATTTACTCTGGACGACTTTTGCATAACTGATAAACCGTGACATAGACAAACTCTTACTATACAAAAAACTTGCTAAAACATAATTTATGTCTAAATAATTTTTTTGTAGAGTGAACCATTTCGGAGATATTCCTGGTTAGTGGTGTGAGGTTTGGAGATGGTGGATAATAGTGCAACCGAAAATGAAAGCAGTGAACGCGATGAAACCTCGAGTGAATATAATGATGGAAAATTAGATGATATCCCTGATTGTTGGTCCTTAGATAACAATGTATTTTGTTCAAAAAATGAATGGCTATTGGTTATTGGCTGGTGTGTTAGGGAGAAATCGAAATTCATAATTTTGTCCTTATATTTTATAATTTTAAAATGTGCTGCTTTTTCAATCTGTTTGTATATGTTCCACCGGTTGAACGTTCATCATGTAAATTGGTGCATCTAATGTAAGTATTCTTTGATGGAAAAGGCTTTTATGCTACCCATTTTACAATGCAGCGTATGAAATTCACGTGGGTTTCTTTCCTCGCTTTTCTTTTACCTAACACATTCACATGTCCTTCTCTACTCGGCCTTCAACATACAATCCCTACAATTTTCAATTATTGAAATATCAATGTAACATATTGTATTTACGTGATTTTCTCTATTCCTCTTTTACGGAACACAATCACACTTATTACTCTACTCCCGCTTCCAGAGACAATTCATAGAATTGAAATAGAAATGCTACGTATTACATTCATACGGCTTCCTCTACCCACTTTTCTTCCTGTGGTTATTCAGTGCTTTTACAGAATGTTATACCGTATTTTTAATTCTTTTTTTTTTTTTGTTTTTTTTATAGTGCCCTAAGAGTTTTAACTAACCCTTTTTTAGGATATTAAGTAATCCTTTTAAATATCTCCAAAGAAAGACTAGGTTATTGAGCAAATGCAACCTAGATCTAAAAGCCATAGGGATAAATCGTCAAACCATGGGCAACACCCGGTTTTTGAGTTATGTATAGTTCATAATAGCTCAGATCTTGTTCACATTAAAGAACATATAGCTAAACAGTAAGATGTCGAATGCATCCTGTCGTTCCAACAGCAACAGAGAACAAAGCTTTTGATAAAGAAATAGGCAATGAAATAAAAGAAAACATTTTCGATTATTGTATTGTATTTCCGTGGAGGCATTTGTCCCATTGGGTCACGATAACATCGGTACACACAACAAAATGGAACCCAATACCAACAAAGAGGTGAAATTGAAATTTGCGCAGCCATTTATGAAGTCTGTATTACTGTAGGGAATAAACCATACGGAGACATCTTCTCTATCACCACCAGTGACTAGCCCGCTGGTGATTCCCACTTGCTTGCTGTTACACAGTAGAGGTCCTCCAGAGTCGCCCTTGTACGTTTGTTTTCCACCTTTCACAAAGGCACACAGATTACTTTCATATTCTGTGATTCTCCGGAATATAGTATTGCAGCGTACTAAGTGTTTTATGGTCACCTTGTAGAGCAGAGTGTTTATCACTGGCTTGGGATTTTTGCTAGTGGCTCCATATCCCACTGCGACACACAGAGAGTACTTCTGGGCAGGCTTTTGCAACATTACTTCCTTGGTGCCGATCGCCTGTTTAGTCTTTACCAAGCCAATGTCGTTAACCGTATAGCCATAGACTTTCCCATAATCCGGATGAACAAAACCAGTACCAGTCCTGGCAAATAAGCAAATATAGCATAATTATTATTTATTTATGTCAACAAACTTATTGCTAGTGTTTATAAACGCACAAACCGTGTGTGGTGGAATCAGGACTGAAAAGTTCAATGCCATAGCCGGGAATTTGAATTTTGATTTCTTCAGTCCTGATTCCACCTCTTAAACATTGCCCACACACGGTTTGTGCGTTTAGAAACACCAGCAGTAAGTTTGTTGGCATAAATAAAATAATAATCATCATCTAAAGGTTATTTAAACCGGTGCATAATCTCCCTTGTGGTCTAACCGGGAAAAGTACGAATCAGCTGGGGAATTTAATGTCGTACTGGCCAGTTGGCCATGGTAGCTTAGTGGTAAAGCAGCCACTCGATAAGCGGAAGATCCATGGTTCAAATCCCTGCTATGGCTTTTAATTTTTCAGTCCTGAGTCCACCTCTTAAATATTGGATAATTTTACCGGGATAAACAAGAAAAATGTTGGACATTGTAAAGAAACACCAAATTTATTTTACAATTATTGCACAGTAACTAGTTTTCAACATTTAGGATTTCAGTTTAAGTCCGTGCATCTGCAAATAAAAGAGCTACAGTTTTGGTCTGATTGCCTTGGACGTTACTTTCTGTACCATGTATAGTAAGTAGACGAGGTATTGTATTTCACTAAATGTAAATGTTTGGAGACTCCGTGTGTGTGTGTGTGTGTGTGTGTGTAAATGAACTGAACTGAACTACAGAGTCCTGAGGTACCGACATTTAACCAAAGGTTAGCTTGGGACACGTGTGGGTGCATGTGTGTGGGCGTATCTGTGTGCGTGTGCAGGTGTGCGTGCGGGTGCATGTGCGTGTGCAGGTGCGCGTGCGGGTGCATGTGCATGTGCGTGTGCAGGTGCGCGTGTGGGTGCGTGTGCAGGTGTGCGTGCGGGTGCGTGCGGGTGCGTGTGCAGGTGTGCGTGCGGGTGCGTGCGCACGCGCGTGTGTGTGTTTGTGTGTGAATGAACGGGATGACTGAGATATCGACATTTAGCCCCAGGTTAGGTTACGACGCCCTGTTTGGTGTGTGTATAGGTATAGAGAATGGCAGGCGGTAAAGTTGCGGGAGACGAGCAACTGTCATGGCGCTGTTGGTAGATACCAACTCTATAGCAGCAAATGGGAAACACAGAAGCAGATGCTTGTTGGGAAATGTGTTACGCTGCGTTAAAAGAAGGCGAAAAACTATTGATTTACGTAAAAGGCGGGCAACATTAACGAAATCGACTACAATAAATGCAATACAAAATAATAATAATTGGGAATGTAAGGAAAACGCCAAATAATGAACAAATCTAAAGTTAGTGAGTATAACAAAAGGAATAACAGTAATAATAATAGTGATAATAGCAATAATACCAATAATAGCAGTAATGGTAATGGTGATGATAATGGTGATAATGATAGTGATGATCCTCAGAGGTTTAGGCCAAAGACTATTGGCCGATGATCGTATCCTTAAAGAGTCCAGCACACACGGAGCTAGAGAATGTGACCGTATTTACATGGTTTTATAATAATGGAGTTAAATGTAACGTGTAGTTTATTTAAAAACACCAACAGTAAGTTTGCATAAATAAATAATAAACACTATTTATGTTCAAAATTTTTTTCCCTTTTGTGGAATGAACCATTTCGGAGATATTCCTTGTTATTTGTGCGAGTTTCGAAAACTTAAACTTGCTTCAAATGGAACATCATTACTAAATTTGTATGTGTTAACCGTGCAAAGAGAACGGAATCTCCAAGCTTTAAAAGATTTGACTATCGCACAACGCCTAGTGTATTCTAACATTCCCCTTGTACCTACAAGGAAATAAGCAATAAGATAATTTGTACAAATGTTTATCTCAACTAACATGAAAATATAGCAGTAAGAGTTTGTAAGAATGGTTAGTACAAGAGTAGAGAAAGTCATGTGAGTGCAACACGTCAGAGTTTTACTAACATATTCATATAAGAAGTTAGGCCCATGGTTGGTTTAGGTTAGGTTAGATGTATATCAGCAGTTTTAAGAAAACTATGGTTTTATTTATTGCAGCCAATTTAGATCCGAGGTTAATTTAGTATAATAGTTTATAAACAGTTTTAAGAAGACTAGTGTTTTATATTTCGGGCATCTAAAAATGAATCGACCCGAACAAAGCGAGTGTTTAGTAATACCTTCATATAGCGACTTAGAAGCATGCAGTTTATAGTGGAAATACTATCGTCAATTGCCACATAATCGGAAGTTCTGCGTCCATTCCATAAGAATGGCATTTGAAAATATGGATTTGGCAGTGTTCTCTACAGAAGTTGGAACAGTCCACCAGGCCTCGTGGGCTCATTGTTGCTGAATGTAGTCTGACGGACGCCCGAAATATGTAATGCCAGTTTGGCATTATATGTTTTACATTTATTGTCACCGCGGCAGTGAAACTGGTTGCCGATGGTTGGGGTGAGGACTGGCGCGCGACAGCCCAGCCTGGTTGGTCTGGGTCTGGCCAATCCCCAACAACCTACCATTTTTTTAATTATCGTCCTCCAACGTAATGCCATATCGAACGGTTGAATGAATGAAACGGATGAAATCGTGCTCAAGTGAGCCCGAGGTCCATAGAGATTTAAGTTAGCCGTCATTTGTCTTCTCAGGATAAGGGAAAACTTCGGGAAAAACCTTACGCAGATTACTTACCCTAAGCGAGATTCGAACTCGCGAGCTCTTGAACGTGAGGCAAACACGCTAACCATCACGCTACCGAGGCGGCACCATTGTGTACCGGAATTACGACGCCTAACATATCTGTTAGAGCGTTAGCTTACTCTTGGAGAACAAAGAAGCATATCTTATAGATATTTCGGTCATTCAGCGACCGCGGCCATCTTAGTTCTGGACGTGTGCCTGCAGATGTGGCACCTCACAATTAGCGACTTGCTAACCAGCGTATTACTAACAGTGGGGTTACCAATGTTTGCTCCTAAATAAATCACATGGCAAGAATAACTCGCGCCAAACTGGAAATGAAGTAATAACTTTCAGTATTGAACTGTCCAAAACTTGTAGCGGTTTTTGTTTCGCAATGTTGCCTGCCTGACGTTGCTTGGAATCCTCCATGAGAGATGCACGTCTCCAGCAAGTTTAGACAACAAATCTTAGCAAGTTTGTTACCTCGTGTTGGTGCATCCACGCAGGTCCGTGCAGTTGACGTATATGGTAATCACTCTGGAGTCAACGAGGCAGTGTCCAGCAGTAAGAACAGTGTGTTGATCTAAAACTGTTCCAGTGCACAGTGAAACTCCTCCTGGTTTATTCAAGTGAATCTTCAGACCTACAACAAAACTAAACTCTCCTGGCTCAACGAGGTCACCTCCAATTATTCTAAAGGTCTCGTTGTTCGTTGTCCCTGCATCTTCCTCGGCAAATACACTCATTACTGTTATGAAGATTAACCAAATTTTAAACACAGCCTGCATCTTCTTCACAGTAAACGTTATCAATGTAGAACTGCAAACCGAAGGGAATACTCGCAGAGTAATCAAATACTTCTCTAGGTTTGTGTAGATATGAATTCTGAAATTATTATTTGAGAAATGCAATAGTTAACCATACTTTCAAATTAGTTTACTGAACTCTTTCATAGCCTTCAGCTGATATTTTATTCGAAAAGTCTGACAATCGATAAAATATTGTGTTGTGAGAATAACAAAAGAATAAAGGCATATTGGATGTTCTATGGAGCACTGAACACTTATTTGTATGGTTTAAAGAGCCCCTAAAATCAAACGTTTCATTAGTGTATGATTTTACTTTGAAATATTTCAACTAAGTACCCAGAAATGAGTGTCAACTTTGATTTTATATTTTCTTGTATGCTGTAATATAATTTCGAATACTTTACCTCGATCATATTACTAAGTTTGACAGGAACAGGAGAAACCTCGTTGCACAGTGACCATAATTGAAAATTTCGATTATTTTTCTAGGTTTAACGTCCTTTAACCTGGTTGTTATATCGGACGATGAATTAAGTAGGTAAAATGATGTTCAAATGAGCCCGGGTTCCATAGAGCTTGATATTACCCAAAATTTCTGCTGAAAAACCTTACCCGAATAACTCTCCTAACGGACATTCGAACTCCAGACCTACCTCTTGAACAGGAGACAGGCACGCTACCGCCACACCACAGAGGTGGGTCAGTCTTTTTAAGCATTGTGATCGACACATACAAAAGAGAATGAATCTGCTACAGCTACCACAACCATAAAATGGATAGTCATTTTTAGTAAATGTATGGAGAAAATCGGGTGTTTGTTCAATTCGAAATCTAATTCATGTAAATACAGATACATCTTGTCCGTTGTACGCAAAACCACTGCTGTGATTAATTATTTAATTGTTGGGCATAGATCTTGCCTAATGTAGAGAAAGTATTGCATTTCCCCTAAAAATCAATAGTGTCCATCCTAGATTCAGAATTAAAATATATATATATATATATATATATATAGAAAAAAGTGTGGTTGTGTGGGGGTGTGTGTGTGTGTAAAATTTGAGTCTGAAACAAAATGTAGATATGAAACCAAGCTTGGTATTTTAGGTTTAGTATTTTTCAAGGATGCGACACGAAGATTTTGAAAAAAAACTGCTACACCCTAAACTACCCACTACATGGAAAATTTTTCGAAAATTTTGGTTTTCTCGAAAATAGTAACAATTTTGATTAAAATACGTTGATGATATTTTTGTGGCAAATGAAATGTATATTTTGAATTTTCTGGCTATAGCTGCTGTAGTGCTGGTTACTCTGGATGTGTTTTACATAACTGGCAAACCGTAAGAGAGAGACAAAATCTTACTATATAAAAATGCAGATCTCGCTAAAACCCACAATCTGTGGCCAAATGAACTTTTTTAGGGCGAACCATTTCGGAGATATTCCTTGTTATGTGTGTTAGTTTTGGAAAACTTGTCATTTTAGGTTATGTACGTACTGCAGAAATGCATGCGCTTATGGTTTCATAGTTATATCAGGTTATGTGATTCATGAATTAATTTGTTTCATGCTATTATGAAATGGCACAAGTGTAAGTTGCCCAAATTTGCCATTTTGAACGAGAGTAGAGCTTTCCACCTTATTGGTCATCTATGTGCGGACGTTATCGTCATTCTGATGTGATACGCATTGCCAACTACACAATTTCAAACTCGTGCAAGTACTATGTGCTGCTATTGCTGAGTACTTACATTTCCAACGCGTTGGCGCCCTGCATAACTCGGTCCCTAAGCCCGTATTCGGCAACCTTACCATAATTTGTTCACAAAACGAATTTAGTAATATACACTGTTTCGGAATATCTCTGTTTCTGATCTTTTTGTGGAGTCTGGAAGGGATGAAGTATAGCTATTGACCAATGAATGCTGACAGCCCTGCAATTCGGGGCAGGAGGCGTGGCTCTATAATAGGACAAAGAAAGGTGGGGGAAGAGAAAGCGTAGATACGTAGAAAAGCCAAGTTTTCACTTTCTTTAGATTTGTCTAAATTCCTAATGCATATTATAGAAAATATTGCAAATGTTGTTTAAAATAAGCACCATATATTAGGTCAAACGATTCTGTGTTACATGAAAAGCTTTAACTTTGTCCTTAAAATCACAAAAACGTGTAAAGCTTTAAACTAAACGTAATCTAATATTATATTGACACTAAAAACTTTTAATCCTTCTAAAAATTCTTCCTTTATTTATTCTAGAATTAAAATTCCTATGTAAATAGCTAAACATTCTGTCTATTAAGTTACATTATAATACAGTTTCTGCTTTCTGCTGACCGCCTTTCTTGGGTATTATTAAAGTTTGATTACATTTCTGTGAATTTGCACAGTTGGTCAAATTTGTCGAACAGTGAGATGTCGAATGCATCGTGTCGTCCTACAGCAACAGAGAACAAAGTTTCTGATAAAGAAATAGTCAATGAAATAAAAGAAAACATTTTCGATTATTGTGCTGTATTTCCGTGGAGGCATTTGTCGCATTGGGTCAGGATAACATCGGTACACACAACAAAATGGAACCCAATGCCAAAAAAGAGGTGAAATGTAAGTTTCCACAGCCAATTGCGAAGTCTACATTCTTGTAGGGAATAAACCATATGACTATGGGTTGTTTTCCATGGTCCGAAAGTTCCTGGCTGGTGACTCCCACTTGCTTGTTGTCACAGAGTAGAGGTCCTCCAGAGTCGCCCTCATAGGGTTGTTTTCCAGTTTGCACGAAGGAACACAGAGCATCTTGAAGTTGTCTGCTTCTTGGAAACACGAGCATTGCACTGCACCGCACTATGTCTGTTACAGCCATCTTGTGGAGAACAGTGTTTGGCTTGGGCCTGTGTTTTGAAACGACTCCATATCCCACTGCGATACACAGAGGGTATGTTGGGGCAGGCTGTTGAAGTGCTACTTCCTCGGTGCCAATCGCCTCCTCAGTCTTCACCAAGCCGATGTCATTAACCACCAAATTATAGGCTGTCCCAAAATTCGGATGGACAAAACCAATGCCAGTCCTGGCAAAGAAGCAAACATTGCCTAACTTTACCGGGATAAACAAGAGAAATGTTGCACATTGTAAAGAGACACCAAATTTGTTTTAAAATTACTGGTATTTAACATCTAGGACTTCAGTTTAGTCCTTGCATCTGCGAATAAGAAATTACACTTTTCGTCTTTATGTATAGTAAGTAGAGCAGGTATTGTATCCATATTCAGATTTCACTATAAATGTTTTGGGGCTCCCTGAATAAAAAAGACAAAAAACATTTTTGGAAAAGGTATGTGTGTGTGTGTGTTTGTGTATGTACGTGTGTGTGTGTGTGTGTGTGTTTGTGTGTGTGTCTGTGTGTGTGTGTGTGTCTGTCTGTGTGTCTGTGTGTGTGTGTGTATGTGTATGTGTGTGTGTGTGTGTGTGTGTGTGTGTGTGTGTGTGTCTGTGTGTGTGCGGGAGCAAGTTGCTGGAGACGAGCAACTGTCATGGCGCTGTTACTGCGCAGTGGTGGGTACCAACTTTATAGCAGCAAATAGGAAACAGAAGCAGTTGGTTGTGGTTGGGACATGTCTTACGTTGCGCTAAAGAAAGAGCCCAAAACTATTGATTTATGAATAAGGCGGGCAACAACAATGAAATGAAGTACAAGTGATTAAATCCAATACAAATAAATAATAATTGTAAATTAATGAGTACACCAAATAATGAACAAATCTAAACTTAATGAGTATAACAAAAACAGAAACAGTAATAATGGTAATCAGGTAATGATAATAGTAATGATGGTGGTGGTGACGGTGGTGGTGGCGGTAGCGGTTGCGGTCCTAACATGGTATCCTTAACAGTTCCAGCACATGCGGAGCTGGAGTACTGTTTAGATGTATGTTAATGTATTTTCATGGTTTTATAATAATGGAGTGAAGTGCAACGTGTCGTATATCCACTAAAGGTTTATTATAGTAGATAAACTTTTACTCACTTATTCCGTTCTTTCACAGAGCTTACGTTAGGTCAGGTTAGCTCTACATAAGCAGTTTTAAGAAAACTATGGTGTTATAAAAGGCAGTCCACCTTTGTGAACTGTGAATATTCATATGACAAGCTAGATCCGAGGTTAGTTATGGTATGGTATGGTATGGTTTAGTTAGGTATGGTTAGGTGTGTACAAACCGTATAAGGAAAACATGGTTTTATATTTTGCTGACCACCTTTATTTTCAGCGATATGGTGATATAACAAATATATGTATCCAGGTTAGGTTATGTTAGGTTAGTTCAGTTTCATATAAGCTTACGATGGTTTTTTATATTAGATGTTAGATCCGAGGTTAATTTAGGATGGGTTAGGAGTTTATAAACAGTTTTAAGAAGACTGTGGTTTTTATATAGCAAGTCATTAAGAATCAATCAACATGAACGAAGCGAGTGTTTACTGATATATTCTTAAAGAGTCTTAGATGCATGCAATTTAATGGAAAAACTACTAAGTAACTCTTAAGGATATGGAACACTTACCATAATACTACTACTACTTATAATAGTAATAATCATTGTAATAGTAGTAATGATAATAATGACGACCACAACGAAAGATTCTACTGTAGTTATGTCGTCGCATGGACATTCTGCTCTTTGCTAATGCAATTGTGAGCCTGCCAGGTCGGTCGGGGTCAGGCTAGACCCCATGACGGACAATAACCTACCATTGTGTACCGGTATTGCACTCTTGCAGAAGAAAGAAGCATAGCTTATACACATTTTGGTCAAAACGACTGCGGCCGTCTCAGCTATGGACGTGTGCCTGCAGGTGACATGGCACCTTACAATTAGCACATTACATTAAATAGCGACTTTCAACAAGACACTGTTAACTCTGGAGTTACAGGTTCACCCAATTGTCCAGGAGCATAGCGCCCTAACTCGTGGGTTATCCATGTTTACTCCTAAATAAATCACGTGGTAATACAAGAACGAACCTGAATAACTGAATAACTCGCGCCATAACTGGAAATGAAGTAATAACTTTGAGTACTGAACTGTCCAAAACTTGTTCGTTCGCGCATTCTCGTGCTTTTTGTTTCCACAATGTTGCCTGCCTGAGATTGCGCGGAATCCTCCATGACAGATGCACGTCTCCAACAGCTTTAGACATCAACAAATGGAAAGCAAGGTTTACCTCGTATTGGTGCATCCACGCAAGTCCGTGCAGTTGACGTATATGGTAACTGCAGTGGATTTAAATAGGCAGTGTCCAGCAGTAAGAACAGTGTGTTGATCTAAAACTGTTCCAGTGCACCGTGATACTTCACCAGTACGCAAGTGAATTTTCAGACCTACAACAAAACTAAACTCTCCAGGCTCAGCGAGGTCACCTCCAATTATTCTAGGGATTTGGTAGTACGGCTTCCCTGCATCTTGCTTGGCAAACATACTTGTTACTGTTATGAAGATTAACCAAATTTTAAAGACAGCCTGCATCTTCTTCACAGTAAACGTTATCAGTGTAGAACTGCAAACCAAAGGAAATACTCGCAGAGTAATCAAATACTTCTCTAGGTGGGTGTAGATATGAATTCAGAAATTATTATTTGAGAAATACAGAAGTTAATCACACTTTCAGATTAGTTCAGTGAATTCCTGCATAGCGTTCATCTGGTATTTTATTCGAAAAGTCTGACAATCTTGTGGGAATAACAAAAGAATAAAGGTATATTATATGTTCTATGGAGGACTTAGAACACTTACTTGCCTGGTTTAAAGAGCCCTTGACATCAAGCGTTCTAGAAAAACGTAAATTATAGGAATTTTCTCAGGAACTGTTACAGGTCACAATGTCAGTGATAATTATAGTGAAATTATCAGCGACAAAGATTCTATTACAGAGCACTGAGGCTCAAATGACTTCGTTGGCCTTCGCGGGCCCTTAAGCCCCGCACACTTACTTGCCCCGAGCAGTGAATTTACATGGTGCTGTACAGGAGAAGAGGTAGTGGAATGATGCCTGGAGAGGGTAGAGATATACATTTCTGCACCATCTTTCTCTGACCCTGATCTCTTGGATGAAATAGAGTATGGTGTTGAGGCCATACATAACAAAATATTGTAAGCGGATGTGTATATTGCTGATTTAATTAATAAGATAAAGGTATCAACTTTTATTAATTTGTTACATTTGAAATGAGTCTTTGATATGATATTTTGAAAGACAGTATATAGCTTGCATTTATTTAGGTTATCATTTTTACAGTGAAACAGCATAACGTCATTAGCAAAAGAGATACCAACTGTAACACTGCGCTGCCAAGCATTGCTTCCTCTACCCAGGTGGTACCGTATTTGGGAATAGACCATCGTATAACCGTCTGTCCTTTAGTTCGCTTACTAGGTGCAACTTCTATGCTGGTGATTCCTATTTGCTTTTTGTTACACAGTAGAGGTCCTCCAGAGTCGCCAAAGTAGGGTTGCCTTCCACTTTTTACATAGGAGCAGAGTTGTTTTTCGAACCATTTACTTCCTGGGAAAATAGTGTGACACCATACTATAAGTGTCATGTCCACCTTGTAAAGAAACCTCTCAGTAGTTGTGCTACCGTTTCTTGCAGGTTTGCCATATCCTACCACAGTGCAGGTCCGGTAAGGTGGGTTGGGCTTCGCCAGTTCAATGACTTCTTCTGTGTCAATTGCCTCGGTGGTATTCACCACTCCAACATCGTTTAATGTGAAGTTCTCAGCTTCCTGATACTTCGGATGAAGGAAACCCCTGCCTGTCCTAATAGGGAAGCACACATTCAATTATTTTACCAACACTCTAGGGAAGTACATCTCCTATTTACCAAAATTCTTATGAAAATATGTGTAACAAATGCATGATACGCTCTGGGATACCCCCTTTCAGGTTTTATCATAGTCTTTTTACAAACTATTCATTAGTCTATTCTTTTGAATTGTACAACTATCCTAATGTATTTACTCTAGACCAGAAGTGGCAAGAACGGGACTTCAATTCATCGGACGCCACTCCCTCTTTGGGTATTTCTGTTGTTTTTCATATACACTTGGATGGTACATATCTTATGAATAACTATCATAAGTTCTATTTTGCTATACAGAGCTGAAAGTTGGGGACGGAAAATATCACTTTGGAATGATGCTGTAGATCATATAAATTGGAATCATATGAGGTTTATAAATTGAACTTTGATGATGAAACTAATATAGCAAACACAAGTACAAAATTACGAAAACAATAGAGATAATTAGTGGTATAATGACATCATCCTTAGCTAAAAAGAATACAAGACTATGTCTAAATAAAATTCCCGCAAGACCAATACAAGTATTAAGCTACGTTAGTGAAGGCTGGACAACGCGAAGAAGGTGTGAATTTGGGATTACAGCTAATGAGATGTGATTTATGTATCATACAGCACTCTACACAAAGTGGGCTCACAGAAGAAAGAAGCCCATTCTCCATCGTAAAACTCTACTTAAACAGCTTGATGTCATCTTCGGAGGATGTCATCTCAGAATTCCAGGAGTTATCTATACTTCATTACCATCATCAAGGAAGTATGATCAACTGGAATGGGAAGACGAGAGACAGGATTACGTATGTGGGTTGATTGAAACAGCAGAAGGGCGAGCAGAAAAGTCCAGCTCGTATTTTAAACTTATTAAATCAAAAAGTGGATACCAGATAATGAACATGTGTTAATATATAGGAAGCCGAAGAAAAAAAGGAGGAAAATGGTGCTCCAGACCGTGTGACCAGAAAGAACTAGTGATCAAGTGAACTGTGTTCAGGGGTAGTAGAGGGATGGAAATAAGAATTTAGGGTTAATGTCAAGTAAACACATAAAAAGTGAAAGTGAAGAAAGTAAGTGGAAGTGATGTAGAGCTAAGCACAAAATGAATAATCGAAATGTGCGAAATTATTAACTGGGAAACAAGAAAAATGAGGAGGGGGGAATAAATTTTAGAATGGAATGAGTAATCCAAAATAGTAATGATCTTAAGGAAAAGAAAGTACAAGAGAATTTGGTGAAGATAAGTGAATCAAAAAGACGAAATTTAAAAAGACAGATTTGAACAAGTTTAATAAACTGTAGTCAAAGGATAAGCAGCACACGTCAAAAAATGATATGTAGAGATTCGCAGAGAGCTTCCACAGAGAGTGACCACAAAAGACTGAATACAATCACAGACAGTCGTGCCCACACTAGGGAGCTAACCTCACTGTGTTCATTTCATTGGCTGTCGTTTTTTTTAATGCGGCTGCGCAGAAGGCTTATTTTCATGCTTCCGATCGACACATTCCATGAGCGAGCTTTGTGGGCAGACAGATCTCTTATTAATCTACTTTCAATTATCTGCTTTGTTGATTAGCTCTTTAAACGATAGCGCATGCAGTTTCCAAGCTGATGCAAGAAATGTTATTCATGCATTTGAAAGTATTCGATGCGCTGTTCCAAACTGTAGCTCCAGTGATCGTTTACTGTTCGGCCAATAGTGGGTGATTTGTGGTTATCTTAATTGGCAGAACTGACTGTGAAGGTCGGCCAACATAGCGAGACAAGCTAGACTAATAAGAGTATGAGGCCAGAAAAAGGAATCAGGTTCTGGTGACCCACACTAAAGCTCCTGGGTTCTATAGCTTCGAAATTTAATTGGAGTTTAGCTTAAGATTGTTTTGTTTGAAGGATTCCAATAACGGGTAAGTTATCCGAAATAGTACATTTACCACGTCTAACAGCTTTTCTCGCGGATTACACTGATATCGAGGAATTTGCAGTTTTCTGCGCTGACACGCAGTATAACAAAATTGAATAATTGTCTGAAATCACGATGGTTTTACTATATAATACTGGGATTGCGATTCACTGAACATAATGCCACTTTAAATAACCTGACGTAACTTTCAGTATTTGTCAATATCAATCCGTACCTTCCCATTAAGTTGGCTGTCTCGTGTCTCAGTTTGAACCAATCGACGTGAACTAATACCATGTAATAGTAAAAACAATATCAACTAGAATAACTTGCTACGTTAAGTCAAATGTATCCTGATTTTACGTTTAGTATTTTTAACTACATGTTACCTCCGTTCTTTTTAGTCCGTTTTCTTTTATAGGAAGGTGTTGGGCAAAGAACAACAAACCTTGCCATTTTCCCGCTACTGCACATGCGCGATGTGAATTGCCAACATAAATGAGAAGCAAAATCCTCTGGATCAGCAACGCTTTGATTTGCTATTCGCTTCCTGTCTCTAAGTACTAAGACAGTATGTTGTGTATATGTATTACACAAACCACAATTGTGTGAATCAGAAAACATGAGAGTCTCGCCTGCGTGCTTCGGTGTAACCACTGGTTGCTAACTAACCTAGGTTTCGGTTCTTTGGTGTAACATTTGTCGTTTATCGGTCCTTGGCGGTGTTTGTTATGCCTGTGTTGGCAGCAGTTTCTTTTTACATTTACTTTAAATCAGTTAGAGATAGGAATTACCGGGAAGTTTGGAAATAATGAATTCTCGACTCCTCTGGTAGTAAAAAAGCGCCAAGGTTACTAATGTAGTATAGTAGGAAAACTGAGAGTGTTACTTATGTGCTTTTGTCACTCAATCGCATGCATTTAAATCGTTTTATGAATGCATTAGTAAAATCTTGCTGTTAGCGCGTCGTTTGGTCGCTTAGTTGGTTACATAATTTTCTTAAAACTTCTTATATAGAACTAACCTAACCTAACCTAACCTACCCTAACCTCACCTCGATAACCTCTGTGGATAATGGATAGATTGAAAGATTTCCTACTGAACTAACCTTCAACCATAAGTGGCACGCTGTTTGTGTATACAGAAACTAGCTCAAACATCGTAAGCCTAACGTTGATCAAATTTCGGAACCACAGGACCTGCAGCCGTCTTACGTGGACTAAGGTTAAAAACACATGACATCCTTTGGAAAGGAAGTAAAACCGGCGGTCCCGTGTGGTAGACTTGTGGCACATAAGAGCACTTCAAGTTTGATTAACAGGCCTTTAAGTGGCCTTTCAGGGCCAACATGGAATGGGTCCTGAGAGCCTTAACAGTTGTTTTACAGCGACTCGCTAAGACCAAGAGGCATCAGCTGGCTTTATACTTTCGTTTCTTCCTTTCTATGTTGTGTTTCATTAGAGAGCATTTAATACCAACGCATGTTTGTTTACATAATATGTATGGCCATTGGATCTTGCTGTAATAGCCATTGCAATGTTGGCGACCCTTTGAGATTCGCCATATGAATTACGACAGCCACAAATTGTCTTCTAGTATCCAGATCGTATACTAAAAATATCTAGGGGCAAATGAGAAACAAAACAGCTTTTGGTAGCAACAGCACATAGATGAAGTTCACGTTTGAAGAGATAAATACTTTTGTTTATTGCCGACTCTGTCAATTACCATACCATATTAGCGCCGCCGGTGCGCCGGAATTTCATACCGCAGTTCCTTTACATGCCAGCTTGGTTTGGTTTGGTTTAAGGGCGCTCAATTTCGAGGTTATCAGCGCCCTTAACATGCCAGTGAAAGCTGTCGCTTTTAAAAATTATAGTTCTGGGGTGGGGGAGGGGTTTTAGCCAACACCGCTGCTGGGGTTATGGCGATTATCGGTCTGACCTAGATTATAACTAACCAACTTGCCCGCCTCGGTAGCGTGATGGTTAGCGTGTCTGCCTCACGTTCAAGAGGTCGCGAGTTCGAATCTCGCTTAGGGTAAGTTATCCGGGTAAGGTTTTTTTCCGAGGTTTTCCCTACCCTGAGAACACGAATGTCAGGTAACTTAAAAGCTCCATGGACCTCGGGCTCATTTGAATTTTACCCATTTCATTTCATTCATTCGTCTGATATGACACAATGTTGGAGGACGTTAATGTAACAAAAAAAAAAAAAAAAAAAAAAAAAAAAAAAAAAAAAAAAAAAACACCACCTAACCAACTTTTGAAGAACTAATCACTAAAATCTAAATATGGTATTAATAGTGAGAAGAGAAATGATTACCTTGTGTTTGAACATTGAACCACGTTTGTGCAGTTGACATATATTGTGATTGTTTTATATCCCAGTATACAATGTCCAGCAGTAAGAACGGAATATTGATCTAAAACTGTGCCAGTGCAGCGCATAAATTGACCGGTTTTGAACTCGATTAACAGTCCTACAACAAATGGGAACTCTCCAGGACTAGCGATGGTGCCACCAAGTATTCTATTGGACACGTCTTCCGGGTCATCGTCTCCATCTTCTGTAGCAAATATATTCTTGCACATGAAGAGCATAAACCAAAACAAAGCCCGCATCTTTCTACCAAAAGGCACTGTCAGAACAAAAGCAAAGATCTAAATTTCCAGTACTTTCCTAAATGAATACTCACAGGAGTTCTGAACGAATTAATCCAGTAATTCAAATTCAGATAAAAACATTTCGTTGGAATTTATTTAAATCCTTATCATGGCGTTCCGAAATAACATTCGATAATCGCACTTTATTTTGAGCCTTCTAGTGCTTTGAACGGTCCGAGTCAAGAAGGCCTATGCTTTTCCATTGTTCATACTCCAGCGTTACCACTTACCATTTCATTATATTGCGTTGTCTTTACAGTTGTTTTCTTGCCTTATGCTGGTTTACTTTTGTGTTTAACCACTCAAACAGTAATTTTAAGTACTAAATGCCTGAAGCAGATGCCGCATCGATACCACCAACTCGTGTAAATGGTAAAACAAGGAGCCATGTGTTCAGCCTTTTACTTCAGCCGATGGCTAACCTGGAAATAGATAATTGCGGGAACTACTGCTCAGTATTCTAAGATAATTTAAAGTACGACTGCGTAAAAGGCATGAAAAGTTGTATTGTTGTCTACATCTTGAAGTTCAAAATAGTGTGCGAGATAGTTATATGTATGTTCTGTGTGAGTCAGTTATTCAATATAAAATTAAAAATGAAAATCGATGTTGTATTTTGATTTCAAGAGAACAGCAGACTGATACAAGACATGACATAGAAAACTTTGTGTACCTATTACTTTCATTGATTATTGCTCTTTTTTTTCGGGGATAGTAAACCGAAAATATGAAATACTGTAATCATAATAATCTACTAGGTGTTCTGTGATAATAATATGGTGTTTGAAAATGTAACCAAAAGGCAAGAAATCCCTCGAAAATGGTTATCTGTACAACATTTTTTATTTTGCATCACTGGTGTATTTTAACAAGGTCTATATGTTAGTGCAGTAAGAATTTCTCTCTCTAACGATTTACCAGTTATTCAAAAGCTACTCAGGATAAAGACTTCAGAGACTTCTAACAGACAATTCGAGGTATAAATCTCAAGCTATTTTCAACATTGCTAATTTTATAGTTTTTCAGAAAGTCACAATTTTCGAAGTTTTCAATTAAAACGGGTGTTTGAGGAGGGGGATTTTCTTAAATACTCGCGTTCTATCATTTAAAGTGTACTTCCGGCAAAATGTCGCTATCAAAAGTTTGGATAGATGTGCAATACTTTCTCTACCTGATTTATGTACGTAGTAGAGAAAGTAAAACCGTGGCTCTGAGTATTGTCAACTGGCGATTACCTAGCACATTGCAAGACAGAAAACCAACCAAGGTGATGCTGCTTAGTGGAAATGTAACCTCTTGCACATTTAGCTTTCTTTGAAGGTGTTCCTGGATTCGAAAAGAAGTCGTTATTTATTATTCAGACATTCCTCCTTTTCCTGCGTACTGTTGTTACAAATGTTAACCAAAATATACAAACATAAAAAAAGAAATTCGATGAAACGCACCTTAAGGGGAGCAGGTAGTTTTTATGTTTCGAACATTGGATTTTTTGTATTTGCTTATATGACAGAGCATGGTTTCCTGAATAATTTTATACATGATTTTTACTAAGCGCTTTTAAATTGCTGAATTTAAATCGCTACACTCTCGTTTTGAAAAGCCACGCCCGCTACAACTCTAGATAGTTTTCAATTTGTGAAATATCCTTTTGTGTATATTTTGCTTTTGAAAAACTTCTTTTTTGATAAGTTTCATCTCTTGGTGTTAGCATAGTCTCAGGTCATCGAGATCACGAGTGGATCTCGAAGAGAACAGACGCATTCAAGCCAACGCTCTGCAGCCTTTCTGTGATTGTTATATCCATCGCTCTAATTGGTACATTGCACAGTCGTATCGCATACGGATCAATTGTGTTTTCTGAAGATTGGATTTCGCATATTGACGAACTTTACGGGTCCGGCTTTCTCCTATCCGCGCTTATCACTCGCCAAGACTGAAAATGACTGACACGGACATTATTATGACCACTGACGAGCCTGAAACAGGAACACACTATACTAATATTGACCTAGGGACTGCCGCCTCAGCTACTTCATAGATGACGGAGACATTATCCTATTCGTGAACAAGGCTTGACTCATCTTGTCGGCTACCTCCCGACCGTATCACTTTTCTACAACTTGGGAGAGTAGCGCGACTGCAGTATATACAACATGTGGAAGACTCCATTCGAGACTGCTAGTGGCAAACTCAACTGGAAAAAATTCCTCTGCTCGCGATATCATTGTTTATCGGGAATTGTTTACTAATGTAGTTACTGGGTGCATTCCTGCCAGGGACCTTCAGCTGGTGAACCAGTTCAGGAATTATAAGAAGCGTGGCAGCGTGGCAAAATAATTCATGCAGTAGATATGTAGATGATGTGCTGTACTTAATTAACTTTGTACAATTATACTTACAAACACACATTTTCTTTATTTTCTTCATGTTAAAGGGCAAAAATTTGCATAAATTACCTTACTGCTAATGTTCTTGTAGGTGGAAGGAAAAATGGGAATGCAGTAGGCTTTAAGCGACAGTTACATCACAGCTCGTCGCGAAGTGATGACTTCGAAATTTCAGTCCCTTAGCATGGTGATACCATAATCATTAGGCGTATTATTAAATATGATTTAATTATGAATTAACTGATAATTAAAATTATGAGAAAGTAATGTGAATGTAATTAATATAATGATTATTACGAATGGATAATTTTATGATAGGAAGCAACAATATTTAAATTCAGTAACTAGTATGCGAGTAATTATTCTAATTCAAAATTATATAATGTGCTGTTTGTGGTTAAAATGTTACCGCTGAAGGCGGCTTACTAATGTTTCAGGTTTGACCCGGCCGGTCGACCCAAAACTTGTTCGCCCGTTTTCTAAGAAACGCCCAGACGCTAAAGGTTCGCTAGCTAGCGGGTTTCTGACAATTCAGTGTGAAGTGAGGCTGAAGTCCGCGGGTTCTTTAGTTTAGTGGCATGCCACTGTGCTCTGAAACCCGCGACGCTGCAGTCAGCGAACATTACTTCGCGCCAAGACGTAACAGTTATTACAGTAAATATTATAGAGAGTGAACAGTCATTCTCAGCAACACATTAAGTGGTGAAGTATACTTTTAAAATTGGGAAGTGAATTATTCCACCGCAGTAGATTTCGACGATTTAACCTATTTTAACTGTGACAGGGGAACGTAATAGTAACTTTACTTTCAAACGTCGACAACTCATGGTGGATATTGATCGTGAAAACGTACCGAGAATGAAATTAATTACAAGGAGCTGTGTGTATTCTTATTCCGTCAACACCGCTCACGCATACCCTGTAGATAGTGCAGTTTCAGCTGTAATGGTTAGCCAGGGCAAGTTTACAGATCAATTATAGAGGAGACCTACAGGACTACAAGACCTTTGTAGATCCGACCACGGAGATATTCTCCAGCGAGCAACGATGTCATACTTGGCCAGAGATTTTCCCCATTATGGCTCTAAGTGCCTTGAAAGGAATCTAACACGACCATTTCCAGAGTTCTACTGATTGCCATTAACTTGTACATGCAAAGCTTTGTAAAAATCATGATTCACAGGAGAAGTAAATGGTAGCATTGACATTACATCATCATGTTGGTCTTTTTATTGGAGTGGAAGCAGTAAATGCAGCTGGTAAATCACACAGTGATAGTATTGAAGATTACAGATTATGGTAGCATGATTTATGTATCGATATGGACCATTCTGACTTTTAACAGAAATCGTAGTTTCAATTAAACTGGTATCTTAATGCTGTAAATGGGAAATGCTGGACTAAAGCCACAGAAGTATAGGTTCTCAGCCTTTCAACTTCCCAATTACCACAATTCACATGAAAGTGTGATGTGTAACAGCTAAACAATACCTCTCTGGGACACTCTGTATCACAGTTTCCCATAGTCTTTGTACTAATTACTTTGTTCACTTTAAGTTCACAATTGCTCCTAAAATACATACTCTAAGCCAGAGGTAGCGGAAATAAGAGTTGCAATTCACTTGAACTATAGGCTGATTTGTTTTTCACATACGCTTGAGTGGTACATAGTTGGTGAATAACTACATAATACGATCTATTTTGTTATCAGAAGTGGAAGTTAGGGAAGGGAAACATCAGAGCATGCAAATAAAGTACTTTAAAATCACTTTAGAAACGGAAAACTATTTTAAATACCGGAGTGCTATGTGACCTTCGATGATAAAGGTGATATAGGAAACCTAATAACGAAATTTACGAAAACAATAGGAATAATCAAAAATATGAAAACAACCTCGGTCACCCATGCAAAAATGACTGAGCGTATTAAGAGAGCAGAATATTTCTAAGACCCACGTCAAGTTGGAGCGCGAGTTAAACAGTTCAGTATTTCCAAAAGGCATCTGAGTTTGATAGTTTCGGTTACATGTGTCTATCGGATTAGATTGTATTACCACTCGCATTTGTATACATACTCGCAAGTACAAATGTTTGATTCCATTGGTTCACCACAGGAACTGCCAAAACTTGCGATATTTCCTAGCTGTCAGTTTTTTACGGGTTGTTGTTCCTTATCTTTCTTTTCTTATCTTTAATTGGAGACTCAGATACGCATAAGGCACGTATTTCCAGTGAAACCTACCTATGGAATTTTTGGCTCGAATACAATACTTACTCTACTTACTGCAAGTATGTAGCGAAGAAAATAATTGTACACATTTTAAATATCGCTATATTTATTGCATTATATTTGTACAAACATGCATTTGTTTACAATTTGATTACAAAGAAAAATCTTTGCCAAGTGTCCACAAGTCAGAAAAATATGATAGAAAATGAGCAACGAACCACCGACTCAGATATGGAATTTCTCCTGAGGAATCATTTTACTTAGAAGTTGGCGCCGCCAAAATGAACTTTACTGTTAACTCTCGAGGTGTTTAGGAGCCTTCAAGGGGAATCCTGTTGGAGAAAAGTGTTCTGGAATGTAGCAAATTAGAAGTACTTTGTTAGCGGTTGTCTCAGGAAGTATTAAGATTCGTTTTCGGAGATCGCGTTGTCATATTCCGTTGAAGAAGTTATCAGCGACAAGGATTGAATATTAAATGTGCTATAGAGGTGATGCACTTCAGCAGTTCCTATATGAACTGCTCCCATCTTTGGTATAAAGTAAGAGCATGTCCTTGAGCCCATAGGTACAGAAACTAAGCTACTTTGAATGTTACTAATGTAATTCATCAAATAAGGAGGTCACTTTTTGTTAATTTTTTACATATGAAATGAGACTTCTATTTTGAAGGAGGGTATATAGCCTTAAGGTAGGTTTGCTACAGTGAAAGAGGATAACATCACTCTGAAAAGAGATAAACAATATAATATTATGTTGTCACTTATTGTTGCCTTTACCCAGGTGACACCTTTGCTTTTCTGGTTCTTCTTCTTCTTCCTATGGCGACGCAAGAGCTCGCGGATAAGCCGTTTGACGATCACAGCTACAACATTTTCAACATGTTTTCCAACTGTTCTAGTAGCTGCTAATTCCTGACCCGTGATTCCCACTTGCTGTTTGTTGCACAGTAGCGGCCCTCCAGAGTCACCGACGTAGTTTTGTTGTTCTTCACCTGGTGTATACGAGCACAGGTGGTTTACCAACTTTTTATCTCCTGGATAAACAGTATTACACCATACTATATTTTTGATATCTACCTTGTAGAGAAACATTCCTGCCTTTGTTGTAAGTTTGCCATATCCTACCACAGTGCAGTTCGAGTAAGGTGGGTCAGGGTCTGCCAGTTGGACGATTCCTTGTGCGCCAATCTCCCGGGTGGTCTTTACAATTCCAATGTCATGTATGTGGCGAGCCTTTTCGTCATGATAATGTGGATGAAGAAGCGCCGTGCCTGTCCTAATAAAGAAGCACACATTGAGTTATTTTACAAACACTCAATACAAGTGTTTGAAGGGCTGAGAACCATAGTGAACCAGATGACATTCTTACAAAATCGAGAAAAATAAGATTAAGGTTTAGTTAATTTTACAATTAATGAATAATTTGTAGAATAATGTAGGATTAACATTTTGTCAAGACAATTTCTTTACTTCATATAGGCGGAGTATAGTATTCCACCCAAAAATTTGATGTCGCTATTTCACCGGAAATGTATTGGGATCCTCTGGGCCCAATGAAAGGCATTTTTAGGAAGTTCAATATCCTTCAGCGATGCGACACTAAGATATTGAAGAAACTTCCCTTAACCAAAACTACCCTTCACATGAAAAATTATACGAAAATTTTAATCTTCTCTTCTGCTCTAACGATTTTGGTTAAAATACCATATTTTATGACAAACAAAATGTATATTTTGAATTATGTGACTATACCCCATGTTTCTTCTGATGACTTTTAATTAACTGGAAAACCACAAGTAATTACCATACAAAAGAGTACATATAATTAAAACACAACTTACGTCCAAATAATATTTTTTCTTTTGTGGCGTGAACCATTTTGGAGATGTTCTTTATTATTTGTGTGAGTTCTGCAATACTTATACTTTCCTCAAATGGAAGATCGTTATTAACTTTTTATCTCTTGATCGTGCAAAGGGAACGAATTTGAAAGCTTTAGAACATTTGAGTATCGCTTAAACACTCCTGTATTGTCATATTCCCCGTGTATCTACAAGAAAATCAGCAATAAGGTAATTTCTGCAAACTCTTATCTCAACCAACATGAATATAGAGGAATAACAGTTTGTAAGAGTAGTTACTGCAGGTGTGAAGCGCGTATTTGAGTGCCACACTCAGACTTTTTGAAACTGGAGAATGAAAGTCAAAGATTCTTCTGTCATAATTTATTGCGCCACCTTTCACATCAATAAGCTAGAACGTATCTATTAATTAGCTATTAATTAAATATTACACATATTTTGGAAACTACTTTGGCACAGGAAAGTACGTTATTTAGGACTTTCTGAATCCACAAAACCGTTTTATATTTGTTTCTGGGTTTAGGGAGTCTTAAGGCATGCAATTCCAGTGAAACCTCCCTATGGAATTTATGGCTGCAATGCAATACTTACTCTACTTACTGTGAGTATGTAGTGAAGAAAGTAATAGTACATATTTTAAATGTAACTATATGTATTGTGTATTTACATAAACGCTGAGAGTAGATGTTCCTATAGGAGCCACTTTCTCTCCTGGTCCTGCAGATAGAGCAGAACATGGTGTTGAGCCCATAGATATACGAGTAGAAACTAGCTGGTCTAGAATATTACTAAAGTGTTCAATCAAATAAAGTAATCACTTTTTATTAATTTGTTACATTTGAAATAAGACTTCGGTAAATTATTTTGAAACACAGTACATAGCCTGCGTTTAATTAGGATAGAATTGATGCAGAGAAAGAGGATAACGTCATTATCAAAATAGGCAGCAAATGTAATATTATACTCTTACTGAGTGTTGGCTTTGCCCGATTGATGCCTTTTCTGGTTTTGTTCTGTTTGTCGCCATGCACCCACGATAAAAAAAATAGGAGTCCAAATATCCTATTAGCTGGTAATTTCTGACTGGTGATTCCCACTTGCTGTTTGTTGCACAGTAGCGGCCCTCCAGAGTCGCCGACGTAGGGTTGTTGTTCATCTGTTGTATACGAGCAGAGTTGGTTTACCAACCTCTTATCTTCTGGATAAATACTATTACACCATACTATATTTCTCATATCCACCCTGTAGAGAAACATGCCGTTGATTGTTCTACCCTTTCTTGTAACATTGCCATATCCTACCACAGTGCAGCTCGAGTAAGGTGGGTCAGGCTCTGCCAGTTGGATGACTCCTCGTGTGCCAATCTCCTGGGTGGTCTTTACAATTCCAATGTCGATAAAGGTTAGAGTCGGTTCTTCATGGTATTTTGGATGAAGAAACCCCCTGCCTGTCCTAATAGAGAAGCACACATTAAATTATTTTACCAACACCCTATGGAAGTACAGCTCCAATTTATCAGGATTGTTCTTAAAAATATGATGTATAATACCTGCATGATAAACTCTCTTCTGCAACGAATGTCTAAGAATGACAGAGAATCAGAGAACACTGGGAGTGATGTTTGACGCACACACTTTTAACTCTTTATGCTAAAATGCCATTGTTTTATAATGCTCATTAAAGGGAAAGGGAATCGTTTTAAAAATTTCACCATTTGCCTGCCGTTCAAAGAAAGGAAATTATACTCGACACTAAACACGGAACTCTCTGGATTGTTCTAGACAAAGTTCTGTTTTTTACTTCTACATAAAGACAAACAAATATATAGAAACAGCAAAATATTTAAATCCTTGCTAATGGTGCGACGAACTTTCTGCCTTGCAAAGAAAAGTTGTCCAACCCAGGAATAGCCGAGCTCCTTGTGTGGCTGTCGGTACGAGTTAAAAGTTCTGACTGTCGGTGCTTCAAACCTCGCCTCCTGCACGCTTATTTTCTGCCATGGAAAATTAATCAGCGTTTTTACTTCTTCAGAGCATTTTATCACGAATAAATAACACTGGACAACAGCCACAAAATTTTCAGCATGAAATTGAGTGTTTATTATGTGGATTTTAGCCCTGAATTCAATGGTGGAAACAGTTTTTCTCCGACACCCACAGTTTAAAAAAAAGTCTTGTTTTCTGAATTAGCACTGGCTGTAAATGCTTAAATTTCTGTTATAGTGATTGACATAGTAAACAAGATCTAATAGTGATTGATAATAACATTTTTATTTTTTATTATTTTACTGCTTTAGTTAGTAAGGACCGTGGTGTTATGATAATTTTGCCTTTGACAATTTATTTCCCGGTTTGTGTCTCCTAATAGCGAATAAATTATTACATTTCCAAATGTCTCATCTGTTTATTTTTGAGTCCCTATATTAAGGGTTATGTTATCTTATGTTTACTTGAAGGTGAATCCCCAATTTCATCCATTAGCAGAATCATCTGTTTATAATTTTCAATCTCTACTCGTATGTTAGTCATGTTCTTCTTCCTGCCTTATCTTACGTCTACTTGAAGGTGAATACCAGTTTCATCCATAGCAGAATTAGTCATTTGTAAGTTTTATTAGTCAAAACTTGTGTGTGATTCATATTTTCATATAAAATACTAATATACCAAGAAGACAAGTTTCCAAGAATCAGTGCTTCTAAGTTGAAGGAAGACATTTTTGTTGGGCATCAGATTCAAGAACTAAAGAAAGATCAGCTATTTGAAAAAAAATGAATCGTGTGTGGAACTTGACAGTGTTCGCATTACTGCATAATTAAATGAACGAAATAATGCTGAGTGATTAAATTTTCTAGAAGAATTAGTTTCGTTTCTTGTGCCTGAAATGTTTCATTTTCCATGCATATCGATATTTTCTAAAATGAGCAAGCTATGAAGTTATTTTATATCCATTTTGAGCTAAGTAAACATGAAAAGTGCATGACGGAAGTAAATTATTTAACTTGGTAATAATTTTCGATATATTTACAGAGATGTCTGAATGCGGGTACTTAAGAGAACATATTAGGTATTAATTATTGGAAGAGTGATTTAGTGTTGAAGTACGCGTATTCTGTTTTATTTACAGTAATTTTAATCAGTTTCTTTTAAAACTTTCAGTTGTAAAAATTCGATCATATTGAAGCAATATGATAATATTGTGTAATAGTATACTTGACACAAGTTATATAAATAACGATGTTTTCGTTAAGAAAGAAAGGAAGGGGCGAAGAATGCGTTTCATGGGATTCCATCCAAATTCAGGGTATCCCTCTAGGTCAGCGGTAAGGTGCTTTTACGCGATCAGCTGCTACTAGTACAAAAATTATGTGTGTATGATTAAGGTTATGTTGGCAAGCAAAGAACCCAAAACTGGCATTATTGCTACTTCTGGTCCATTATTTAAGCAAAATCCAATAGCAAGATATGTTATGCATGTGTGCTAACGTTGAAGTTTCAATATTTGCCCTTGCCTTTTTACAAGATACGTCAAATTCTAACGTAATGAATAAGGTGGGATATGATGAATAAAGAGTATGTTAAATTACAGTGACTGATAATCGGGAGGAAGATCTGTGCAATCTTAGGCGTGGGCGATGAATGCGTACATATTTTGGCGCAATGTGCACAATATGTAATCCAGCGAAAAATTCAGTTACCCAAGAATACTTAAGTGCATCTGGAATGAGAGTGACAACTTTGGATCTATTGGTTCACCAGAGGACATTTTGGAGGAATCAGCTCATAGCGCTGGGTTCAAATAACTGGCATGATATCAGAAACTGGGCATTAAATGAGGTCACAGTAAATTTGGCCAGATCTTAAGCTAAATTGTACATAGATTTGAATTCATAGTGTATGTATTTATAAGAAATAGTGCAACTATGATTCCTTTTGCGTAAAAGGTATTATGATTGGATTAGCAGCTTATTCCATGCATGTGCAGCACTAAATAATGAAGAATTTTATTAACATTTCGCAATTATTTTGGTGCAAAACAAAGGTTCTGAGAAATTGGTTATATATATTTGTTATGCATTATATTATAATATATAATTAAAGGCCGGAGGAATGCGCGCTCGCATGCGATATAGGTTAGCTGTACGCAGAGTATGAATGACGTCAGAAGTACAGCACGGCCATCAAATGTGCAAACATGTGCCACTAGAAGCAAGAGTCGAAAACAACGTAACGTAGTACTCTGCGAACTAGTGAAGCAAGGTGAAGGTGTAGTATAACGCGACTGTTTTGTTTCTTCTCTCGCAGTGAACTGCAGACGTGGAGTGATAGTGTTCACATGATGCTTGTAGGTTGTCTGCAGAATGACATTGAAATCTCAAACCACTTCGTATTTCTCCTGGTAAACCACAAAGGCAGTCTCACATCAGAGACAATTACCCCGATGGTGACTTACTATTGTAAGTACTTTATGTCCCGAGAAAAATACGAAGTGGTTTGAGATTTCAATTTCTGGCAGGTTGTCACAGTAGCTTAATGGTTAGAGCACCCGCCTAGTAAGTGGAGGGTCTGTGGTTCAAATCCCAGCTGTGGCAGTTCTACCTCTCAAACATTACCCACGCACGGCTTGTGTGTTTAAGAACAGCAACAGTAAGTTTGTTGGCATAAATAAATAATGAAAGAATAAATATTTATTTCTCATGTCTCAGAATTACATAACTACCAACAGTACAACTTATTCCGCTCTCTTGCAGTTGCTCATTTCAACACTTCCACTAATAATACTGGGGAGGCGTATTCCCAGCTCTCAACTTTCATTCTGCCACCGACATGTTTTAAGCTAAGTTCTACTAATTCTAAAGCCTCTCAATTTTTCCACACTTCCAGTGCTCATCTTACCAGCCCTGATTTAGAGCATAGTTTTTAGCCCATAGATAACAAAAGCTAAGCGGATTTGAGTATTAATAGTGTTTTTGAGCAATAAAAACTCACTTTTTATTGATTTGTTACATTTGAAATGAGACTTGGATTAATGTTTTGAAAGACATGTAATTGGCACCTATGATAGCGTTTGTACAGTGAAAAATGATAACATCAGTAACAAAAGTGATATCGAATGTAACATTGCGCTGTCACTCATTTTTGCCTTTATCCAGGTGATACCTGTGTTGGCAATAACCCACAGTATAACCCTCTTTCCTCCTGTTTTCTTACTGGCTGGCAATTCCTGGCTGGTAATTCCCACTTGCTGTTTGTTACACAGTAGCGGCCCTCCAGAGTCACCGATGTAGGGCTGTCGTTCACCGTGCACATAGGAGCAAAGTTGGCCTACAAACTTACTGTCTCCTGGATATATAGTGTTACACCATACTATATTTTTCATATCCACCTTGTACAGGAACCTATCGCTGGTGGTGTCATGCCCTCTTGAGGTTTTGCCATATCCTAGCGCAGTGCAGGTAGGGTAAGGCGGGGCGGGGTTTGCCAGTTGCGTGACTGCTTTTGTGCCAATCGCCTGGGTGACCTTTACCATTCCAATGTCGTTAAAGGTGAAACTCTTTTCTTCACGATAATTTGGATGAAGAAGTCCCGTGCCTGACCTAATAAAGAAGCACACATTGAATTATTTGAGCAACACTCGATGGAAGTATATCTTTCATTTATAACAATTATGTTATGAAAATACCTGGAAGTAAAAAGGCCTTAAGTGCTGTTACACAAGATGGAAGTGGATACGCTACTTACAGGGGTCAACCCATGCGGGAAGACTACCGGTTGGGCCGCCTCCAGTCTACCAGCTGAGGCTGGTAGAGGCCCCCTGCATCCAAAAAAAAAGCATTTTTAGAAAAAGGCCCGTGTTGTGTGCGCGCGCGCGTGTGTGTGTCTGTCAGTCTGTGGACAGCATAACTCAAAAACCAAAAGTTGGCTAAAAATCAATGTTGGTGCCCAAGTTTAATGTTTTTCAAGGACGCCACACGAAGGTTTTGAAGGAAATAGCCGCACCTTAAACTACTCTTTCATGGAAAATTTTTCGAAAATTTTGATTTCTTAAAAATAGCTCTAACAATTTTTATTAAAATGCCATATGTTTGAGATATTTGTATGTCAAATGAAATATATATTTTGAATTTTTTGGCTATCGCCTATGTAGTCCTGTTTACTCTGGATGACTTTGGAATAACTCGTAAACCGTAAGAGATAGACAAATCTTAGTATAGAAAAACTTTAGATCCTGCTAAAACACAATTTATGTCCAATTTTTTTTTTTTTGCAGAGATATTCCTTGTTATTTGTATCAGTTTCGGAAAACAAAACTTTCGTGAAATGGAACATCGTTGTTCATTTTTATATGTTTACCTTGCAAACAGAACGGAACCTCAAAGCTTTAAAAGATTTGACTATCGCACAAAGTCTACTGTATTCTAATATTCTCCTTGTACCTACAAGGAAATAAGCAATAAGATAATTTGTACAAATGTTTATCTCAACTGACACGAAGAAGATATAGGAATAAGAGTTTCTAATAATAGTTAGTATAAGAGTAGAGAAAGTCATGTGAGTGTAACACATCAGAATTGTTCTGTACGGGTCCTCTGTGCTCATCGCCGACTGTCATAGAACAGTGCGAATACAGAATTTTTAAAACTGCTTTTAAAGCGTTTACTTACTAATATAATTATAACAGATGCTGAAACTGGCCACCCCGTTGTCCATACATTTTTGGCACTTCTTTAGGGAACTATCCATCACTCGCGGCAGTTCACGTTGAGAAATGCTAACAATTTCCTGTCGGATGTTTTGTTTTAATTCTTCCAGCGTGTGTGGGTTTGTCTTGTACACTTTATATTTTAAGTTACTCCAGAGATAGAAATCGCAGGGGGTTAGGTCAGGGGACCGAGGGGACAACAAATTTCTACTAATAATTCTGTCCTGAAACACAGAAAGATTGGCTGTAGGAGATGGTGCAGAGTCTTGTCGAAAAAAGGCAAAATCATGCTCCCTGTCGGTAAATTTTATAAAAAAAAGGGGGGGGGGGACTGTATTCACGTATGTACAGGCGTCAAGTGTTGACTCAAAAAACATCATAATAAATACACGCTGTGCAGTAGAAAACAAATGCTGAGCCATGATACACCTTGTGACTAAATACAGGACTGAACAATAAAGCACACTGGTAATAATGCAGCCGCACGATATCGCGTGAGCTCAACACTGATTGTGAGTAGAGCAGAGCAGAGATTTCGTTGTGTAAATATAAATTAAATAAAGCGCGTGACGTATTACACCCCTCTCTTACTCCAATATTAATATCTGCTGCCTTAAAATTCCCATTCATTTACTTAATACATATCTTTATGGTCTTATATACAGAATGTTTCTAAAGTAACACTTTCTGTTAAAGCACTAAAAATTTTGATATTTTTCACGGATAGTCTAAAGCAATGTGCACAATAGAAGAAAGAATAGCTATTGTTTTTACCATATGATGAAGCATCGGACAATTTCACGCGCAAATTTAGGAAACCAGCTCCTACCAGACATGCCATTAAGAACATTAGTACTATATACTTAGCTTCTATTAAAAAGTACTAAACTTTTCTTTGAAATAAACCACACAGAATACGTTGGCAAAGTGAAAAGCTAACAAGTTCTCACTATACATCTTACCTCAGTTGAGATGAAGTAAGCCTATGATTTTTTCAATAGATGTCTCTCATATGCTAAGGCCAGTGGCTACTACGGAGTTCCAGAAAATTTATGATAGGTTATGGTTATTTGTTATTCTTTCTAAGGTTGCATATTTACCTACATTTGCAAATCTACTCCGTAATGAAGATGTTAAAAGTATCGGCTTTAGGAACTACTATATAAAACAGTAAATGACAAGACAGCTAACCCCATTTTTAAGATCTTTATGTTACATTAAACTCATAGTGAAATGGAAACAAAGTACTCCATTTTGTTACTGATGCACATGCGCGGAAGAAACTGCCAATCCAATCATAATTGCTATTCTAAATGTCTGCTAAAGAATTCAGATGTGTGCAATATTTAGCTCAGTTGTTTCTGGCCTCATTCACCGCGCCGTTTCCGATCTCATACTGGTTATTTGAATCCAGGACTGGTTTTACTAGCAGATGCTCGAGAAAAAGTGTTATAAAATGGAAACAGGAGCGTTTAGTCGTCCTAGAAGTGTAGTATGGAATTGATGTTGTTTCTTCTAGTGCTTGGAACCTGCTCCTTTTCCTATGGTTTCTTTTATAAGAAAGAAATGGTCTAAGAAACAAACTTGTCCATCTTCCCGCTATTGCACATGCGCAATGGGAATTGTCAATCTAAATGAGAAATGAAAATCGCTATATTACTAATGTTGTTTGCTTCCCGCTTATATTAACGTAAATGTTAGGACATTGTGCCGTTGATGGTGCATTACACAATGATTACACATTAGTCAATGATACACACACTTAATGAAGGCACCCGAGCAAAGCTCTGTAACGCTACCAAAGCTGGTGTAAAGTTTGTCGTTAGTGGTGTTTGTTATTCCTATGTTGGCGCACTTTGTTTGTGCATTGAAGTAACGTTAGTTTCTCGGTCCATGGGGTTGTAAAAATGTTGGAATTCAGTATATGTATATAAACCAACCTAAATTTCGTAAACCAAACTTCGGCCAAATTTCGGAAGCACAGGACCATGTAGTTCTATGTGGTCTAGGGGTAACCAACCTACTAGCCTCTGGTTCCCGAGGCTACGGGTTCAAACCTCATCCATAGCAGTTGAAGAGCGTCCATGAAAAGAGGACCCTGTGGTTTTATTGCGTCTCGCTACGGGCACCTTATACCCCCAATTCTTACGTTCGGTTTTACATGGGGTTACATGTTCGCTTTACGTAAAACAAGCAGTAATTGTGGCAATTGCCTCTCCAATGTTGGCAGCCCTCCACGATCGGCTACATGAATGAAGGCCTGAACTAAATATAAATATTTGTGTTTGTTAACAACGCTGTCAATTGCCGGTGTGAAGTAATTTAGTCCCGCAGGAGGTTTTACATGGCAGTAAGTCTACACACATGGCTGTAAACCATCGGTCTGGGCCGGATTTGAACCCGTGGTCAGTAGCTCCTAACTAACCTTTAAAGAGCTAATCACTAAATACTTGAATAGTGAGAAGAGAAGATGTTACCTTGTGTTTGTACATTGCATGACGTTCTTGCAGTTGACGTATACTGTAATTGTCCTAAACCGTTTTACACAGTGTCCAGCAGTAATAACAGTTTGTTGGTCTAACACCGTGCCAGTGCAGCGCATTGTGCTTCCATCCGTGAAGACAGTGAACAGGCCTACAACAAAAGGGAACTCCTCAGGACTAGCGAGGGTACCACCAATTATCCTGTCTGCTACCTCTGTGTCATTAGTTGCACCTTTTGCAGCAAATATACTATTGCACATGCAGAGGATAAACCAAAACAAATTCTGCATCTTTCTAGTAAAAGCCAAGCCACAGATCTAGGTGTAGTGCCACTAGCTTCGTGAATGAACATGCACAGGAATTCTGAACGAATTATTCCAGTAATACAGATACAAATTCAAATGAAAACATTCCGTTGGAATTTATTTAAATCCTTATCATGGCCTTCTGAAGAAACTTTATGTATATAATTCACAAAACAAAATGACAATCGATTAAATATTGTTGCCAACTTAATGAGAGAATGTAGCTTAATATAAGAGGAATAGAGCGGGGGGGGGGGGGGATTGGCTCCACGTTCACGGGGTCACTCTGGGTACGCGATAGTGTTTTAACGCTCTCGGCTAACACTTAACATAGGAATTGTGTGTGGATTATTAAGCTTACTGTTGTAAGTAAAGAGCTCAACACTTACATTGTTGTTAACTTCTGGTCCACTATTTAATCAGAACCCAATAGTAACATATTTTCTGCAGACGTAGTAACGTTGAATTTGCAATATTTATACTTTAATTTAGAGCGATTGCTGAAATATCGCTTGTATAGCCATTACAACAAGGGAAACATAAGACGGTCAGTTTTATGAACAGCACGTTACATGTTATACTTTTTGTAATATGTACTTGATATGTAAGTTAATCATTGGTTATTTGGTAGTGTAAGGTAAATTTACAGATCATTTATCAATTTCCACGGCAATAAGGCTAAAACTAGTCATTAATACTTACGGTACCAGGAAATGACGTAACACCCAACAGCATAGTAAGCTAATTTATATGTAGCTTTTCATTTGTTCATTTTTCTTAATGTCCAATAAAACATGGGAATGAAATTTTGATTTATTATTGCTTTTTGAGGTTTTTTCAAGTATTGCAAAAATTAATTGGCTAACCACGAACTGTAAGTTACTTATCAGATCCCTGCAGGCCCCAAAATGCATTCTCGACCGGATAAGTATCACTTACTTTTCTTAATACGCAATATGCCATTGTAATAATCTTAAATATTTCTGCAATTTAACCATTAGATTCACGAAGTAGGCGCCTTATAACCTCTCAATGTTTCACGTGGACATTGATAAAGCCTCTGTACTTCCCAAAACACTCAGTAATTTATAACTAACAAACAAACATACATATGCAACCAACACAACCGGCCAGAAAGAGCAACACCAAAAGCATAACATTTGAAAACATGTTTATCAAGGAAAATATGGCTTTGGCAATAAATTATCCAGAGGGCATATTAATAAAGCTTATGAAATCAATCAAAATGCTGCAAAAACGCTTTTATTAATGTTTATGCTAGCGATCTCATTTATAAACCGATGTCCGGGTTACTGAACTGCATAAACCCGACTTAATTACTTTTATGAGCTAACTACGGGCTAACAAATTCCCGTATGAAAATAAACCTAATATTGGGTTTACATGTATGAGCAAATAATGAGGCATAGTTGAAGTTTAATGGAATTATACTGGGATGCAATTTACAGCAAGGTTTGAGTCAAGTGAATAACTACTGATGTAGGTCTGTGTTTCTGAATTAGCTACATAGTAATTTGTGCAATATTTATATTCTTCCAAACAGCTTTGAGATTTCATTCCCTTTGAACGGATAACATCAAAAGTGAATAACGATTATCCATTTCACACAAGTATAAGTTCTTCAAAACTCTCACAAACAACAAGGCATATCTCCGAAATGGTTCACTCTACAAAAAAACATTTAGACAAACTGTGTATTTTAGCAAGATCTACGTTTTTTGTATAGTAAGATTTGGTCTATCTCTAACGGTTTACCAGGTACGCAAAAGTCATCCAGAGTAAACAGGAATGCATAGTCTATAGCCAGAAAATTCAAGATATACCTACATTTCATTTGTCATAAAAAATATCTCAAGCATATGTAATTTTAATCAAAGTCGTTAGCCATTTTCGAAAATGTTTCCATGCAAAGGGTTGCTTATTCTAGAGCAATTTTCTTTAAAAGCTTCGTGTTGCATCCTAAAAGACATTGAACTTAAATACCAACTTTGGTTTTCAACCGACTTTTCGTTTCTGAGTTGTGCTGTACACACGCGCGCACACACGCACACACACATGCGGACCTTTTTCTAAAACTGCTTTTTTTTTATTAAAGGGGCCTCAAAACACATATTTCCGGTAAAATCTCGACATCGAATTTTTGGGTGGAATACAATACTTCCTCTAGTATAATATCTATACATAGTAGGCAAAGGAGATTAAGGGGATTATAGGAGGGGAGGGGTCGAGTAAACTTGGTAAACTAAACTTGGTTTTCTCAGTAAATACGCTCTGAGCTGCATGCTTTTATCTGCCTACGTGAATTTACGGGTGCCTGTTTATTGGCAGTAAGAACAGAGTTCATAACGGACACAATTCCAGCCCAATATCAACCGAGGCAAGCTTCAAAGAAACCTTACATTATTTTCCAGGCACACAGGCACCCTGCACCCTGAAATTCGTGTAACATTTAAGCCCAGGCAAATAGATGTGTTGGTTGTTCGGCGAAAGCAGAGATTTGTGTTGCCGTGTTTGACTGTTTAATTTCCTTCTGTCTCAATAGCCTTTGTTTTGGTTAGGTGTGCGTGGGGTACGGCAGGTCGATACGCGGAATGGTTGAAACAGGTTTGGATATAGAGAAAACGTCATCATATTAGGCTAATTATTTTACAGCGGTGCATTTCTCGGCTCGTGTGATGGAAGGACTTAACCCATATTCTAAAACGTGGAGACATCAAAAAGCTCAGCTTCCATAATTCACAATTCCGTCCTGGGATTATATGACAATGTAAACAAAGTGGTAAAATGTATCACTCCGCCGGTACATGTGATTGAAGGGAATGGAACGACCACGTGGTTGATTTGCAGCCCAACGGTTATTAGAACATTTGCCTTTTCTTCATTTTTGCTTCTCATCACTGTATTTTGAAGCATCACTTCGTAATTATCCTGTACGTCTTGCAAGTCCTATGCCTGGGCTTAAATGTTACACGAACTTCAGGGTGCAGGGTGCCTGAGTGCCTGGAAAATAATGTAAGGTTCCTTTGAAGCCTACCTTGGTTGGTTGGTCAAAATGCAATAAACCATAGTGTTCTTTATAACTACCGTGAAATAAGCAAGTTGGACTAGACACAATTCCAGCCCAGTCTTTCCTGAAAACCCGCATCAACCAAGGCTATATGGCCATATCTCTCGCAGTGGACCGACTGGCGTCATTGTTTTTGCTTTAGTCCAGCTAAACTTTAATTCTTTTGCTGCGTGTGAGGTTTTCTACCTTGTTATTGCTATAAAGTCGATCAAGAATTAAAATCACACTAGTTGCAAACAAAACATTAGGTATCTCGACCGTTCTTTGCTTGTAGCAGATGTGGGGAACAATCACAAACAAATGCCACGTGAACTCACGTTTGGTGTACTGTTCAGTAATCATTACGATAACGGAAATCCTCTACAGTTTCAGGAAACTCCTAGATTGCTTCGGTAGTAACAACGGAGGGACTTATATCATCTGTGAATGGCTGTAATGAAATTATTTTCCCTTAATACACAAGACACTGAAGCTTTTCTGCAATTTACCGGTAACTACAGCAACACCAGAACGTTCGTTCCCAACATTACGGTATCTGAAGACCTCTTTGAACACCAACATGGGAGCAGACAGACTGAATGGACTAGCGTTAACGTACGTACATACACACACAGATTTGGAAATTAAAGCTCAAGAAGTGAAACTGTAAAAAGCCTCGTCGGCTTCTTCTTTAAATGTAATTGTGTAACTCTGTAAGAATATATATGCATTTCCATATTTTCTAATTGTAGCACCTGAACAAATGCATCCGCCCCTGAACCAAAGCACGCCAGCGAAGCATGCGTGTGTTCCTTCACCATGTTTATCATTTTCTTACCACTTATAAGAGCTTAGGTCTCTAAATCATGCCATTTTCATTTCATTTACCACTTGAAACAGTTATTTCCCATTACGCGGATCACTAACATCGCGGCTTTTTTCACCCATAGGTTGGCAACATCACATCGACTGACACTATTCCTGCCCGTCCAGGATCTCTGGAGAACGGACCTGACTCTGGCATTCGAGATTTAAAAATCTGATGTGTTGCGCTCACATGACTTTCTCTACTCTTGTATTAACTAATGACTCTTATTCCTATATCATCTTCGTGTTAGTTGAGATAAACATTTGTACAAATTATCTTATTGCTTATTTCCTTGTAGGTGCAAGGGGAATGTTAGAATACTGTGAGTGATAGTGAAATCTTTTAAAGCTTTCAAATTCCGTCCTCTTTGCACGGTTAGCATATAAAAATGAATAACCATGTTCCATTTGGCAGAAGTATATGTTCTCCAAAACTCGAATAAATAACCAGGAATATCTCCGAAAAGGTTCACTCTACAGAACAATTTATTTGGACATAAATTGTGTTTTAGCGAGATCTACGTTTTTGTTTTGTATAGTAAGACCTTCTCTATCTCTTACGGTTTATGAGTTATTCAAATGTCATCCAGAGTAAACAGGACTACATAGGCTACACCAGAAAATTCAAAATATACATTTCTTTGTCATAAAAATATGTTAAACATATTGTCATTTTAATTAAAATCGTTAGCCATTTTCAAGAAAATCAACATTTTTGAATAGTTTTTCATCTAATAGGTAGTTCAGGGTGGAGGAATTTTCTTTAAAATGTTCGTGTTGCATCCTTGAAAGACATTAAACAGAAATACGTGCGTGCTGTGCTGTGTGCTTTCCATGTACATGTATATTAGACGTGCATATAGTATTACTAATTTATATGTTTGCAAATATAATTTGTCTCACGATTACCGCGATGAGAGGTAGTGGATGTTATTGTTATCACCAACATACCACATAACCTAAAACATTATAACACCTGTATCTGTTATGTTCCCGAGTGTAAATCTAATACAGTAAATATGGGCTATTAGTACCGATATTAATATTATCAAAAGATGAAGATCTCAGAGAAAATGTATCGGAAGCTTTCACCGTGAACGGCTTCCGCCATTGAAGGATTCAGCTGTATACATTAAACATTTTGCTGCTGAGAAGTTTTCAGCAAGAACAAAAGGAAAGTTGCAGCGTAAAGCGTCTAAGTTCAGTAGTTTTACTGAAACATCGATATCTCTGCATCACTACACCTGGCTAGAAGCCCGAGAACATCTTGAATTTGTTCGTCGCCAGGAAAGCTTCAAATCATATTTGTAGAAATGATCTTATTGCTAATTTTCTTGTAGATGCAAGTAGGCTCTGAGCGAGTCAAATCTTTTAAAGCTGGTCGCTATATGAAGGCTTGGAAATTTCGTTCTCTTTACACGGCCAAGATATAAAAAAGTGAATACCTAACTACCTTCCGTTTGAGAAAAGTTTAGGTATTACAAAACTCACAAAAATAACAAGGAATATGTCCGAAATGGTTCACACTACAAAAAATGCATTTAAAAATCAATTGTGTTTTAAGGAGATCTGCGCTGTTTGTATAATAAGATTTTGTCTATCTCTTACGATTTACCAGTTATGCAAAAGTTATTAAGCAATAGCCAGAAAATTCAAAGTATACATTTCATTTGCCATAACTATCTTAACATGTGGCATTTTAATAAAAATCTTTAGTTATTTTTGAGAAAATAAAATGTTTCGTACAAAGGGTAGTTTAGGCTGAAGAATTTTTTTAAATCGTGCCACATCCTTGAAATATATTATACTTAAATGTCAACTTGGTTTTTTAACTGACTTTTCGTTTTTGAGTTAGGCTGTTCAGAAATAGACACACAGAAGCACGCACATACGCACAGACCTTTGCCTTAAATTACCTTTTTTAGATTCAGGGGGTCTTAAAAATATAGATTTCCGGTAAAGTCTCGACATCGAAATGTTGGGTCGAATTCAATACTTCCCCTACTTACAACACGTAGTTGAGAAAGTAATAAAGCTTTGTGTTTGCTATGCCAAAAGAAAATGTACGTAACGTAATCACAAAAGCAATATATCAAGTTTCTATTCGGTTCGCTACTGAACACCTTAAAGCTCACATGTTTGTAAAGTCCTGTGTATCGTAAACAACCACACAGAAAGAGGTTACCTGCATTTGGTGAGTGGAGAGAGTAAATATTCGATTGCATTCCTGTCACCCCTCTTCCCCAGGCCTGTATTCGGCCAAGGCGCGGGTTCGCAATTATGAATGGCACCGGTCAACTTCATTCAGCATATTTACACAGTGCAGCTATACGAGTAAGGTATCCGCGTACTCCACCTCGCTTAGTTGCTCTTAGCTACTACTCGCACACTTTATCTTGAGCCCTGAAATCCAGATACGAACTGTCCGAGTCAAGAAACCCCTGCTTTGCTAATGTAATAACAGAGTCTCGTAGTCCATAGTGTTACCACTTGTGCATTTCACTGTCTAGTGCAATGGTGGACACAGTTTATGCCGACATTACACTAAACAGCTGACGAAAGAATCGCAAAAAGCAGTTCTGCCAACGTACATAATAAAGACCTTTCTAACCTCAAATATCATAGGGTTAAAGTAACGTACTTTCAAACGATTATATTGCTTGAACATCGTTACCACACAACACATGATGAACCTACTCATCTTCGGCAAATCTTGTTCTGGAATAACACTTTTGGATAAAATCACTTCCGAGCGATTAATTTATTAATACGCCAAATCTTGTTTTAAAATCTATCTAACGTGTTCATGCAATATCACCAGCTATGGCCGTAGCTTTACCGTGGTTATATGTTACGAACAGTTGGCAGTACTAATGCAACCCCACAGATGGAACATCACCCAATATAACCAGACTACACCATAATGGGGGAAACATGTCAAGGTTGTTTGGGGTATTTCAATAAGCTGTGCTTACAATACCTGTGTTACTGTTCTCTTGCTTTATAGTGCCGGTTTACTTTTGTGAAGAAGAAGAAGACCTTTGCATTTAGACAACTCGAATAATAATTTTAAGTACTAATTACATCAAGCGCACCACAAACTCCTGTAAAAGAATCAGATGGTGTACAGATTACTTTGGCTGTTGCCTAATCTGTAAAACAAAAAGAAAATGTGGAAGGTACAACTCAAGTTTTTCTGAAATATAATTTAATTTAAAGTGCAATTGCGTGAAATCAATGAGGAGTCCTGCTGCTGTCTTCGATACCAACGCCATCTGGAAGCTCAAGAGTGTGCGAGTAGTCCGTTGCATATTCTCTGGTTCAGACTATGAGCGTAGTGAGGTTAACTATTGTTGGGAAGAAATATCGAGCATGGTTTTTGTAGAGAAACAGGTTGGCTACGCTTCAGTGCATCTTTGAAATAACCTGGAGCACATGCACGTTTACCAGCAAACATAATAAAGCTATAATATCCGTCTCTCTTCTGTATGGAAAGTTAGGAAGTAATGGGTTTGACAATATCGAGCCTTCTTCTCAAGCTCTTCAGTAAGAAGCGTGTGCGAATTCTAATGGTGGGCCTCGATGCAGCTGGAAAGACAACGATATTATACAAAATGAAAGTGGGAGAAGTTGTGAATACCATACCAACTGTTGGATTTAATGTGGAAACTGTGGAATACAAGAACATACGTTTGACGGTGTGGGACGTCGGCGGACAGGACCAGCTGAGGCCTCTTTGGCGACATTACCTGTATAACACACAAGGACTTATATATGTCGTGGACTCCAGTGACAGTGGGAGGATTGCTGAAGCTGCGAGGGAGTTACAAAATCTTTTACATGAAGAGGAGTTCAGGGCTGTAGCATTACTGGTATTTGCAAACAAACAAGACCTGCCAACAGCTCTGACCACATCTGAAGTTGCAGAGAAACTTGGGCTCAATCGACTTCGTTGGCAAAGCTGGCACGTAGAAGGTATCTGCGCTAGAGAGGGGCGTGGTTTGTATGAAGGTATGGATTGGCTGTGCAATGAACTTGCAAGAACATGAATTTTCTATAATCTGTATGATTTGCTGTATAATAATAAATTGATCAATTTTATGCGTACCAAAATAATTGATATTTTATGATGAGCGTTAAGTTTGAAGAAATGTCAGTGAACTGTCCTCGCTATAAAAGATGAGCCGTGCACAGAACTTCTTGGATACTCGGAAACGCTGTGATCAGGACGTGTATGAAATAACGCAGTGAGTTTTTCTGTCAGTGAACGCAAACGAGAAAGAAGTCAACTTGTAGTGTTACCATGGCGGGAGATGAGACGGTATTGCTCTTCTTCACAAGCTCCTGGATTCAAATCCCACACAACATTTTTGTGCAATGGTGATCAACCTGGGTCCTCATCGACATAACCTCACTTGGTTCTCCCACCACTGATTTGACTCAGTATTTGCTTTCTGTCGTTGCGTTACACTGTTCTTTCATTGAGTATACAATACTTATTTGTTTTAAAGGATATGGACCGATGTTTAATCCTGGGAGAAATGGTGTTCACTTAGCTACAGTGTGTTAATCTTTGTATTTGTATTACTTAGCATTATTACAATAAATTCACACACGTACACGCAAACATTCAGACTCCCATTCATAATTCAAGAGTCTAAGGAGGTTGTGAATAATTCTGACTAAAAAAAATTCCTCCTTACGGACGAGAGTCGAAATTTGACTTCAACTTGTGCGGCACGTGGTGCACCGGGTAAGAAATGGGGGGGGGGGGCAGTGACACGGTCTGAGTGGAGGTAGAGTTGGGGGAACCGACTTGAGGTTATATCGACCAGGATTCAGATTGATCAACATCGTTCACTTTTGTTTTATTTTCTATTGTTGGTTTTATAAGTGTATATATAACACATCATTTTGCCTTAATGTCACTTAATATAGTTTGATACTTGAGTTTTGTGGCATTATCGGAGCATACCCTGACATATTTTACTACCGGACGGCTCCAAACTTCCCAGCAGATGTCACTTCCGAACTCCAGCTGTTTTATTATAAATGCACAAACAAAGTGCTGCTAGCATAAGAATAACAAACAACGCCAATGATGACAAGCAACAAAAGTCGCGAGCGAATGAGTTCCTAACGATGCTTATCTATATAAGCTTAGTTTTCTGGTTCACACCATTTTATTTCGAGTACTGCGCAATCAACAACATGATATATATGTTTATATGAGCAGGGAGCCAACAAGAAGGAAAATAAATCAAAACATCGCCACTGCAGCGGATTTCGCTTCTCATTTAGGTTGTCAGTTCACATTGCGCATGCTCAATAGAGGGAGGATGGCCATGTTTGTTGTCATTTCGCGATCATGAAAACATCCTAAGTGTTACCATACGTAGGTGTATTCCAACCTCTGAAAAAACAACATGAATTCGATGCAACATTCCTTCTTTTAGTTATATCCTAAATTTTCTCGAACCGTCCGATAGTAAAAAATGGCCAAACTTACTAATCGACTCTTCACTAATAACTAATAGGACAAGATCTCAGGGCCGCTAGATATTACTTATTTTCTGACTAACAAAGAGTGGTATTAGCACATACTCGCCAGCCAATTTACAGGTACCTGTGCTAAAGGTACATAAAAACATCGGTAACTTTTCTTAAAGTCTGACTGCTAAATTTTACTTTTTCTACTTCGTATAGTAGAGGAAGTATTGTATTCCATACAAAAATTCCATGTCGATATTTCACCGGAAATATGTTTTGAGGCTCCATGAATAAAAAAGAAGCATTTTTAGAAAAAGGCCCGTGTGTGTGTCTGTCTCTGGACAGCATAACTCACACGAAAAGTCGGTTAAAAACCTATGTTGGTGTTTAAGTATAATGTCTTTTAAGGATGCGACACGAAGATTTTGCAGGGAATTCCTCCACTCTGAACTACGCTTCACATGGAAATTTTTTTTAAATTATGATTTTCTTGAAAATGGCTCTAACGATTTTGATTAACATGCCATATGTTTGAGATATTTTTATGACATATGAAATGTATATTTTCAATTTTCTGGCTATAGCCTATAAAGTCCTATTTTCTCTGGATGACTTTTGCATAACTGATAAAGCGTAAGAGATAGACCAAATGTTACTACACAAAAATGTAGATCTTGCTAAAACACACAATTTATGTCTGAATAATTTTTTTATAGAGTGAACCATTTCGGAGATATTCGTTGTTATTGGTGTGAGGTTTGGAGAAGTTACTCTTCTGTCAAATGGAACAACGCTATTCATTTTTTTATATGTTAACCGTGCCAAGAGAACGGAATCTAAAAGCTTTCAAAGATTTGACTATCGCCCAAAGTTTACTGTATTACCATATTTCCCTTGTACCTACCTGCAAAGAAATAAGCAATCAGATAATTTGTACAAATGTTTATCTCAACTAACACGAAGATATAGAAGTAAGAGTTTACAGTGAATCGGAATGATTCACTGTAAACTTGGACTTCGCTCTGTTTGCGCAGATTTCTGAGCATCGTATAGAATGCGTGTATAACACACTGCATTTAGATAGAGCAAATATATTGTCTAGCGAAGCAGTGGCGACAATGTCTTAATTCAGCGAATCACCAAATGCATGGTACCCACAGAATTACTCCAGAAGGGCTTTACTTAATCATGTTATTCAATATATGTCGCAACAGATTATTAACCAACAATACTTTTCTGCCCTGCAGAGCAGTAAACATTTTATTATTGTTCTTACTATTATAGTTGTTACACAAGAATATCATCGGCATGCATACTCGTGGATCGTTGATAAGTGCCCTAGGACATAAACAAAACACTCGCACAGCGGCGTGTGCAAACGAAACATTTGTCCAGTGCGTTTACCGTGCCGCTGAAGCGGCCACAATCTCAGGCAAATCGACACGAATCGAAATATCATGCCTGAAAGGTGTGAATAGAACTGACATGATGCATTCATTCAGGTAATAACAATAGTACTGAAGTAAATAAATGTATTTATGATATAAATCAATTACAAATAACCATTTGGTTAATGGCCAGTGTAACACAAAATACTTAACAACATTAAAGGTATTGTAAGAATAGCCTCTTAGTATAAGAGAAAACAGAATTAAACAGCAGCTGTCAGTTTTAAGTTTATAGTCTTTAGTTAACGCTAAAGCGGACGCTTCCGAAGATTTTTTCTTTTTTGCTGTCATTAAATGGATTGCAATTGTATGTGAGGGAATGAAGATTTGGAAGTATGCTTTTTTTTTGGATTTTATGGCGCACATCTGTAAGGTCATCTTTCAGAGTTGCCCATACTTGCAAGTTTTTGGAATTTGTAGACTGGTTCATAATTTTCATGTGATTCTCTGGAGTCAATTGCGTTAGTGTGAACAGTATATTCCAGATAAGTAGAATAATGCATATTTGTATGTGGAGAGTTGAAAGTTGTAAATTCCACAGTCAGGATAATTTTTTGCTAGGACCTGAACGGTCCAAGTTTTCGCTATATCAGTGATATGGTTTGGACTTGGGCGTGCAGGGAAGCTTTTCAAAGCTACAGGTATCGTTCCTTAAAACGAAAACTCATGGACAAAAATAAACAAGAGGGATTTTAGGATTATTATCGGAGGTGAGTGGCGGTTAGCTGACGATACCACTTGTATCCATTTAGAATCAGAAGGAATCGTCCACACCATAACAGTTTCGTTTCTGTTGCTCTGCGGGTTGTACTTCTCTATGATCTGACTGGTGACTCCCACCTGACTTAGTCCACAGAAGAGAGGACCCCCAGAATTTCCCCTGTAGAACTCCTTTCCTGACGGAATGAAGGAGCACAAGGTGCCGTGGAATCTTATGTCTCCAGGATATAGGTCGGAACATGGCTTTATGTTTTTTACTTTCAGGGAATAAAGTCTTCTGTACTCGTGAGGTTCCTCGTAGTTTCTTCCATATCCTACAACAGTGCAAGTTAAATGATTCGGAGCGATCTCTCCCATCGTCACAAATCTTCTCGCCTCCAAAGACTCGTCAGTCCTCACCGCGCCGACGTCGTTGACGATGAAGTTGCCCATCAGTCGCATATTTGGATAAGTGAATACATAACCAAACCTTGAAAACAATAGAAAAAATAAAGTTAGCAACTTTAGGATTTTTTGTGACCTGTTGATCACACAATATTTTTTCTGAAAATTATTCATACAAAACATTAATTTTCTATTTTCTGTCCATAATAAACATATTACGATATTTAAGAGGTTGAATCAGGAACTGAAAAATTCAATGCCACAGCCGCGATTTGAACCACCATGGCCAACTTGCCAGTACAACATTAAATTCCACAGCTGATTCGTACTTTTTCCCGGTTAGACCACAAGGAAATCTCACATCAGAGATAAATACCCCAAGGGCGACTTACAATTGTAAGTACTTTATGTCCCGGGTTTAAATAACCTTTAGATGGTAATTATTATTTATTTATGCTAACAAGCTTACTATTGATGCGAAAGATCCGTGGTTCAAATCCCGTCTATGGCATTGAATTTTTCAGTCCTGATTCCACCTCTCAAACATTGCCCGCATACGGCTTGTGTGTTTAAAAACACCAGCAGTAAGTCTGTTAGCATAAATATTTAATGTTACGATATTATTGAAATATATTTTTTATATATTTTTATATATTATCTATTTCATTGGCAGAGATGTTACTCGTACTGCTTACATTATACATCGATTTTACACTAATGAAATTATAGCAATTATTTATGCCTCCCTTGATTCCTTTATAAACTTAGTAATTTTAAAACTTAATTATTTCTATAGCAGTTAAGACAACACTAAGCTGTTAAAATGAGCTGGCAAACGTAGCCTAAGTCTGTCTTTAAGATTTCAAAATTGTGTTAAATTCCATCACAATGAAAGGAATTTCAAAAAAATAGCTGCAGAATATTCTGGTTATTTTTTTCATTTACAACAGTACTCCAAATACATTGTTTTAATTAAAAGTGCTGTACTTGGGAGAAAAAACAAGTTTTTTGAGCAAATGCTTGTCGAAGTTTCCTCAGAAGGTGTCCGAATAGGGCATATGATAATTTTCGCTTTTGAATTATCACTGTTTATGCATGGAAATAGATTGTGTACCTGTTTACTTTCTCTAATTCGGATAGTAAAGCAGAGGAAGTATTGTATTCTACCCAAAAATTGATGTCGAGATTTCACCGGAATGTTTTGAGGCCACCTTAATTAAAAAAAAAAAAAAAAAAAAAAAAAAAAAAAAAAAAAAAAAAAACATTTTTAGAAAAAGATCCCTGTGTTTGTGTGTGTGTGTGTCGGTCTGCGGACAGTATAAGTCAAAAACGAAAAGTCGCCTAAAAACCAAAGTTAGTATACAAGTTTAATCTCTTTCAAGGACGCAACACAAAGGTTTTGAAGAAAATTGCTTCACCCTAAACTACCCTTTACATGGAAAATTTTTCGAAAATCTTGATTTTCTTGAAAATTTCTCTAACAATTTTGATTAAAATGCCATATGAGATATTTTTTATGACAAATGAAATGTAAATCTTGAATTTTCTGGCTATAGCCCATGCAGTCCTATTTACTGTTGATGACTTTTGCACAACTGGTAAACCGTTAGAGATAGACCAAATCATACTATACAAAAAGTGTAGATTAACACACTGAAACGCACAATTTATGTCTAAATTTTTTGTAGAGTGAACCATTTCAGAGATATGCCTAGTTATTTGTGAGAGTTTTGGAGAACTTATACTTCTGTCAAATGGAACATCGCTATTCATTTTTTATATGTTAACCGTGGAAAGAGAACGAAATTTGAAAGCTTTAAAAGATTTCGTTATCGCTCAAAGTCTACTGTATTCTCATATTCTCCTTGTACCTACAAGGAAATAAACAATACGCTAATTTCTGCAAATGTTTATCTGACATTAGTGTATAATTTTCATTGCAAATGGTCCCCTAACATTAACCACAGTCTTGCTCACCTCTGAACCAAGTTTTAGTAACACAATAACACCAACACTCAACTTTCTCTCAGTAAACAACAGCTTTTCTCACCACTTTCCGAAATGCTTAGGCGTTAGGTACATTCCCAATCAAGTAAGGGTGGAAGCACATGGCGAATCCCTGTAACTTATTCAAGTAGTGTCCAGATTTGCATCCAGATCTATGCAGCAATCTGTTCAGCTCGTGAAAATTCATGTTCACTAGGACCTCTTTTATTCATGAAGGAGCCATTTTCCTGTTTACGCTCTTGTATATTAACCTGCTCGTGCTGTATTTCGCTGAAAGTGCAGCCCATGCCAGAGCCTGATATGGAACCGACAGTATCTCATTAGACAGCGACTTCCGCGTCTCAGACATTTTCTTGTAGAGTTAACCATTTCGGAGATATTCCTTGTTGTTAGTTTAAATTTTCCAAGTATTTGTACTCTTCTCAAATGGAAAGTCGTTCTGTATTTTTCTTTCTTTCTTCTCCCGATCATACTACAGGAACTAGTATCAAAGCCATCATATAGCGACCAGGTCTTTAAGGATTTCAGTATCGTTTAATCCTGCTGTATGCCCTATTCCCATTGAACATATAGGGAAATATATAATGAAGTAATTTCTACCAATGTTTATCTAGAATATTCCAGACACAGAGGCGTTAAATTCTCATATATCATCTGTTCTTTTGTTCTTTTACAAATTAGAGGTAATTCAGGTATAGAATTTCCATTGCTGAGAACGTGGTCCATTTCTCTTCGCTGCTTAATCTGGCGATGGATTCCATTCTTCCAATTCTGAAGGAGGATTTAATTTTTAGTTTTGCCAAATGAGAAGATTTTTTTTTCGTGTTTAATATTTGTGTTTGCATTTTTTTGCCAAAACATCGGCTTCTTCATTTCCTTTCAATTCAATGTGAGATATGATCCATTGCAGTTTTAAGTAGATATTTAATCTATATTCTTATTGATGCTGTACGTTATTTATACTTTTATTTTTTGAAAATAAGTGTCGCATCTTTGCAAGATCCCTACTTAAGTTTGGTTATTTCTTGGACATCATTTTTCATTTATACTATTCACACATAAATATTTTAAAATTTTTTGGAGTTCATAGTCCTAAAAAGATATATTTCCGGTGAAAGGTCGGTATCAAATTTTTGGGTGGAGTACAATGCTTACTAACAATAGAAGAGAAACTGTTTTTCTTTCAGTACTAAACAAAAAATGAAATTCACGTTTTATATACGACTTATGTGTATATTGTACAATTTTTGTATTCCTGTTGTTTAAAAAATGTGGCACTTCGATAATGTATATCTGTTTTAATTTGTTGCAGTATGTGAGAAACAGTGGAATATTGCCAGGACTGCAGTATGAAGCTTGCAATTCTAACAGTAAGTCAATTTGCAATCTTTCTGTAGTATTGTCAGTAAATATAATACTGTCTTAATTTGTAAAAGAACAAAAGAACAGAATATATATGAGAATTTAACGCCTCTATGTCTAGAATATTCGAGATAAACATTTGTAGAAATTACTCTTTGCACGGCCAAGACATAAAAGTGAATAACGGCGTTCCATTCGAGAAAAGTATAAGTATTACCAAACTCACACAAATAACAAGGAATATATATTCGAAGTGGTTCACTACACAAAAATTGCATGTAGACATAAGTTGTATGTTTTAACGAATCTACATTTTTGTATAGTGCGATTAGGTCTGTCTGTAATGGTTTACCATTTATGCAAAGTCATCAACAGTAAACAGGGCTATATGAGCTATAGTCAGGAAAATCAAAATATACTTTCATTTGTCATAAAAATGTCTTGAACATACGCTATTTTAATCAAAATCATTAGAGCTATTTTGGAGAAAATTAAAATGTTCGAAAAATTTGTAAACATGTAAAGGGTAGCTTGAGATGGAGGAATTTTCTTTAAAATCTTTGTGTCGCATACTTAAAAGGTATCAAACTTAAATACCAACTTTAGTTTTTGACCGACTTTGCGTTTTTGAGATAGGCTGTTCACAAACACACACTCACACACACACACACACTCACACTCACACATACACTCACACATACACACATACACTCACACTCACACATACACTCACACTCACACTCACACTCACACACACTCACTCTCACACTCACACTCACACATACACTCACACATACACACTCACTCTCACACACACCCACACTCAAACACACGCTCACTCGCTTAAAATAGAAACTAAACTAATTCCTGTATGTAACTCGCTTTATTCCCGACACCTCGCCTCCTTATCTAGAGGGGATTACGTAATACGGTCCTTTCTCGAACTTGTATAAATACGCCAAAAACCGGACAGTTCTCGAATATCTAGGAGTTTCAGAGACAGAAAATTGAATAAAGAGAATAAGAGAAGAAAACAGTTGTAATATCACGAAGGACTGTAGACTACGTTAACGTCAGTAAAAGAGAACTGTGTACTTGTATAAACATTGCAGAAGAAAATAAAGTGAGAAAAAAGTAATTGTAGTGGACATTCGTCGTTTTTGTTACACTGGTGTCAGGAGTGGAATTCGTCGAATTGTCAAATTATTGCAATATCTAGTGGAAGGAGCATAGTAGAGGAAGTCTGAAACATCGCAGTGTGATAGACGGCAAAATCAGTCCGGTTATTTTTCTTCTCGTCGTTAACGCAGTCTAAACAGCCTTTCGGGCTATCACAACTCACAACTTTTTGCTCACTCCTTTCAGTGTCTTTCTTCACTTTCTCTGTCTCTCACACACTCACTACGACGATGCAATCATTTAACGCCCGCTAGAATCTATTTCACGACTACCGACGTATCTTTCGCGAGGACACACACACACGCACGCACGCACGCGCACACACACACACACACACACACACACACAGCTCTCGCGCACTCACCCATACACTTACCAATTCATGTGTGTAATCGTAAACTCAACGCTGCTACTGGCCTCCTTAATTAGTGGGGATGACGTCACATGACCTTTCTCGAAATCCATAAACGTGCCGCCGGTGGCGCGGCTGAGTTTTTCTCGAAGGCTTCGAAGAAAACCCATTTTGTGTGGCCGCTTCCATTGTTGTTAGCCACGTACACACAAACAGTTGCGCGAGGCAGTCCGACCTTGAACCCTTTGTCCGCTTGCCGGCCCGGCATGTGACGTGAAGCAGCTCGGCCCCGACAGTACTCTGTTTTGCGCCGAGCCCGGCGTCACAATATCAAAATACCTCATAATTCGTAACCCTGATATTAACAAGCGGATATACAGGATTTTAAGAATTACATGAAAAGTACATCACGTGGAATATTTTGAAAATGAGAATGCGCCGAAAAATGAAAACGTATAAAAGAGAGAACAAATTATAACCTTAAAATACCACTTCAGACGTGTAGGTCCTCCGTCTCTTTTTCTGCTTCTCTGCAATTAATTTACTGAAGATTACTGAGGTCCTTCTTGAATAATATGTTCATTTAGTGTTGGCAAGCTTAGTTTTGCTGAAAACTAGTTTTGCTTAGTTTCTGTCAAATAAAATAATTCCCAAGAAGTGATGTTTGGAGTTGATTTTGTCTCCTCTAGAGCACGGAAACAACCCAGCTACACTTCCGACCTGTTTAGGACTTTTCCAAACTATAGGAAAGTACTCGTAATTGCGTAAGAACAACAAACATGGGCATTTCTCCATCATACGCTTGGAGACTGTGAACTTACATAAACAAAAACCGCTGGGTTAGCGATAATAACGATATTAATACAACAAACATGGGTATTTCCCCATCATGCACTTGGAGACTGCCAACTTACATAAGCAAAAACTGCTGGGTTAGCGCGCTCCTCTCGCGTGCTTTGGTATAATCGATGCTTCATAATATTTAATATTTTGTTTGTTAACGACGCTGTCCATTGCCAGGATCATATCAGTGCCACCTTTGTGCCGGAATTTAGTCTCACAGAGGTTTTTATATGCCATTAAACCTGCTGACATGGTGTTGTGTTTAAGCACACTAGATCGGTCTTGGTCGGGTTTGAACCCATCACCTTGGGACCAGTAGGCCAACCGCCAAACAACTGATCTGTCCAAACCGACTAACCAGTGGTTTTTACTTAACTTAAGCTATATATAATAAAGATAAACCAAACCTAACTTTTCGTGAAAAGAAATGTAAGCTTATATGAATAGTGAATCAGAAGCATGTTAAGAACGCACGCGAACAAAGCGGGAATGCTTTGGTACGATGCTTGTCAGTCGTTAGCGGCAATTATTATTCTAAGTTGCCAGCATGTTTTTTGTGTATCTGCAAAACGCACAAGAGGCATCTTTAGGGAAACTCGGATATTATGGAAATGAAATTGAGCCGAACTGGGAACTACTTATCTCAGCTTGTTGTGCCTTTTGTCATAGATAGATATACTTAGGTTAAAACACGACTATATGAACTTTCTACCTCTAGTAGTTGTCTGCAAAGTTGAGTCCAGTGTCGAGTATGGGAATAATAATGTATATTACATATGAGACTTTAGGTTAATGTTTTCCCCTGTTAGGGAAGTGCCTACCTGATTTGCTGACATATGTTGAGTTGCACACAGTTGATGTATATGTTAACTTTGGTAGCATTAAGAAGACAATGCCCAGCAGTGATGACAGTGTTGTTATTCAGAATCGTTCCCGTGCACCAGCAACATTTCTCGGGCTTCCATATCTCCAGTCCAACAACTTCTTCATATCTTCCTGGTCTCACTGGAACATCCTGAGTTATTATCGCCCTTGGACTTTCCGTAGGCTCTATTGTCGGCTCTCTGAATATCCTCGTAGGCCTTAATGTTGACTTATGCTTTGCTAGCACAAGCTGAGCCAAAACAACGATCCATAGACTTCTAATTTGCATACTACTCTCAGCAAATATTATCAACACAGCACGAAGAAGTGATACTGTGTATATGATTGTGTCTTTTGGATAGTGTTACTCCGTAATTTCCATTGAAGATATTTTAAGGAAATAAATATAAGTGACTACGATTACTGTACAGAAGCTCCAAATTTCACAACATGAAGACTTATTCCACTCCGGTTGTTTTTGTTTTGATTTAACGACTTTCTTCTTTTTCTATTCATTTTACTCCTGCGCTTCCTAGAAATACGCCAAGATGTCTTTTACCCCATCTGTAAAATTATGTGTAAGCTTCTAACCTCAATATGCTTAAGTACTCAATTGTAATGTATTAACTCGCTTTCGTTCTGTGTGTTTGTGTGTTGGATACAAATTTTTCAATCGAAAAACTGGATAAGAATACAATAAAAATTCGCTTTCAAGGAAAATCCTCCATTCCAAGCTACCCTTTACATGAAATGTTTTAAGAAAATTCGATTTTAAACTAACTTCCCCATGAGCCATAATCTATAAACTTTAAATATATCTCATAACCATACGACAGTGGTTGCTTTCAAGAAAACCTCTCCACCCCACCACTTCACACGTGCTGGTGACCAAGTAGTTGAAGCCCTTAAACCAAAACAACAAAACCCTTTAAATGGGATCTTGAATTCTCTGGGAACAGCTTCTGAAACCCTTTGAAACTTTCAACATAGCTCACAACTGGATGAAACTAAACATCAAGAGTTTTTAGTCTTAATTGTTTATATAAAAGTTTAATATACCTACTACGTTTATAAAACAGTCCAAACGATAGAAAATGATTTTTCTTAGCCCAATATAGATTCCTAAACCCATACAGATTGCCCTGAATTTTTTTTTAATTTTTAATTGGTGGGAAAATGCATATACTCCTGAAACACGTGCTTTGGAACCCCTGAAAGTATAGAAAGGAAATTTTTACTTTCTCTACTGCGTATAGTAAGTAGAGGAAGTATTGTATTCCACTCAAAAATTCCATGTCAAGATGCTCAGACATCTATATTAGTAGCTACTAATTACATCGAGTGTGTGACCAAAGACTTCTAAGTTAAATACTTGGGTAGAACCAAGCATAGGAGCCGATGTTTTCATGTTAAAGTATAAAATGCAGATTGGAAAATAAGGGGCAGTTTATATATAGTATTTTGTCAAGTGAACCATCTCCGAAAAAACAATTCTTATTATTTGTTTGAATTTTCCAATATTCATAGTTTCCTCAAACGGGAAGTCGTCCTTCATTTTTTTTTTTTTTTTTTTATTTCCTGGATATGCTAAGACAATGTCGTTCAGCTACTCCCGACAGTGCCCATTCGTATTGATACGCACCTGGAATCTTGGGGAGAGGAGCTCCTGAATGCCAAGGACTATAGTTTGTGGGTATTGTATCTCAATCGGGCAAACTGATGCCAAAGTTATTTGTCACTCTTCAAGAGCTATCTGACATTAGCAAGAAAGTGGAAGAAAAGATGTTGAAGGCGAACAAGTTAGCTGGCGGTCATTGTAGATCCGGGTGACCACGAGCCGTCGGTGCTCAGACACATTGTTGTCTTCTAGTTTAACTAACATTGAAGAAGGGCATGAGTATTTATAAAACATTGTGACAAAAGCAAAATCTAGTTCAGTTACTTTTGTATCGCTTTGTTTTTCTTCTAAACTTCTGTACAAAAACACAGTTATCTTCTATTGACGTTAACACACTCTACAGTATTTCGTGATATTACAACTCTCATCTGTTTTCTTCTCGTAGCCCTGACACACTCCCTTCACTCTCTTTCTTCACTTTCTCTGTCTCATACACTAACTCCGACAATACAATCACTAGACGCTCGTTAAAACTTCACTTCGACGCGACGCATCTTTCATGACGACAGTCTCTCTCTCTCTCTCTCTCTCTCTCTCTCTCTCTCTCTCTCTCACACACACACACACACACACACACACACAATCTGTCCGCTTTATTGTTGTTAGTCACACGTGAGTGAGTGAGTCAATTCTATTACAAAATGTAAAAAATCAAAGACGTTTTAAATTATATCCTAAACCCTCAGAGACCTTAGAACTAGATTCTTGTGAATTCGATTTCCAAGTTTTGATGAACAGAAAAAAAAGTACAATGTCGAGACGCGAACCCGTGACCCGGGGTTTAGCGCACAGAATATGGTCATAATTCTATTCAGCTATTTGGAGGCTTGACTGAAAGCACACCTCGAGTTCAAACCCAGAGTCAGTATGCCAGGTACTATACCATTACCTCCACGCGACTTTTCGAGCGTAATTGAGCTCTTCAAGACAATTTTAAACCTTTGTTGGGCGTTTTAATATTACTTGAATGGCAAAAGCACAAGTTATTTGAGTTGTACGACATGTAGTTTACGCCAAAATTTTAATAAGGCGTTATTTAATGATCTGTGAGTTAGTTTTTTGCAGCCAACCAGCTCAAAAGAATCCGCCAGTTTTTTTTACTTGATGTTGTTAATGATATCATATGATAGGTCCGTTTTTTCAAAGGCGTTTACTGAATTGTGTTGCTATGAATATTCTAATAAAAAGTTTGTAAAATAGGCTGGAAATCCGGAACTCGCTCTCGGTAAACGAGTTGTATGTTTTTGAGGTGTACTTTAGCGAGGAGTATGTTTTGTCCCTTAAACCGCTGTTCCTCTAAATTTTACGCATTTGTCTCTTAAAGAACGCAAAGTAATACGTCTTAGTAAGCGCAAAGCTAAATTAAACCGCTCATGGCGTTTGATGGGTGGCTGACTCACCTGGCATATGACATAAACTCGAGGCATGGAGACTTCCTTTTCACAATGACATTGCTGAAAAAATTGTAGAATTCACAAATAAAGAAATAAACATCCAAAATCTAATTATACAGGTCCTTCAAGTTTCTCCTAAGGAACAGATGACCTTATTGACCTTCTGTATACTTACTAGCAGACAAAGGTAAATGTTCGTGTTAATCTTTTACTTACAGTAATTTCAGGGATCAGTATACTTAATTTACCATTTACTTACGTCTCTACTAATAACTTCATTTATTGCCAGCATTTGTCCTTGTGGGGCGCGCGCATACCCGATATACGAATAGTAATATGTAGTTGCCAAACAAGGTACGTACTCCAGGGTTCAACTTGAATTTAAAATAAAATGTTATTACACTTATGCAATACTTATATTTGAAGGCCGGAGGCGTGTGCGCTTCTCCATCGGCTACGGGCTACGCCACACGATGTCAGAGTGTAAATGTAAAGAATTCCGCTCTGTCGTCTGGCGTGTTTTCCTTCTTATTCATTTTCAAACTTTCTCTCATAGCTTGACAACTAATATTGTTGTTCAGAACTTTCTGGAATTTAGCTTTCACCTTTCCGATACCTGGCACAAGAAGTATCCTATTAATGAAATTAGTTAAGTCTTCTATTATGCTTATATTTTTGGACATTTCCAAACCCGTTTTTTCTAATTGGGCAACACTGTAAAATTGTTCGATATGAACTGAAGATTTTCAGGTAATTCATACGATATCAGAGACTTTGCAGTTATAGAAGCAACAGTCGCGTTTTACTGCACCTTGACCTTACGTCTGCATACACTTGCAAGGCAATGCTTCGTCAGTTTGCACAGAACTACGTTACGTTGTTTTCGAATCTTGCTTCTAGTGGCAGATGTTTGCATATTTGATGGCCGTGCTGTACTTCTGACGTCATTCATACTCTGTGTCCAGGCTAACCTGTATCGTATGCGAGCGCACATCCCTCCGGCCTTTATTTACATTATACTTATATTCCCACAAAGAAAAATGTAATGTGCATAACATTTATTTTTAAATGAATAAATACAATGCTTCAGTTAGTCGTTTTAAGCATTAAACTTCATTTAGAGTTTCTTGATCTAGAACTCTCGCAGGAAACATTGTGAACTTAAACAAAAGAGCAGTAAAGCTTGCAGTGCTGTTTTATAGAGGTTATGGTTAGCAGACGACATAGCGACTTTTGTCCATTTCATCAGTTCATGCGACGTTAACCAGAACACGATCGAGACGTTCTCGCCTGTCTGCGTATTGAAGACTCTGAGGAAGTGAATGTTGACTCCGATCTGTGTTTGGCCGCAATACAGAGGACCTCCAGAGTCCCAAGGGAGTAAATCTGTGTCCCTCGAGTCATAGGCGCAGACCATGTCGGCGAACTCCTTCTTGGAAGGGAACATATCCGTGCACCGGAAAGGTTCGATCACAATCAGCTTCACGAGCCTCGAGTTAAGAGGTCCTCGGTCGTTCTTGGTGCTGCCGTACCCCACGGCGATGCAGCTTACGCAGAAACGCGTGTTCTCCATCACCTGAGCGAACTCTGGGGCGAGCATCGGCGTCTCCGCACGCACCAAACCCAGGTCATTAAGTTCCATATCCTTGCCTGGTTGAAACTGGGGGTGCACCAGTCCCATTCCTCTCCTGCACAACAAGAACAACAAACCATTCTTACAAGGTTCATTTCAATTAGTTGTAACCTGGATGGGCCTAGGTGACCCAATACCTTGGCCAACAAGATCTCCTGATCTAACCTAATTAGATTATTTCCTTTGGAAACACTCAAGAATATTACTTTTAAATAAATCCCCTCAATGAATCGTTAAAGTATAAGCATGTCACACCCGCAGTTCTCACAAACGTCCACATAGATACAAGGAGACAGTTGAAACATTGTATCAATCAACAAGGCATCATTTTGAACACCTATTCTGCCTTTTATGATAACGTTGAAAGTAATAGGATAATAATAAACCACAACAATAACAAAAATATTAATTTTAAAGTTATAATGAAAATGATACCACTAAAACTAATTAAAATAAAACTAATAATTTTGATACTAATAATAGTGATTTTGATAACAAAAACAGCAATAACTAATAATAATAATAATAATAATAATAATAATAATAATAATAATAATAATGATAATGATAATGATAATGATGATGATGATGATGATGATGATGATGATGATGATGATGATGATGATGATGATGATGATGATAATGATAATAAGCTACAACAATAATAGAAGTAATAATTCACATAATGCTATAATTATTAACAATAATAAACTAACGAGAATAAAATAATAAAGGTAATAATATGATGGTAACAATTGCAATAATAACTAACTAAAAATAATAAAATACAACAAAAACATTAATAAGAAACAAAGAAATGCCAATGAAACATTTCGTGCCCTAATGTTTGCCTTGATTTTACTACGGCAATTTACAATCTGTAATCCGTAACGTTATACAGGAGCAGCATCCACAGGAATGATGGAAAATAAAATCCTGTAAGTGAAGTAAAGAATATTCTAAGACTGTTCTTGTCTATTATCCCGCGCTGCACACCCTAGGTGAAGCCTGGGGAATTCGTTCCTGCTCGCCTCTCTTACAAGCAGAACAAAGTTCACTCACGCCACTGATTGGATTTACCCCGGGGCGTTCGATAACTCTTTTATTTACTTGCCCCAATGCCGGGTGAAGTGGGCCACCTGTACCTATATATGAACTAAACCTAACCTAACCTTCCATGAATCAGAAGAGGAACCTTATATACTAGATATTCACTCATAGCATCACAGTTTCGATCGCGTGCTTTGGTGTTAATTAGCGTAGTTATGCAGTAAAGGGATAATGTATATGCTATGTTCAGTGTTATTAGGAAGTAGAAGACAAAATGTGACACAAGCGCTGGAAATAGGACCCCACAAAGCCTAGGAGTATTTGCTTGGCAAGTTGGTCGATAACTTATCCTCACCTTGCATTTGTGCAAGCGTACAAGTCCACGCAGTTAATTCTTACGATGATGATAGTTGAGCCATAGACGCAGTGTCCTGCAGTAAGGACATACCAGTCGTTTAGGCATGTTCCGGTACAAATAGTGCGAGAATTGTCCGCGTATCTTATTTGCAAACCTACCACTTCTTTAAATTCCCCAGGTTCAGCTGCCTCGGTGATTATTCTTCTGTGCTGTGTAAAATTTCCTTCCCCAATGATATCTCCTGTAGAAAGTTCATCGCTCCCTAATTCTCCCACATAAAAACTACTAATCACCAAAATATTGGTTAGTATTTCAGGCGTAACTTGCATTCTTCTCACAGGAAACAAAATACGTTACCAGAACTTAAAGGCACAATGACCCGAAAGCAATGAATAAGTCTCAAAACAACAGAAAATTTCAATGCGTCAAATATAGGTTGGCTATGGCATTTTCCTTAGAATGCCGACTGTATTTTTTGCTTTATAGAAAAGAGTACGTCAACAAGAAATGACAACATAGAAATATTGTTATTACTCAAACATTTTATAAAGATAGTAAAAAGGTAGGACTATTTTAAACAAAGTGAAGAATAAATGGAAACAGTTGTTCAGCAGCTGAGGGTCCCTGGCACCAGCTGAGGGTGTTTACGATAATGTTGCCAAGTTGCCAACCTTGCAATGCGTATTCACGCCAGATTAAGGCAAACAAATAGCTAAAAATAACACAATTTAAATGTTATTTTCAGTTCATGCACTATATTTCGCTTATAAAGCGTAAACAATGTTTTCAACAACTCCGTCTTTTTCCCACTGATCGTTTTCTGCCTTTTCTATATTTTTAAAAAACAGCGCCGATCTGTTCCGGTCTTAGGTGATATATCCTCGAGCCTTACATCGTGCAATTCCTGTAAGAATAAGTCAGCTATTGCATTTATTTAAGTATTCATTTTACCTTGGCCCAGACTAGTTCTATGGGATTGAGGTCAGACATGTATAGGGCAAGTAAACGGCATTGTGGCCCAATGAAACCAAAATAACAAATAATAACGTTATAATAACTGAGGAAGAATTCAGTCTAAAAACTTCTCATTCCCTCCTGCAGGGTTAAAGAATGAAGTATTAAAATTTCGGTCAGTTAATAGTATAGTGATTGTTCCTGCAAGTACAGGTAATGAGAAACGCAGTAATAGCTTTAAGAGCCTCTTTAGGTTTGTTTGATTCAGGCATCCTATAAAGATCTGTTTTACATAGAAATGTCACTCTGCTTATCTGCTTCTACGTTACTTTTACCATTACTTGCAACACAAAAACTAGTGACAAGTACGATTTTACAACTGAAATTAGCAGCGAGTAGACACAGCGCGAATAATATTGGAGGTAAGTTGGCAACATGACCAGTAGAACAACGAATACGCGCATGTTTACTAACCTAAGGTCACACTGGGTGAAATGTCTCTCCACTGCCCTTCATTCCCCTTAAACCATGAGGTGGCGAACAGACAGTACGTACAGTAAACAGGGTAAATCAACAAATTATAGATTAGAATTAAAAAAAAAATTAATTACCTATACTGCAAGTTGTGAGTATGGCTGGTAAAGGGCCGAGGTGATATTCAGCGTTAACAAATAAATACATTTAAAACAATGTTTTTGTTAGTCATTGCCTAATCAACGGGGAATGGTTCTAATGGGTGCACATTTGGTTTACAGTCTAAAGCGTTACTATGCACGGCCTAATCCGCATTACTGTTAGATTTAAGTTGCTTTCCATAATTAAATGCTTCAAACTTATAATGAACTAACAGAACGTCACCAATTTGGAACTATTTGTAAATATTGCATTGGATTATTTCAACTGATACGTTGGATAACCATCTTCAATGTTTTAGAAATAGCTGGATATCAGTTTTGCCTGAGGTGCCGCAGTAGTAAAAGTGGGCGTTAAACACTACAAAAAGATCACAATATATCATGACAAATACGTATTGTTGATGATGAGTTATTCCCTGTGTAATAGGATTTATGAAGATTTTCGACCTTGCTATCAAATTTGGCAAATAGAAAACACTGTTTCACAAAAAAGCTCCTGGACATCTTAAATGTTCAGGAATTAGGAACGACATAATACAATCCAGGAATTAAGAAATAGAATTGCTACGTCACCCAGCATATCGGCTGCGATTGGTCCATCATGTTCAAATCCGGTCCAGACCGATGGTTTTTAAGTGTGGTTAAACACGACAGCTCCATGTCGTACATCCACTCTCATGCACGTATCTTCTACCGCAACCTTCCCAACAACTTCAATGCCCTGATGCGCGGCCTAGGCGAGTATGACCTAGACCCTGGTGAAAAATACAAACGACCGAGACTCGTTCTAGGCCAATAGACTAACCACACCAAGCCCTGACACAATTGTTTTTAGACATTAAAAAAAAGACACCCGAAGTGAGGGCGGCGCCTCCCACTGGGGGAGGATAATCCTTCAACTACTTACTGGACAATAAACTCTACAACCCATTCTAATGCAATTACCTTACCTAGACAAAACACTACACGGCCAGTAGAGGGCACAGCCCTGATCTGGCAACAGACTGAGGGTGGGAAAAGCTACCCTCTGGTGTCAAGTCGTCGCCTGCTACAGCCCCATGTCAGTAGATTTACTAACATGTAAATGAACTCCTGCGGGACGAATTCCCGGCACATCGGCGACGCTGATGTGATCCTGGCAATTGACAGCGTCGTTAAAGAACAAAATAATTTAAATAAGGAAAATTGAAGTTATTAACAGTGAAGCAACAAGGTTCTAAAGTAAGAACAAATTAGAAACTAAAAACTTCACTTATCTTAGTAATGTTGCATGTTCTCCTTGAACAAGCTATAGCTTTGAGAATGAGTTGGAGACAACTTGTAACCCAGGGTTAGCTTGTTCAAGGAGAACATGCAACATTACTAAGATAAGTGAAGTTTTTAGTTTCTAATTTGTTCTTACTTTAGAACAAAATAATTTTTAATTCCATCCATCTTAGTGGCAATTGTTTACACATTTGATGGCCGTGCTGTACTTCTGACGTCATTCATACTCTGCGTTCAGCTAACCTGTATCGCATGCGAGCGCACATCCCTCCGGCCTTTAACTATCACATTTTCTTTTACTAGTGCTTTTAGACTGCTAAATGAAAAGTATAGAATCTACGCGTTTAACATTTCGTGCTGCATTGCTTCATGAAGGAATTAACTGCCAACACTCGGAAGTAAGATGTATGATTTTGAGGTTAACTAACCAAATGGGTACTTTAGAGAAATCTAGAATGAATCTAAGGTTATCCCGATACCTTTCTGATCGTTCGTCCGTTGTGCTATTGTTTGAACTCTTCTTGCTGCTAGATACGAAGATTGACCGTTCTCTAATTCCCAGGGCGACCGTAATACATCGTGGCGCTGCTGTCGCTAACCTCAATACTACAGGTCGCGCGTTACTTCTTGACGAATGAAAATTTTATATGAAAGGTTGAATGCGAGTCTCTACTCAGCTTTTGCGGGAACGAGAGAGAGGAGGTACAGTCTGCAGTGAGATGACGCGCATGCTTCTGAGCTGAAGTAGTACAACACTACAAATCAATTTATGACACTTGCAGTAATATCAGCCACACGCATTATACACTATACCTCTATAACTGTTTCCACTTAACTTTCTTGCATTTATTCTATTCCCGACATCTCTCCCTCGTCTGAATTGCTATTTTCGTTGCATCCGTACCGCACAAAACTTCTGCAGTCGACTGTATACACACACGTGACAGAGGAAAACAGAGGTGTCTGTTATCGTAGCATAAACATTTGTTGACCTGTTTATTAAGGGTAGGCTCACTCATTGGATTTCTGCTCAAGGTCATTCGTCAAGAACGAACGCGCAACCTATAAGAGCCGATTAATACCATCGCCTGGTCTAAATATGATACCTTGAAGGAGTACGGAAATGGTTCAGCACATAGGTATAAAGTTAAACAAAAAAGATTGCTGAGGAACTTAATAAAATACTCAAGGTTTAGGTCGCTTGGACTTTGGAACATATCCGCCTAGAGGATGCTATAGATATTAGAGTTGAATGAAATGATTATACTCTGTCATACTGCTAAACATTTATTAGTTTTCATGTACACAAGCTTGTAGCTGTGAGATATAAAACGTTAAACAAACTGTCCTGATGTAGGACTTCACATGTTTATTTCTGTGAATTCAAATGTTATAATTAACAAACCTTTAATTGCTCAACAGTAGTTACATAGTAAAATGATTTGTTCAGCTTTGTAATTTGTTCTGGCGTAACAAGAGAAGCTCTGATGAGCTCATGTGGGACTAAATTAGCTCGTGAAACGAGTGACAAAAAGGAGTAACACTGCAAGCTGAGCCACCAAACTTGGACAGTTACTGGAGGAGGTGACAGCCATGATCCAATCGATATACAGGGACACGGGCACCCAAGACATGATTGTTACTTTGTTACCATCTCGTTCACTATAGCGGATCAGCTGACTGGTGACGCCCACCTGGGTATTGTTGCATAACAGCGGTCCACCAGAATCTCCAAAGTTGTATCTTCTGTTGTCCTTAGTCAAAGAACACACCATAGAAGTTATTGAAGGATTTTCCACGGTGGCTGGGAACAAGTAGGTGCAAGGAACCACCTCAAGGACTTCCAACTCGTACAGCTTATTGTTGAACATCCTTAAGTCCTCACTGGTATAGCCGTACCCCATGACGGTGCAGCCCTGGAAGTATCTTGTAACGGTTGCCAGATACGCGTATACTGTGCTGGAGAACGGAATGATTGAGCGAACCAACGCAATGTCGTTAACAGTGAGATTACCAACCTTGCCGTGTCTTGGATGTAGAATAGGTGAACCTTGCCTGGCACAGAAATATAGCTGCATAAGCCTTACTGAAGTAAGTCAGTCATAATGTAAACACTCTGCGGCATGGCTAACGCTATAGACAGGCTACAGCGCGAACTGCAGTGACGTCATTCTCCTAGTCCAGTCATGAACAAATGAAGTAAAACCACACTCGCCTAATACATCAATTCCAATCTAAACAGTCAACTTGCTTGTTGAATTCATACACAAGATAACCATGATGGTACCATTACTACGTAACTCCTATTCGCACCGTAGCCTGTCTATCTCGTTAGCCACACTATGCGCAGTACCACATATAATATTTCCACTTTCCTTATTACTTACTTAAACTAAAAGAGAAATGTTCCTTTGCACAAAAAAATTCCATACAAACAATTCACTGATGATATAGTTTTTGAGATTGCTTGAATTAAAAAACAATATTTTTAGGAGAAAAAGCTGACTTAATTTTGCATTTTCAGAATCTGGAATCCATGATAAAGATGCGCAATGACACAACGTGTCAGGGAAACGAATGAAAGATTGGTGGTGAGAAAAATAATCGTCCAAGTTTGTGCCTCCATCAGTAAGGGTCACACTGAACTCCCATTGCTGACGCACTCCGAAACTGAAGAGATGCCAACACTTGAATGGAAAGCACGCAGGAGCACCACAGGGCTCTATGTTACCAAAATTCCACCCAAACCCAGTCTCCGTATATGAAAGCGATGAGGGGCCTGTGATATAAAAATTTAGCCCGACATTGGGCTAGGATGCCTGGGTTACTGCGTGTACATGAATGCGAGCAGAGGGTCCGCAGTATCGAAACTTAGTCTGAAGACTATCGCACCTGGATTACTATGCGTACATAAATGGGATGAGAGGATCCTGTGATATCGAAATTTAGCCTGAAGTTAGGTTATGACGTCTAGGTTTGTGTGTGTAGACGAACCGGATGACAGGGTCCACCAGTGGCATTAAAATTTAGCCAAGGTTTAGTTAGTATCCTCGAAGGAACACCACTCCCGCTATCACTGGGTAATAAAATAATAGCAAACCAAAGGCATCCCTCATAAACAGAGCGAGAGACAATGTAGCCAGTCTTCTGTTTCCTGTATACCTGTAATCCACGAACCTTGTCAACTCAAACCTCAAAGTAACGCCACCGTTTGGCGTAGGTTCATCATGTTTTGAAAAATGCCATATGCTCGTATGTTCGGGATACAAATAACCTGTTTTGTCGCGGAATATAGCTGTACTTTTGAGTTGGCAGTTCCTTCTGCGCATGCGCAGTAACAACAAGGTGCAGTCATTTTTTGACATTCTGTGATGGTTAGGGGTTAAGAAAGGTGGGAGGTCGAGTTTACAGATTTTCTTAGTGTTCACATATTCTCTTTGACGTTTAATTTCGTTATTTTCATTACTTTTGTCCGCATTTGCACACTTTATTTTGGGCGAAAGATACATACATAACAACCATAAACAGTGAAACGCTGTTACAAGACGAGGTTATGTGAACTAAATAACATTGCCATTATTCGTTGATACTCACTTCTCCTCTTTGCAGTCGTACAGCTCTGCACAATCAATGTATATTGTAACACTCAAAGCTGTAGTGATACAATGCCCTGCTGTAAGCACGTAATGGCTGCTCAGAACTGATCCTGTACATACAGATTCCCTGTTGTCCCTCTTCGTAACTAATGCAGCTATTGGAGGAAATTTCTTTGGCAGGATTTTCTTCCCACCGATGATTTTAGACGATGCTGGAATTGTAGCATTTTCTTCGGTAGCGTTGAGACATTCTACGCCACCAATGTTCCCCGTAGTGGCGAGAACATAAACAATAGTATGCCATAACCTACATAAAAAGTGCATAATTTCCTTCCAAAAACATTTAAAAGCATCATAAACACTTACACCACAAGTTACTCGTACAAATATTCAAGAGCCATTCATTACTTAAAATTTGACATCATTAAATGAAAAGGTTATGTCACTTCATATGTTGGAAAAGAGTAAGTACATAACGCTTGTATATTATGTCATGACCAACTGAGGTATTCCAGATGCCCATGGTTATGGCGCGAATTGAATTCAGCTGTGTAGAACTTAATAACAAAGTTGGTTCGTTTTCTCTTATCAACGTCAAATTCTTGGGCTTATTAAATGTCCAATTCATATGACATAGTTGAAATAATTTAGTCAACTGAAGAGTTTGACTTGTGTATGGTGAATTAATCTGTTCCCCTTTTGCTTCCTTCATTGAGAAAGTTGACTGTCACGTGGGGTTCTAAGATTTTCCAACGCAGTCATTTGCAAGTAAAGATCGTATTAACAAAATAACAATAAAAATCACTATTTAAATGTGTGGCAAATGTACACTTATGAATATATTTGATGTTGGGCATGTTGTTACGTAGCTCGTATTTGGCCATACCTGTATTTATTTCGTGAACCAAGTGTTGGCTATATTAGATGTAATATAACCTCCCTATGCTACGGTACATAACACTGCCCTTCATTTACGGCTTCCTTACTCTACATTAGCTGGCTGACCGCTTTGCCTTGAGGAACTTTTTATACCTCGAAATATATATATATAAAAAGTTGAAATAAAATGTTTTGGCAATTTTCACCAATTTTCACCGATATCATGCAACAATGGACATGTCTGTCACACTCACCACGTAGAATACCTAAAGTTGGGCCGAAGGAGTACTTTCCACCCGTTATTTGAGACATTGCTTGAGGAATGCAATTTATATCTTGTACGATCGTTATATCAAACATATTTTTGAAGTGCTATGTCCGCATTCTTTTATTTCTGGTGATGTCATCAAAGAAAATAGAATTTAAGAAATAAATATCTACTCGCTCTTTGACCATTATTTTCTTGCTTCAGTGTTGTCTTATACCTAAACGAAATGTTATTAAACTACTTCTATAAACATTTATCTTGATTAGCGTGGAGTAGATGGAAAAACAAACATTGCAGAAATAACTTGTAAACAGATACAAAACTACGTATTAGGAGTTACAGAAAGTCGTGTGAGTTTAATACCATTTTGTGATTAGTTTGAGTTGTATACATCTAACACGTTACGTAACACAGTGATAAGCATGCGCTGTGTAATTTCCATAAACGGTGACGTCATTACCGAGGAAGGGATGCCTCAAGGACTACTGTCATTTTGTGCGACGTTCTCCAGAAGCACAGTACCTCCTTATCTTCCTCTTTAAGGGGGCAGGTACAGCTTAAGGGGTATAAAAATTAGTAATATTCAATAATTAATTCCTATGAATTGAACAATCATGTAAAGTTGCTATTCATACCATAAAACATAGTGGTTTTTCCACACGAGATAAACCTAATTTCAATTTCAAAAAGTTAAATTTCCATGCCTAATTAAGTTATTCAAAATGGCAGCTCATTACTGTACCGGAATCATGATTTCCCTAATATACTGGCTATTTTTAAAGATATTTCAATTCTGTTTCTTTTATATTAAAGCTTAAGCTTTGTGTTAGAGAAATGACCACAACTAGACTTCTTTCTGCATAAACAATATTAAAAATGTATTTTCAAAATTTTAGAGGAAATTTTATAGATTATTTAGTAATAAATCATTCTTTTTCAGAAAAATTATTAAACAGAGGAGCATAATTCTGGTCAGTTCCCTAGATTGTGTATACAGTTACATGCACAAGAAGTTTTATTTAAATACATTGAGTAGTTTTAGAACTATCAGGGAAATAGTTTATAAAAATGTACTTTTTGAGAAACAAGCTTTAAAACTTTGATATCAAACTTTGGGTACTTTTTCAAAATGTGAAAATGATCAAAATCCTCCAGGAGCATATGATGTTCCTTCCTTTGCTGATTTCTTGGCTGCAGCATCTAATTTCAGTCTCTTCCTACACTGTCTGGCTTCTTTAGTGCTTGCAAGTGCCCTTTTTATATCTTACCCCATGCTTATTCTCAGAGCGTGCAAAAATTTTCTTCATGCCCTCCACTTCCATTGCCCCTGCTGTTCCCTTATGGTTTATGGGACATTTATTTTCATGTCCCTCCCACCATTCTGCATGCTCTGGTGTGTTGTTCTTAGCCTTCCATTGTTCACATGCTTTGCAGTGAGTAGACAATGTTTTGGTATCAATTACCTTACCAGATTTGCTGCCTATTACTGTACACACTCCATGATGTGATGAATGTCCCCTAGTTAGCCAGGTTCCATCACATGACACTGACAAATCTCTGCTGTTACTGAGAGCAATTTCTTCTGCCATAGCTGCACAAACTGATTCATTTTTTATTGCCTTAGTTGCATTGTTTATGTGGTTATTGATTATGTTGTAAGTTGATTTCTGAACTGGTGGTCTCATGTTCATAAGTCCACAAAACACTTTCAGCCCTGCTAAGCCTTGCCCAATGCATCTCATAGAATACACTGCCCTTTTGTTGATAGAGTAGATATTGCTTTTACTACCTGACATTGGGCTATTATAAAAAGAACCAATTTCCCCACAACTGTCACATACTATACATAACTTACAACCTAACCCTGAAACATTATTTATACTTATATCTATTAATCCTCCACACACACAGCGAAGACACTTCACTAATGTATTGTACATTAAATCTAAATCAATTATGATATTGCTTATACATGTGCCAGTAGCACCTGGGGCTTCTGTTTTCAATTTAGGTGAGGTTATTTTCCTCTTTGAAGCACTGCACTTCACATTTTTCTGCTCATTTTCACTGTTTATGTTCTTTGTATGCTGATTACCATGGAAACACTTCTTTCGTTGTTTGTACGCCGTCTTTTTATTGCCCATTTTAACTTGTTTCTGATACTAATTTCACTACTTGCACTGGAATCACAAAAAGAAAACATTTTACATGCTTTCTGTTTTCACCAGCTAAAAACAAACAAGAGAACAGCGAATACATGGCAGAAGTATGAGAAATCTAACCTTCAACGCATTGCGCACAGTATGTATGAAACATTTCGCTTCCAAACTCACCAAAATTGAAAACAAATAAAGAATTGGGAAACTACTGCCTAAAAATGGGCGTGGCTCTCACTGACATGACCTACTTAATGACGCAGCATCTGGTCTTTTAAATCATTACACTTAAACTAATGCAGATATCCGAAAAAAATTTTCTGCAACACACTCTTAAATGTTTGTTGCATACAATTACACACATTTTCAAAAATCGGTTTTTTGAAAATTTTTAGCTGTACCTACCCCCTTAAGAGCTCAAAACAGCTGCAGGCGATAAGGCTTCATCTTCAGCTGCCTTTTCCAATCTTCTTGATCATGGATCTGACTTACGACCAGCTCTCTTTGTGGCTTCTTACTTCGCTGAAAAGCTTCAACTCCGACTGTTAGCAAACAAAGGGTTTAATCCTCAGGCTACTGCTGCTTCTTTTATTAAATCTTTAATAATGAGTGTTCTAAATTCAAGGGGATCGCTATACGTATGCATTAGGGCTGACTTGAGTGCTCGGAAAAGTTACATTTGAAGAAAAACGTTTTTCCACGACCACGAGAAATATCACATTTTCTCACAGAGAATAAGTGATACATACTCCTCGACAATTTGTACTTTGAATGTTTTGGAGGAGATCCAACTGAATTCGTGGTTAATAAGTAAGCGTAATAAGTTTTCTATATTTTGTAATATCAATGTTATCATTAGCCATTAAAATAAGACCTTTGCGACGAATACAAGTCTTCTAGATATAATCACAAGATTCGATGTTCTTTCTGTGAAACAAACCAACAATACATTTTTAGTACATACATGTGCGCATTCTTCAGTAAACAAAATGACTTTACGCATCTTCACAGAATCTTTTGGATTTGTTCGGTAACAAACCATTAACTGCCTCACCAGCAGCACACATTATTTGGTTTGTTTGTTAAAAGTTACCGATTTTTCATTTAAATTCCCAGTGTAAACAATAAACAACAACGTTGCTACGCATAACCTTTCAATAACTCCAAAGCAGCTCAATGAAATACTTCCAGCGGTATTCAGTAATAGTGAATTATGCAACGGGACTGTAATTAAGACGCGAGTTTCCTCATTTTCATACGAGGGTCTTAATTACCATTATAGTTAAGTTTAATTCGACAACTTACGCTCGACCATATAATTTTATGGCAAATGAAATGTATATCTTGAATTTTGAATAAATTTTCTTGTAGGTTGAAGTATTTCGCAGATATTCATTGTTATGTGTGTGAGTTTTGGAAAGCTTAAAACGTTGGTGAAATGGAACATCGTTGTTCATTGTTTTCTATGTTAAGTGTGCAAAGAGAACAGAATCTCAAAGCTTTAAAACATTTGACTATCGCACAAAGGCTACTGTATTCTAATATTCCCCTTGTACCTACAAAGAGATTAGTAATAACATAATTTGCACAAATGTTTATCTTAACTAACACGAAGAAGATATAGGAATAAGAGTTTGTAAGGATGCTTAGTACAAGAGTAGAGAAAGTCATGTGAGTGCAACACATCAGATTTTTACTATAGCGACAGTGGCGCCTTTTAGCGGGAATTAACGGTCGGTTAGATGTTAGATGTCGAGGGAGGATTGGAGGAGGGAGAGTCCGCGAGGGGGTTGCCATATAACGACCCTATATTACAGTAATTTAGAAACGAAAGTTGGCAGAGAAAGTCTTAGGAATCTAACACATTAGATTTATTTCTGTCATCGTGCATTCTTTTCCAGCTTAAAACATACATAAAACCGTGTCCACCTCAAAGCTCTGTGCTTATACATGGGTTTCATTATAGTACATTGTTTTCTTGTGGTCCAATAACGTGTATTACAGTACAAGAATTATAGCAGCAAAACAAAGACGTTCAGATTGGACCAAAGAGAAGGAACAATGGGGGAAGAGGGGGAAGAAGATAATGAGGAGGAAGATATCTGAATCCACTCTCTGAACTCTGAGATAGGCATCCATAGCAGGACATCCCTGTATTTCCCATCTTCGGTCTTGGTTTTGATCCTTGTGCTGGCTACTCCGATCTGAACAGCATCGCAGATGACAGGACCGCCGTAATCTTCTAGGTGTATCTGCTCAGTGTTGTTTGTGGTGGCACACAAGTTGAGCTTGTGGTCCTCGAGGTCAGGAGCCAGAGCGTGGCAAGGCAATATGCTAAGCAGCCTGTGCTTGAACAACTTCCTGATGACGATGTTATCTTCCACTAAGTTGCTGTAACCCACCACCATACAGTCCTGACCGTGAAAGGGCGACAGCTCTATGTTAGTGAACTCCGTTATAGGCACCTTTTGTTTCAGTCTCACCAGGCCAAGGTCATTGAGGATGATTCCACCCATCCGTTTGTACTTGGGATGCACTTTCCACGACCCATACCTTCAAAACAAATGCATACAATTATCTTAACAGAATCATGGCAAAGATTTCGACTTAAGCATCCTGTATATGACATACTTGTGTGATAAATAAAACGTACATCTTGAATTTTCCGAAAATAGCCGATGAACTCCTATACATTTTGAATATATAATTTTGCACATCTAAACCATAGGAGGCGAAAAAAAAAACATGTGTTCCACTCACATGACTTTCTCTACTCTTCTCTACGTGTTAGTTGAGATAAACATTTGCAGAAATTATCTTGCTGCTTATTTCCTCGTAGGTACAAGGGGAATATGGGAACACAGCAGACTTTGAGCGACAGTAAAATCTTTTAAAGCTTTCAAACCCCGTTCTTTTGCACGGTTAGCATAAAAAATGAATAGCGATGTTCAATTTGACAGAAGTATAAATTCTCCAAAACTCACACAAATAATAAGCAATATCTCCAAAAATGTATTCAGACATAAATTGTGTGTTTTAGCAACATATACATTTTATGTATAGTAAGATTTGGTCTGTATCTTACGGTTTACCAGTTACGCAGAAGTAAATACGACTATAGGGGCTAGAGCCAGAAAATTCAAGATATACATTTCATTTGTCACAAAAAAATATCTCACACATATGGCATTTTAATCAAATTCGTTAGTCATTTAAAAAAAAGTCAACATTTTCCATGTAAGGGTAGTTTAGGGTGGGGCTGTTTTCTTCAAAATCTTCGTGTCGCATCCTTGAGAGACATTAAACTTAAATACCAACTTTGGTTTTTAATCGACTTTTCGTTTTTGAGCTATGCTGTCCACAGACTGACACACACGCGGACACACACACACACACACACACACACACACACACACACACACACACACACACACACGAAACTTTTTCTAAAAATACTTTTTTTGGATTCAGGGGGTCTCAAAACTTATATTTCTAGTGAAATCTCGACATCGAATTTTTGGGTGGAATACAATACTTCCTCAACTTGCATAGTGGAGAAAGTAAAACTTTTCGAGTGCAAGAAGACCTTCTCAAATTTGTGCCATTAGAAAATAACTTAATAAAAATCCTTAGTAGTTGCTTTTGGAGTCCGTAAATTGCTTCGCCGACTCTTTTTTCCCGATGCTTTATTTTACAGCACAATTATGGCAATCACGTCATGCTGTGTTTATGCGAACCTCCCAAAATGTAGCCTAGGATCGATAGTCCTAAGCCGCAAAGCTTAGTGCAGGACTTTGTATCATAAATAGAGTAGTGAAGTGGTTTTGGGACGACGACAAAGCCTAGCTGTAATATCTATGAAGCTAAAAGAATTTCAATCGCTCAATTATGTTGGCACTTGCTTCTGCTCATGCGTAATAGCTGCAAGATGGCGTGTTTGTATTGAGACTACGTCTGCTTTTTCCATAAGAGACATCATTCCAAAAAGTGTGGGTCACAGGTTCTGAAAAAGGTCACATCAACTCTAAAAGCAACCCTTAGGCCATTCTGGTAATTGTTCTTCACTTTTAAGGCACGACATTGACTTGGAAGTTTAGCCCTCGTTGTATACGCTATTTATTCATCGAGGTGTAAACACTTATACTTCGGTACCAGGGTCATTTATCACTTTTCCCTACAGATGTCACCCTAGAGCTGTTCATTCGTCTTGCAAATCTGGATCAGTTCTGCCAACATAATGCTAACAAACATCGCCAACCACTGATTTGGCATAGCCGAGTAAATCTCCGCACTTCTCAACATGACTTCCTGAATTTTAACAGCAATTGCTGGTCATAGCAAAGCTCACGAACGAGGCACACGAGTTGTTAATATGGTTTTCGTTTAGGTTGGCAATCCCCATTGCGCATGCGCAATAGCGCGAGGATGGCGAAATTTGTTGCCCTTAACCATTATTTTCCTATATAACAAAACGTTTGTTCAAATGTGTTGTAGCTCTACAAGTGACTTATTCACTAAACAACACTCATAAGCTAATTACATAATTATGTTTCACTTTTATCACTCGGATCCAAACTACAAAAATTAAGGCATTTGTTCAAATTGCATGAATTATGAGCGCCCACAACTGGCCAAACCTAACCTAATTAGAAGTGAAGTAAATCGCTGGGAATAGATATTGCACTTGCAACAGTTTAAAAGTGAACAAAGTTTTGAAATGGCGTGTCATAAGTATCTTGAGTGTATGTTGTATGTCGTCAGTGTTTGTTAGTAATAACAAGGAAGTGCAAACACAAATTTGCACCGTAGTTTGTGATATTTGTAACCTAAGCTTCACTTGCTTCTTTTGCGTGCTTTGGTGTAACCGCTGGTTGCCAGTTAACGTAAGCTTATATAATACTAAACCTAACCTAAATGACTACGTAGACCTCCACGACCTTTGTTCATTACTTATTTCTTAAAAAAGCCAACAAGATGAGACGTATACGGGAAACAAGTAAGGAGTAATAAACCTAACCTAACCTTCCATGAATCAGGAACATAAGCTTATATAAAATATTCAGGCATAACATTAAGAAATGCAAGCGAGCGTGCTTTAGTGTTAACCAGTGAGTATTCTATGTATTTGTATAGTTACACAATAAAGGAATTATGTATGTTTGGTGATAAATGGCAACTGAGGAGGGAGTGAAGACAAAATTTACAGTTTTTCCTCGATGTGATATACTCACACTGATGTAACTGTCTCGTTGCAATAGCTACAACCAATCTCCACTAAGACATCCAGTGCACTCTCAATACAACTGCCGCTAGTGATGACAAATTCTGGGTTAATGATAGTTCCCGTGCAGGCCCTAAATTCACTGGGCTTAGCGACCTTCAAGGACACGACCCAAGGAAATTCCCCAGGCTCTGCTAGGATGCCGTATGGAGCAGTTGTGTTCAAGCTTATATCCTCACTGAAGTCATACTGAGCATGAAGTGGCACCACCAGCGCAGTCAAAACTATTCCAAATAAACTGCACATTCCTTTATAGCTTGAAAATAGCATCTTAATACGCAGTGCACTCTGTGGGTACAAAGTTCCCTTCTAGCGTTTGTACATAAACTGGTATTTTGTTCTAACAATTGGAAACATGGCCACCTTCAATAAAACTCGTTGCTTTCCTCTCTTTTTACTTTCTCTACTACGTATAGTAAGTAGAGGATGTATTGTATTCCACCCAAAAATTCGATATCGAGATTTCACCGGAAATATCCGTTTAGAGGCCTTGTGAATAAAAAAAAAAAGTATTTTTAGAAAAAGGCCGGTATGTGTCTGTGTCAGTTTGTGGACAACATAACTCAAAAATGAAAAGTCGGTAAAAAATCAAAGTTGGTATTTAAGTTTGTCTTTCAAGGATGCGACACGAAGATTTTGAAAAAAATCCGCTATCCTAAACTATCCTTTAGATGGAAACTTTTACGAAAATTTTGAGTTTCTCGAAATTGGCTCTGAACATTTTGATTAAAATGCCATATGTTTAAAATATTTTTATGGCAAATGAAATGTACGTTTTGAATTTTCTGTCTATAACCCATGTAGTCCTGTTTACTCTAGATGACCTTTACATAACTGGTAACCCATAAGTGATAGACCAAATCTTTCTATTAAAAAACAAATACATCTTCCTAAAACACGTAATTTATGTCTAAATAATTTTTTTGTGTAGTGTGAACCATTTCGGAGGGATGTCTTGTTATTTGAGTGAGCTCTGGGAAACAAACTTTTGACAAACAGAAACAATTTAGTATGTTAATCATAAACCAGGATAAGGATATTACGTGCATAAGAGAAATTAATAAAACAGTAAAGTTCCACTGCTACTTAGCCTTAAAATATTTTAAAACTATTTGATCAACATAAATTGTTTGGTTTTAAACTTATCATGTTCGAATTTTGAAACACGAAGTATATGTTGATATTAAATAAACTAATAAGGAACTAAACCACTAAACAGTGGAATCTTATCGTCTCTTCTATATGTTTAGAAATACGAGTACTCAAAAAGCAGCTTTTGAAATTGTAAATAAATCCCTGTAAGCTCACCAAAGTTTGATATATGCCCCTGATCAAAGTTGCGTGTAATATTAACGGTTTATATTTGGAAATTGAAATGCGCATATCTACCAGGCTTCATGAAACAGCAATGCAGGGAAGGGATGGCCATAAAAAGGCCCTCCCCTTGCTGTTTCACGGGGCCGTCGGGCGTCTGGCTTACGGGCTACTAGCTCTGTAGATTAGTGCTCGAGAACGTTGAGGTGTCTCTCAACCCCGCCTTGACAAGTCAGGACGTACTCAGTCATCATGAGTATCGAGAACCACTGCGCGATCGAGACCAACCCAATCCGAACAACTCCCGCACGGGAAACAATACTTTATTGCATATTTAGAAATTAAAGTGGAAGTCTAGATAACAAGATGCAGGATACTATGTTCTGTTTTTACATTTTTACAAAAAGAGAGTATTTGCTGATCATGCTCAAATTCGATGCCTTTGAAAGAAAATAAAAACATGTTTTCATTATTCATAGTTATGAGTTTTTTTTGTTGTTTTTTTTTCCTGTTTCTTGTGATAAAGAGTTCACATTAACCTTACCAGAGGTACAATGATGCTGTATAAATGATCTTAAGTGAGGTTTGAAGTATGTGAAAGTTACACGTTTAGCCCTTGAAGTATATCAACGTTGTCTTTGTTGGAAACAATAAATATTCCATATATAAACACACATTTATTTGCAAGTTGCCTTGTTTTATATTACTCTATGTAGCGCTGTAAATTAACCCCCACAGTGCTGTTCGACAAAACAAGTGAACAGCTGCCTAGAACGCACAAACTAATGAAATTACCTTACTACCGAAGGCGAAAGTTTTAAATCACTTACTGTAATTATTTAAAGCTGCAAATGTGAAATGCTGTTATAAACTACTGGCCGCAGAAGTGACAGGAATGAGTGCACGTAATGTGAATAAGTGTGGTTCTTCATGGTTAGAGCAAGTGATGGTCGCAATTTTATTTTATTTGAACGTTGTATTTTACTTCATTTATACTGCAAACACCGTAACTTCTTGAATTGACGCAGTCGCGACTAGAGCTCTAAATTATTCACACCATTCCATTCTGTGTAATACATGTAACTGCCCTTGTCTCTTTAAAGAAGGGGCTCTAATGATCTAGCTGTCGACGAGCCCTAAAACCCTAATCACTCACTCACTCTTTAAAGAAAACAGGTTTAGTTCCTAAGAATCTAAACAATAAAACAGGACAAGAAAATGTTTATGTTGCATGCTTAAATAATTTACTTTCTAGTATTATAAACAGGTTATTTCTTCCCCCACTTTTCTATTTTATCCACACTTAAGTACGACGGATATTTACCTACTAACCTTAAAGCAGATACTTGCACTATTCTTGAATAAGGCAAAAAAGCGGTCAAAAGGAATGTTGCGAAAGAACCGGTCAGAGAATTGTTCGGTACTTGAATATGACTCATTTTAACATCTTTTTGGAGATGTGACCATGAAAATGTGTGGGATGTCAATTAATAGTATGATGTAGATATTCAGTTATAATTTTCAGCTTTGAGCACGTCCAATGAAGAATTTTTTTCTCTGTCAAATTATCTTTTTTATGTTCATTATAAATTTCCTTAGGCCCAGATTTCTACAGAAACCATGTTTTTCAGTAAAACTCCGATAATTGCTGTTTCTGTACTCATCACGGACTAACTAATAAACTAACAGCTAGAATAGATCTGAATTTTTTCTTAGCCAGAATAAACTATAGTGCTGGTACCTGCCCACTTTGAACTCTCTATATTAACTCAGTTATGTGTTACAATTTTTTAAATTAAATGTTTTCGAAAAAATTTTATATTTGTGCACTGCAAAAGTTACGCAGTTTTTATTATTAAGTTTACATCAAGGACCAAGCGAGAGGAAATGTTGAGGAGGGTTAGAGACAGTTTCTAAAATAAACCAGAAGCCCGTAACCTCTTGCTTTCATCGTGTAAGGCAAACAATAGATATTCACCTATGTTTTCGTCATGAAGCAGTCTACATGAACAATGTTAGGCTTTTCAAAGCACAGTGATTATTTTGGTGTACACATATCCATGAAGCTGGAACCAAGCCTCGTCGGTGGAAAAAATTAAATGGAAATTTTTCTGCAAATCGTACTTCAGTTCATTTCATAGAGGTGTTGCTTTCTGAGATACTGAAAGGAAGACTATGTGCAAACTATTAGCAAGATACGCAGCACTGAGGATCCGAATATTATGCTTAATAAACTGTGAATTTTCTCGCAGTATGTTGCAACATGTGTTCTTTTGAAAAGCCCCTCCATACAGACGTTGACTCACAAGGAACCTCGTATGGACAGAGCGCCGCTCTTTGAGTTTGCTTTCAATGAAACTTCTTTTTACCATCAACTCAATGGAAACTCTTCCTCGGCGTTAAAAGAACTAAAAATAAACCGAGTGTCCTTAGAGCTTGCTCTGGCAGCCCAAAGAAGTATACAAGGACACATATAGTTGCAGGAGCAGGGTTAGTAAACCTAAACTTCTCCATAGAACTGGCTTTTAGTTCATTTACTTAATAAATGTGCACATTTACGAACATGCGGATATGATGAAGATAGCGCTACCTACATATAAGGTTAAAATTGCTTTAGCCTTGCGTGTTCTCATTGGTTTTATTCAAAATTGAATTCCACATGGGAACGCGGATTGTATTGAGAATGGGATAGGACTCTTCGATGTTAATTTCCCATGGAAACGTAGTGATATTTATAGTACTTAATATATCGGTATATATAGTAATTGTGATATAATATTTTAAGTATATAATTGGTACTTTAAAATAAGGTTCACTTTTGCTGTTTACTGATTACCTACAGTTTCATTTTACATTTGCGCATAAATGTAAGAAGAAATGTTGGATGTAACAAGAAGAGCGTATTCCACGAACCAATGCCAAACTCAAGAGGAGTTGAAGTTGAAGTTTGGATTAATATTATTGGATATAAACCAAGATGGAGTTTGGAAATGCGTTTCCATATTGTGAGGAAGTTGTTTGACGTCAGAGATACATAGTCGGAAAGGGGGGAGCAGGGGTTATGAGCGGCAAATATCAGCGTTTCATTATCAGGTATGTTGGAATGTCCGGGAATCCAGAGAAGGTAGATTGCTCCTTTGATGTCGAGTAGGTTTGACGAAAACAGAACGTTTGCACCAGACTAATTGGGAACGGATACAAAAGCTAATTCGTACCTATGTGTATATTGTCTGAAACAAAATATATTCCAGGAATTTACAGGTTAGGTTTACTCACAACATGATCTGTGACTGGCTCTGCCATCTGGCGATTAACAGCCTAACCTGCCGGGTTCGATTCCCAGCCAGGATTATTCCTCGTTTCCCCTAGAGTCTGAAAGTGTGAATTTAATACTTAAAAACGACAGCCCCATGTCAGTAGATTTACTGCCATGTAAAAGAACTTCTGCAGGACGAAATTCCGGCACAACAAAATAAAAGAACAAAAAGAAGAATGAAGGTTAATAGCGGCCGATATGACCTCAAATGTTATAAATATCCCGTGAAGTAACGACAATAAAGAAATCATAACCTTTCTCATATCTATGTTTATGAATTCAACTTTGATGTTTAGTCATTTATGAACCACAATTTACACGTTAAATATTTTCGACCATCTAGGACACAAACTCTTTCAAAAGAAACAAAACACTTGTGTATATGTAGAAAGCCGAAACGACGGATTTTCAAAATCCATATTTGTAGTGCATAAGAGTTAAAAATCAACACAAATGTTTGACACACTACCTATATCGTAAGTGTGGGCTTCCTTGAGCTTATAGTTCTCTGAAGTAGGTAATTCTGTGATAGAAACAGTACACAATTGGCCATTCAGGTCTGAACAATGAGGCAATGCGACGCACATCGAATTCGGCGTGCTAAATGGTTCGGTTCAAAACAATGGAGGTCAGAGGGTGCACAGTTAAATTAGCTTTGGGCTGATTCGCATTTTTTATTTCATGCTGGCTCCATTCCAATCACGGCGAATTTAAAATGAATCAGTAGTATATTACGGCTTTTCATTGCATTTCGTTTGTGCCTTGCACTTGGAACAATGGCAGATTAATTAGAAATGAACACTCACTCCGTCTGTGTATACAGAACTGTCACGTGTCCAAGCAGAAAGACTATTGGTGCTGTTGAACCATTGTTACTTCAGCTGATCATTCTGACCAACATCAGCGGCAACTGTCAAAAAATAGCACTCCAACAGAATGAAATACCCATGAACTGTATGAAATCTAAACTTGGTAAGTTTATTTTAGTATCTTATTCTAAACAAACCACATACAAGGAATATCAGAATCTTTATATTTCCAACATTCTTGAAATTAAGGAGAGACTAAATGACAAAAATAACAACAACAAAAATGCATCTTTAGCTCCCTTGGTTAGTCTTACAAATTGGAATATTTTCTTTGGTCAGATATAGCAATATTGTGCTTTGAGGCCCCCTCAATCAAAAATAAGCATTTTTTAGAAAAAGGTCCGTGTGTGTGTGTGTGTGTGTGTGTGTGTGTGTGTGTGTGTGTGTGTGTCTGTGGACAGGAAACTCAAAAACGAAAAGTCGGTTAAAATGTCTTTCAAGCACGCGACACAAAGGTTTTGAAGAAAATTGCTTTACCCTAAACTACGCTTTACATGTCAAATTTTTCGAAAAATTTGATATTCTTGAAAGTGGCTAACGATTTTGATTAAAATTTTAGATGTTTAAGATATTTTAGTATGACAAATGAAATGTATGTCTTGAATTTGGCTGTTAGAGTTTTATTAAATTAGAAATGAGCGCTTTCTCGAGTATTGCTTTGTGTTAGCGAACTTGCAGACTTTAAACGAGGTTTCTGTAGATGATAGGGTCAAATAAATGAAACGTCAAGCAGCTGTTATTGCTTTGTTACTAGCAACGATGACGTAATGACGTCACAAGGACTATAGGAGTAGCTAGCATGGGACTGTGACATTTGGACCCTTAACGACAATCGATGCTGCAGCACAAAAAACCACAAGGAAACACAATGGGAAAAAGAGATAGTGCACATAAACTAGTTTACCCTGCTAATGTATCATATCGCATTTCACGCTCCACTGGTCCGTCGCGTATTAAGCTTGCTTCAACCCCCCCCCCCCCCCTCTATAGCTCTGCTGACGAAGCTCTAAGCTGCAAGCAAAATTAAACACCCGATTAGTGTTCTAGGCTCTTTTAAATGAACGCTTGTTTTGCATTTTGTAAACAATTATTCAGGTTGCATCAGATAGTTGGGTTTATCAGTGCAGAGGATTATACGAATGGGGAACGTTTGGAGAAACGGAGAAATTCTAGAAGAAAACTTTCGGAAGGGGATTAGACAAAGAATTGAGTAGTAATGGGGAATAAGACAAAAACAAGAAGAATGCGCAACACTAACAACATAGCAAAATACAAGTAAGGGAGATTGCCACTTTAAAGATAATTTAGCTAAGTATATTGGGCGCCATTTGCTGCCAAAACAAAGGGTTAAAACTGCACTAGACATCCGGGTATGTTAGTGATAGACACCTGTAATTGAAGGTCGTTAATCTTTCTAGTTAATTGAGTCTCACTGCAGCCGTTAATTACGTGCTTCTCATTACCTAGCTGCCCATCATCTCATTGTTGCCCTTTCTCTTCTCCTTCAGGCTGCAAACTCATTTTCCTGTCTCCTCGTCTGCAGTAATTCTTTTACCGTGTGGACCCTGATCGTAAAAGACTCACTCACCGTACAATACGGAGGCCCCCAAGGGCAGCACATGTTACGGCTTTATTTCGTGGTAGAAATCGCACTTGTCTCTTGATAGTGCGAATGGGAGTATGCGTTCAGCGGCTGTTTTACTGCGACTGCGCAGTGCAGCAACCAAAGTGACGTGACTTTCGAGAGGTGATGCAATACTAAAATACACACTCTTAGAAGCACTTCTAAGACCCGAGGTGAATTTTATAGAAGACCTGATATGAATATTAGAAAAATTACTTGCAAATAGAATACATTATAATACTGTGAAGAAAATGTATACACTTTCAGACCTTAACTACAATGTCATCACGTTAAGCTCAAACATAACTTCCTCAATTATTACATTGTTGCGTAAACAACAAATAAAATGCATCAAATCTATGATTGTCAATGTTCTACTACTCTTCTGCGCGGCGGCCGAGTGGTTAGACCAGTCGTCTCCCACCAAAGCGGTCGAGGTTCCATCCCAGGAGATCGCAAGTGGATTTGTGGTGGACAAAGCAGCGCAGGGGCAGGTTTCCTCCGGTTTCACAGCCTGCGATGCCGTATGTAGTAATAGCGGGCGTTAAACACTACCAAAAACTGCTACTACTTCTTTATCCTTTTCTTCTGTAATTAGCATTGACAGCTTTAGAAGATGAGTTATTGGTGTCTTTTTCATTTCTTACTTAAGTTAGTCACCACCACAAAATGGTATTACATAATTGGATACCATTGCGCCTATTGAAATAAATTTGTGGACATACGTTTCAGAAGCGCGCAGAGTGGAAGATCAGGGATGTTGACACTGCTCAGGCAAATACTGCTCCGAGAGCTTGAAGGAATAGCACCTCTCTTCTCATTACTTGCAGTAGCTGATAACAAACCAGTTTTCTAGGGCTGAGCTACTTTGAAGTTTCATTTAATGTAAGTGTGAACGCATGTTTCCATGTAAAGGGTAGTTTAGGGTGGGGCTATATTCTTCGAAATCTTCGTGTCGCATCCTTGAAAGACATTAAACTTAAATACCAACTTTGGTTTGTAACCAACTTTTAGTTTTTGAGTTATGCTGTTCACAGACAGACAGACAGACAGACAGACAGACACACACACACACACACACACACACACACACACACACACACACACACACACACACACACACACACACACGCACGCACACACGGACTTTTTTCTGGATTCAGGGGGCCTCAAAACATATGTTTCCGGTGAAATCTGGACATCGAGCAGTAAGAATAGTGAACAATGAATGACAGTCATCACGGTTTTAGCAATATTCTCTTCATACACACACATCGCCTCAGTTGTGGAGGTAACTAAGACAACGTCTGCAAGGAGCCATTAGTTACAGCCAACAATGAACACGTCTTACTAAATTATGCCAGAGCAGACGATGCACTCTAGAAGCTATAAAACCGGCAGCTTTCAGCTTTAACGTCACTAATTCAGATTACCAGTGCATTTAGTTCACTAATGTACCGCAGTGGAGCCACTCAAAAGCATTAAATGCTGCTGTCAGTTATCACATGACGGAACAAATGAACGTTCATATTTCCTCTCCTATCCTTTAAAATATCGACAACGGAACACTGCTCTCCATTTTAAGGTTTCTGGTTCCTTAATAGGTTCTCTCTTTTATTTATTCTTTACTTCTTTACTAGTTCGCAGAGTACTACGTTACGTTGTTTTCGACCCTTGCTTCTAGTGGCAGTGGTTTGCACATTTGAAGGCCGTGCTGTACTTCTGACGTCATTCATACTCTGCGTTCAGCTAATCTGTATCGCATGCGAGCGCACATCCCTCCGGCCTTTACAAATAACTTGAAACTTATGGATATTGGTAAATTCAGTCTCTCTCTCAATAGCCCCAAGTGTTTCCTTGCGCCGAGAGCGGACTGAAACCTCGTAAGAGTTCACTTAGATATACCGATTACGTGTCAGGAGATAAAGAGTGTTGAAAACAGGTTAACCTAACGAGCGCGATGTAAACTGAGTTTCACCAATTCCTTGTGAACGGTTCAGCGTGTTACTTGTTCAATGCATAAACGCTGTTACATTTTTTCCGGTTATATACTTTTATATCAACTTTCTCTTTAAAACTGCGAGAATGTATGCAATTATACTGGTACAAAAATATAATAAACGCTCGTGTGTAAGGGTGTGTTTAGTAGGTTTCTCTCGCTAACATCGTGCTTCATTTGTTAGCTAAATTGCACCCTCGATACTGCTGTCCGTGTTCCAGGAAAAAGAGGATAAACTTTTATCTTTTAATAGGTTTTGCCTTGATGACCTCCCAAGCGGTAAGGGCGGTAGGTTATTTATTTTCAGTTGTTATTGCGCGTTTCCCTCTATACCTATTTGCACACGTACCTAGAAGTGGCGAGGTCGTGGATTAGGAAGGGCATATCCACCAGCTGGTGAGGCCATTTAGCATTCAACACGGCGAGAATACCTCCCAGTGCAAATAACTACTTATTTTGTACACATTTCATCAATGTTTGAAGAAAACATCTTGTGGAATAGTGAATACCAACTTGCCCAGCTTGTACGCAGGCAAGTAAACAGGTTTTCATTCTACAGCTATTACGTATAGTAAAGTAGAGGAAGTATTGTATTCTAATTTCAACACCATCCCAAGTGTTGCCTTACTCCGATAGCTTGGGTTCATTCCCAGCTAGATATTGTACATTACAATGTCAGATTGCTATTGTTCCCTTGTTTCTACATTAATCGAAATGAGCGTTTGTAGTGAAATGTTGATGTCCACGTTCTGGGTCGAATGTAGTGATTCTGTGTATTTAAATTAAATTTTCCAAACTGCGAAAGCAAGTTTCTCACGTGTGCAAGTTTCTCTCCCCTCACAAGTCAGGAGTTGTGTACCTGAGTGTGGTTTAGGCAACACTAACATTAGCCGTAACCACAGTCCTCTGTGTGTCAAAGTTCGTCTTCACAAAGCTGACCACTAGGCCAGACTTTCCTACCACGTGACTGACTGTTGATACGTGTTCTGTCGTTTCTCTGTAAATAATTACCTCAGCTTGCCAACAATCTGTTCCACATTCATTCGTGTCTTGGACGTCCTAGAGGTAAATGATCAAATTCATCTTAAAAGTTCGATCTAATTTGTCACGAAATGCGCAGTTTGAGCTCCACTCAAAAATAGACAGATAGACAGGTATATATTTTGTACAAGAGTGAGCACACAGCAGATTTTGAAATGACGTATAGGTTAGGATATATATCTCAGTACAGAATGCTGGGTGAACAAGTCGCTAAACTGTGTTTGTTTGTGTTTAATAGTGACGTAATCTGACTAGTGGCGCTGGTGGCGAGCGAACGGCAGTGGATCGGGGCTAATGATACGTAAACGTGTTTGTCGCCCCTGCTGCTTGTCCCAGATATCGAGGTAAATGGGGTGAAAATGGATCCAAACTTGGTTCCGGGAATTCCTGATAACAAATAAACATTAGAAGCAGACACTATTAATTACCGAATCAACGATCCAACCACATAACCAAGTAGCACATGTAAATATAAAAGACAGTATAGTTGCCCATGGTCGCAGTGGGTTACAAATTAATAGATCGTTTACTGACTGCAAAACATCATATTTTTACTATTGTTTTAGATTTAACACAAAATATACGATCATGTTATTAAATATTTATCTTGGTGACGGAGGAATATTTACTCGCCAACAGAATTTGGAACTCGGGACCTCCGGAACTCCTGTTAAACTTGGAGGTGGTAATTTGGAAATGATAAAGCAGAAGTTGGTTGTAATTCCCAGTGTTTCTATCCACAATAGTCGCTGTAGTCTATATAAGCCCGTGTGTTGGAAGTTTCCCTTTAAAGCCTCTTCTCGCTTTGTCACCTGTATCTATTTGTGATTTCACTGACGTAACGTAATTTCAGCTAGTATTGGAAATCAGTGAACGTATACACATTGATCGAATTGGAACCTGTGCCGTAAGCTACAAGCTTTCACTGTATACATCCGTAGAGTTGTGTTTGTAATAATTCACAAGTAGATGAATATGAGCAGAGGATATACCTACACAATTTTCCTTTCCTCTGGTACATATAAATAAGTACAGCTTGGTTCAACATTTTTGTGCTTGTGCTATTTCAGCTCTGTGGTGTGCACTTCTTCCATTTGGAGTGTGAAATTTCAAATCTCAGTGGAGTAATATGCCTAGTTAGGGTTTCCGCTCGGAAGTGACGTTTAAAATATCGACATTCTCATGTTTGTTTGTAGATAGCGCCTGCAATTTTAAAATATTCTGGTAATGTTTTTACCTTCACTACTACGTAAAGTAGAGGAAGTATTGTATTCCATCCAAAAATTCGATGTCGAGATTCCACCGGAAATATGTTTTGAAGCCTCCTGAATCCGAAAAAAAAGTATTTTTATGAAAAGGTCCGTCGTATCCTGGCCTCCTCTTGTCCGTAAATTTTCGAATGTTACAATATTCTGTATGATAGTGAAGTGATAAGTACCATAAACAAAATGATTCTGTGTATGGAGAAGCAAAATGAATCTAACAGTATTCATCTCCATCTTGCTACAAGCAAACAATACGAGGAGACAAAGAAACTGTGAATTATGACACCAAACAAAACTTACCGATTTCTTTAAGACAACGAAAAATGAGGTTAGTGTAAAATGGTTTCAGTGCAATTATGTATACTGTATAAATTACGATTCGTGTAATGCCTCCTGTATATGCATTTAAAATTGATGTACTTTACTGTATATTACATCTTTACTATGTAGTGTAATGTATTATTGCATGAATGTTTCCCACCATTTCTGAGGGATCGATGTTTGTCACTTCTAACCTCACATTTCGCGGGGCTAAAGCATCTCTTTCAACAACCGCATTATTTTGAGATTCTATTGTACTACGCAGACATTCTTCTGAAGAAATCTATTATATATATTCTATTACTGGCTTCTGTGCATAGAATTAGAACGATTAAGAGGACTACGCTACTTCATATCTGCTCCCAACCTACATTTGACAGATAACTCTTTGGTGTGCTTGACCTACTTGGTGTTGATATATTTCATGTGCAGAAAATGCTGAGGGTGGCAGCAGTCCTGAACTTGCCAGTCCCTTCCCTCTGAGAACATCTATCAGTGTTAACAGTAACTGGGTATGTGGGACGTGACCACTGGAATCCGTTAATATCCTAACAAAGTGCGTGCATATTCTGTGTGTGTGTGTGTGTGTGTGTGTGTGTGTGTGTGTGTAGACAGCGCAGTACTCCAGTAAATTTGATCATCCTCTGGCACGCACGGCAAAGCGACACAAAGCTCTGGGGAATTTAGTCTGGTTTTGACAACGTTTGCCTTTCCAATTTGCTGAAACGATAACCACGCCCTTGTGTGTAAGAGGAATAGGAATTCCATACTCTTTGTTGACCGGCACAAAGAATGGCGAGAAGTCAACATCGCCTAAAAGCTAGACGACGTAGCAGCCTTGGTAATAAAGTTAAGGCACATTTTTAAATCCTATATGCTGTTGCATCCATCCCACATACAAAAATGAAAACCAATATCGAAGAATATCTCGGAATTGGTTAATTCTACAAGAATAAAAATTATTTGACATTAGCTGTGTCCTTTAGCATGGACTACAGTAAGATTTCGTCTCTCTCTTACGGTTTACGCAATATTCCTTCTAATCAAGGTGTCAGATAAGGGTGTACTTTATCACCTACTCCTTTTAATATTTATATTAACGATCTAGTGAGCAAATGGAAGCAACGGATGAACGTAGGTTTTAAAATTTCAAACAGCAATTTTATAAATATTTTATTGTTTGCCGACGATTTGGTTGTCATATAAAGTAGCGAGTCTGCCCTGCAAAAATCTATTTTTAAACTTAACGAACTATGTGAACATAATATGAAAATTTGTTTCATAAAAATAAAGGTAATGGCATTCATTGGGAAAGAACACATTAGAACAAAGATAGTTGTAAATTAATCGTTGCGTAGAATAGTTGAGCCATTTTAACTACTTGGGAACTAATGTTAGTTATGACAAGGAGAATGACGTGGACAATAAAGTAAAACTAATTTAACATTTTAACATTGAAGTTAAATCACTTTGGATTATGGTTTATTCTGAGCAGTCTTGCAATTATCCAAAAATTTAGGTGAATGAATTTGTCGGAGTTCGACGTTAGGCGCCTTTTATTCTTAATTCAGTTGTCTCCATCCCTTTTACCTCTGCAATGATTTAGTGTAAAGTTATTTGATTAAATGAATCTTGTTAAAAATGCACATGCTGACAAAGCAATATTTAATGCAGTATTTGTATTGTTTGTCCACAGGTAGCGCTTACGTAAAAGCTGTTAGTGAGCTGTTGCATCTATAATTACATCTCGTCAATTTTGGTAAGTTTTGTAATCATTTTATCATTTTGGATGTGAAGTTGAATTGGGAGTAATAGCTAGTTGAACAATATACGTACGTCAGCGTAGTTATAATGTGTATGATTTGAAACTCAACGATCACTGCACTCCAGAATCATCTTATCTTCAATAAAAATATCACAAGCCAGAAAATTGAAGGTTAGGTTTGGATCTAGGCTATTAGCGATTTGAAACTCAAATATGCTTGCGTATCATAGCAACGACTCTGTTTTTATAGTGCAGTGTTGTATAACCTATAATTACGAGCTGCGAAGATTCCAGAAAACATTATTGTACATATTTAGGTTTTTCCTACTCCATCCTCGACTTTGTACCTTGCTCTTGGTCGATCGACATGTCTTCTCCCTTGTGTCTTGTAATTAAATACCTGTTTCAGTAGTCGTTTCTTGTTCATTCTCCTGTGATGGTTCCACCAACGAATTCTGCATTCCTTTATCTTGTGTGTAATTGGGAGCAGGTTTAATTCATTCTTATATCAGCATTTCTGTATCCGTCCCATCTTGTACATCCTTTTATTCTTCTGAGAAACTTCATTTCGTTCACTGCATTCTGTTATATCGTTTTTCTTCAAAGTCCATACTTCATATCCATGTAGAGGAGTCGCTATAGCGATTGTTTCCTAAAAGTTTATTTACATTTCTTTCCTTGTTTTCTTCTAATACTTTTTCGCAATTGTGTCGCATATAACCTGGAAGAGTGTGTTTTAATATTCACATTCTTATCATCAACCTGGATATTTAAAATGCCTCACTTATTAGCACTGTTATTTACTATTTTTTATAACAATAATATTGAATAGAATGTCATGGTTTAATGAACTTCTCTATATGATTGGTAATGTATACAACATGGAGGAAGTTTGTTTCACACTTTTAAGCAAGAAAGCGCAGGCATTTCTTGCATGGTACACTCCCGTTATCAGTATGTTATCAGTGAACTGAACTGCATCTGTTCCAACGCTTCTTCCCAGCGATTTTCCGTGGTTGAGTTGAAGACAAGTTACTTTCAAGAAAAGTATTAAAGGCAGTCTGGGGACCTCTATAAAGTTTGGGGGCCCCATGCCGCGGGTCTGCGAGGCCGTTTTTAGGTCACTGCCTTAAACATACAGTATTTTAATCAGTATCCTTAGTCATATTTAATAAACCCAAAATTTTCAAAAAAATATTCAATTTTAAGGGTAGTTGAAGAATGTATGGGACATCACACAGGGTTACGAAATAATTAATCACTTAAAAGACGTGAAGGAATACTCGAAGCAGCTTTTTCGGACGTGACGTAAGTCGACAACGTTGCGTTGAGGTTGGTCAGGGAATTGTCCTGGTTTCTGAATGTAAACAAATCGGGCGGTTTAGCTTTCGTGTAATGTTTTTGGAGATACACTTCTGATTGGCTCGTACAGTAAACATGGTAGGGCATCTGTTTATGTTCTCATTTGTACAATGTGCAATGTTGTCAGCTTGTTTTCGATAAAACTAAAATATCTCCGCAGGAAATTGTCAGAGACCAAAACGTGAAAACAAAATGTGTTCCAAATACCGAGATCTAAATTAATTTAATGACTTCCCTCCACCCGGTGTATAAAAATAAACATACCCTCCTACCCAGTGGGCAGAGAAAGTTATGTGAATGTAACACGTCAGAGTTTTTTGTTCATTATGGTAGAAATGGTTAAATCTGTGTACAGTTGGAGGTGACGCATTGCCCCGCAACAATGTAATGAACAAATGTGCTTGCTGGGCTACAATAAATGGGTGGACCGCTACATTCTAGCACTGATTAATTGTCACTATACAAGTTAGATCATGTACAGTCTGCTGAACTCATCGCTGCAATTAGGGTGCATTGTCTCACGCAGTTTTCACCACACGTCTGTCTGTCTGTCTGTCAGTGCGATTCATCACACCACTTGGCTTGGGCTTGGTGCAACGCGGCTGTGCCAGGAAAAACATATGAAGGTGCGTCGTACCGGACACTCCAGCGAATTGTCCCTAGACCATTCTAATTTGCAAATGTATACACCTCTTCATTTGATTAGAGAGCCTAACCTGTTGCTGTCCTATCCTAGCATTAAAATCCCCAACAATTATTATCCCCACTTCATCGTATTTACTTCTAAGCTCCTCGATATACTATCCCTCCCACTTCCGTCTAGTAAACATCGGAAACAATATAGTCGGGCCGTTCTTTGCGTATACCTGATTCAGCACGGTGCCCACTCGCATAATCAGCAGTGTCTTGTTTATTTCAAAGAAGAAAACAGGAAACCTCTGTACAAGTTACCGCGGATCTCACCAACTGACGAACCTTATGAAGTATTTACTTAAAGTGAACTGCTACCATACGTGTTAAGGTTTTAAACACAATTTGTGGAGATAAGATCGTGGCAAAATCGGCATAAAATTAAGGACACTTTATGCAAGAATCCTCTATTAATTTGCATACTTCTGCATAAATAGCAATATATATTTTTGGAAACACTAAATTAACCTGGGGGTGGTATAGAGAGGGAGAGTGACTGAGAGAGAGGGAGGGATGCTAACTGCGATATCCGCCAGTCGTTAATACAGAGAAACACGAGGAAATTCGAAATATACCTTTTTAATCCAGCCAGTTTTAAACAGGCGTTCGCAACACTCCAGAGTGGATATCCATTATTTAACTGAATAATAATTTCACATCTAGCAGCTATTGTCAGATGACAGCGGGATTCTAAATTAGGTTTATCGGTAAATACAGCACACAGGGACGTAAAAAGCATAAATGCACGTGGGATTAAATCAGTAGAATGAGGATTCCACTGGGATTTAATCTGTTTTGATGAAATATTTAGGGACTGCAGCTGGAGTCTATCAGCAGATGACGTAGTTATTGATCATAAATATTTACTGATGCTTCTACATTGTCTTCAGGCTGCATCGGTGAACAGTGGCACGCATTGTTGCCTTGCGTAATCCGATCTACTGCCTTTTTACGTAATATGGCATTAAGTTTTCTGTAAGGTAACTTGCAAAATATTAACTAGTTTACCTTCTCCTATTTTTGTTTCTTTAGAAGGCGCTGTCAATTTTGCAGCATTAATATTCCAATTCCTTTCAGTATACCAAGGCAGTGAATACATTTTTAAAGACGAAGCTGCAAGGCTAAGAAAAGCTTGCCTTAAAAAGCGGAGAGTTTTTACGTCGTCTTGGAATGACATTACTTCTCGATTGAATATTCCTTCCAAAGTTTCCCTTCTGGATCTCAGGCAACAAACGGGTGTTTCGTAAGCTTCACCTCAAACCTGGAACATGCGAGGTTGCTCATACAAACGTGTAAGGTGCTACATTCACATGACTTTCACTACCGACTATCATTTACAATTATTATAACATTTCTAAATATTTCTATGTTGACATAAACTTTATCTATATAATAAAAATGAATCTGTAAATCTTCGTAACCACAAAACTTCGAAACGGCTGGACCAATTTGGGTAATTCTTTTTTTAAATATTTTTTTAAGTGCGAGGAAGGTTCTTATAAAGAGAAAAATTGGAAAAATTGCGCAGAAAACATTCAAACCGAGAAAAATGGTTGTGTGTATGAACGTATATAACTGGCAATCTCCTAAATCACTTAACCGATAATAGAGAAGATTCTTATGCTATGCAATTTACTATACAATGTAACATTCACATGTTCTTCCTACTCACTTTTCTTTTACGTGAGACATTCACATCTTCTCTACTCACTCTTCAACAGACAATTCAGTAACCTATATGTATGAAGTTGATAAATTCCAACACGGTTGACCGATCACAATGAAAATTCGCACATCTTAACATTTTTCATGGACGTTTTTTATGCTATACATTCGCATAGTTTTCTCTACTCACTTTTCTTATGCGTAACACACTCACAAAGCCTTCTCTATTTGCCCTTCAACATACAATTAATACACCCATTCTGTAATTGAAATAGAAATGCAACGTTTTACAGTCACACGGTTTTCTCTACTCACTTTTATTTTATTATATCGTGTAGCTTAAAGCATTACAATGAAAATATTTAAGAGAATATTACTAAAGTATTGCAGTGTGCGAAATAGATAACGGAATTTTTTAAATAATTATGATTATGACATTAAAATACGTAGAAGGGTATATTAACGTTATGAAAATATATTATTACGGTAATTATTTGATAGTCAATAAACAAAGTGATCACTCTGAAATACGTTTATATTCGATTTTTTGTTTGTTTAAATTACATATGTGTGAGTGTATGTTGTCTGTTTTGGTGACCATTACTGAAAATTAAAGACGTCATGTTTATATGTATATTTTATAAGCGCGCTATCACCAGAACTTGGCCAAAGAATATAAGTTTGTGTTAAAATAGTTTCATTAGATATAGGTATAAGAGATAATAGAGGAAACCGTATCTATAATCGAATGAGGGGCACCATCTGCTGGTCTTGAAATTCCATTACTGTTTCCACGATATCGGAACAAAAACAAAATCATGTGTTTCACTCACGTGACATTTTCTATTCTTGTAGAAAATATTCTTCATATTATTCGAGATAAATATGTGCAGAAATGATATTATTGGTAATTTTCTTGTAGGTACAAGGAGAACATGGGAATAATGAGTTGGACTTAGGTAGTAATGGTAATCAGATATGACGTAACATCATGGCAAAACTGTATCTTTTGTATGAACGCTACAAGCAATTTTTGGCTGTTTCGAACATGGATATATTAGGCGATTGTGGTTTTACTTCATTGGGCCACGAGTGCACTAGGAGAATTACGTCACTGCAGTTCGCACCGTAGCTTATCTATCTCGTTACCTTGTCCTTAATTACTAGTACAAATATCCGTATGTATTCCCCAAGAGCCTGTGTGTGTATGTGTGCATGCAGGTTAGGTTATGTTTTTCTACTTCACACAGACTTTTCCAGGGTCTCTTGCATTTCTTAGTAGGTCTCTCATTTTGTTTTTTCCCTTTATCTGTTGTATTCCTTTAAGAGTTTGACGGACCAATAAGATTCCATCACGTGCATGCACCTCATAAGCTCACTGCCGGAGTTTTCCTGAGATTTTCAGACAGCCTTGTCTGTCTCTCCCTCGGGAACTAATACTTACATGCTTGCGTTTCCTTTTATAAAACACACAATAGAAAGAAGGGAATACAAATAAAGAACTGAAAGAAACCCACTTAGTTCTTCGCTCTTTCTTTTCCTTTGTATTTCTCTGTACCTCATCTTTATTTTCTTTTAAACTTTTTTCTTTCTTTTTACTAATTTTCTTTAAAGACGAAAATAGTTATTGTTTTGTTTCTTTCTTTCCATGTGTGTACAAGGAAGTAACAAAAGAAAGGAGCACTTCCGCCACGCTATAGATGCGCCTCTAGTGGAATTCTCAGAGACCTCGAACTTCCGGGGTTCGACTTAAGGTCATCTTCCAAGGACATGACACGAATATTTTCAAGAACGTCCCCCTTCATCCCGAATCAGCCTTCACGTGGAAAAAGTTTCGTTATTTTTTTAAAAAACACTTTCTCGACGCAAGACTTCTGACATTGTTGCATTCGTTATTAGAGGATTTTCGTTGGGTGAAAAGGAAATGGTACTTATTCAATCAGCCGTCAAGATTCTTGGCAGAAAACAGACAGAACAGTGAATAGAAGCATAGGATGGGAGAAATTACGATATCGAAGTTTTTACAAGAGGCTGGAGCAAATGCTTCCGGAACAATGGCATTCCTCACGAAATCCTTTAAAAACTTCCGACGTGAAAGGAATTCTGGATGAAGAGAGAGAGAGAGAGCGACAGAGGAGGGGGGGGGGAAGGCTACGGGACGCTGTGTTCACTGCTACAGATGTTTTCTTCTTTTTGCTTTCTCCCCAAAGGAAATTAAAAATATGTTATTTGTTCTTCTTGTGCTATTGATCCTAGATCCAACAAGTTTAAAGTGTTTTTGTTGCTTACTGAGTTGTAGTTAATTTCCGTTACAGCCGCGGCGCGTTCGGATTGTAAATTGTCGCGTGTGGAGTTTATCCCGGGTCTGTATAAATCAAAACAACCTACTTAAGGGGTAATGGGTTAAATTGACCTTACCTTGATAGTGGCACAGAGATGTGTTGAAACATACGTTGCTGGTGTATTGAGTTTAACATACTTTTTGTTATTTGTGGGCATTCAGTGAATAATTCCGGTATCACTTTAGCGCGAATAGAAGCCTGAGTTTAAAACAACTTGGGTCTACTGGGATGGCAATACAAATAGTAGTTGAAGGAAAGAGTTGTGGATCAGTGAATATTCATGAAGCATTAGAAGGCGGTGGATATAAGATCCGATGCATACATCCATCCTACTTCATTGAAATGTCAATAAATGTCCTCTTTTACATAATAAGGAGAGCCGAATGGTGCTGGAAGCGAGAATTGGTAAACAAACCAAACACAGAAGGAAGTAAACAACCGTGTCGAAATAGGGAATGAGACAGAGGAAAAACAAATAGAAAAAAGCTATCGAAACAAAGGCAACAAAAGATAACAAGCAAAGAGAAAGCACAGGTTCATTGTTTGACAAATAGCAGATTGTCAATGGATGAAAGTATTATTAATAGGGCTCGGAAGTTCATGCCCTAAAAAACACTGAAATACGCATGCAAATATGCTATAAAAAATTGAAAATATGCCAAGAAATATGCACTATTGAATTAAAACAATTAATGTCCCTTTGCAGTAGACAAGACGAGTTAGTATAAGTAATAAATAAAGTTACCTTATTCCATAGAGGTTGAAGCAGAAGTGGTCCCGCTGCTAGTATTAACTGCTAAATTGCAGTTCACAACCAACACTTTGCACAAATTTTCAACTGTAAAACATCGTCTGTTGTCTCGCAAAACACTTTTGTAACGTGAAAAACTTCTCTCCACGTCACAAGATGTTATCGGGCATATTTAAATGATGCTAACTGCTTCACAGAGAGAGTCAAGTCTCTTGGTGTGACAGATGGTTTTCTTTCGAGGATGTCTCGAATATCGCACATCTGTTTATAACCAGAATTTTTTTGAAATTACATAATTCACTTTCTCTTTCTCTTTTTGTCCTATGCTACCAGGAACCGATCTTTTTCAAAGACAGTAAGTGATTCATGCGAAGGAGATCCCACAGCTTCCAATGCCGTTATGGTGTTGGTAAGAAAGAAAAATGGGCAGATATGAAACTAAGATCCTACACAGGTTCTATTGAAGTATCATTCGAGTCCAATGAATTAGTAACCTCTTCGACTATTTCTATGTGCTCAGCAAAATATAAAACTGCATCGACCCATGTTCTCCATCGAGTTAACACTGGTGCAGGAAGAAGTCGGATATTAGGTGCTGTTGATCTAAACAACTTAACTCTTTTAGGAGACTTAACAAAAATTCTCTTTGTACTGGACACAACTCTACCAATGGGAAAGAATCACGTATTGTCTCAGAAATGCGATGAAGAGCGTGTGCCTAACAAGTTATATGAATTCAGTTAGGAAAAATACCTTTCAGAGTTTGTCCTGATTTTACCATATAAGGACCTGCATCAGTAACAAATAAAAGTAACCCCATAGTAATTTCAAAGAGTCCATCACAAACTGGGTCACAGTTACATTATCAGTGGCCGACAATTCGCCCACATTAAGAATATAAGGTGTACTATTTTGTTCATTATTTAAAGCACCCATGATTATATTCGCAATAGAATGGCGCTCAGAATCAGGGGTTTCATCAACGACAACCATACAAACTGAACCGATAAGTCATTTTGTATATTTGACAATAAGTTATTGTAACAATGTACTACATAAGCCTTACGCAGTGTACTTCCTTCAGGCACATGTTGTCAAGTGTACGTGACAAGAAGGTTGATATAGGCTTTTAAATGTCGGACTATTAATTTTGAAGAAGAGAATAGCAGCAGCCAAAAATGGATGGCAGAAGTCATAGGAAAATTCAGTAACCTTACTTCATAAACACTCTACTAGCTGTTTTTGAACAGGTTATTTGCAAATTTTCTGATTAAATTGTCCTTATGCTTTGCTGGTTTATGTGCTGAACTGTTAGAAATATTTTCTCACTTCCTACATTTTACTCAGACGCTCCACAGAACAGTATCCTATTATCTGTAGATATTAAATCACTCGAAGATTCTTTCTGTAAATTAATTTATTTAGCACTAGAAGTTGGTTTTATTTTCGGCATTTGAAGAGCTTTTCAACATTTTATGTGCCTAATTTAATTTGGTGGGAACCAGTTCACAACACTGTTGCCTTTGAAGACCACGACGCAACTACTGGTGGGCTGGCAAGTGTTGACCTGCACTTTATATTTGTTAATATAAACCTCTCAGATATCGCACTGATTATTCTCTACGCACATACATATAATGAAAGGATGGAAACAGGATTCACTGCATGACAACATGACTTAACATTAGTTCTCGCCACCTCGCGAATTACATCATCATATGCAACACTACCAATATAAAAAATATTATCCAGGTGGAAAAAAATAATAAAAAACTATAAAAACTATTAAAATATGCAGTATAGGGGCTATAATATTGAAATATTATGCATTTATCAAAAATCAAGAAAATGTGCAGTTATATGCACCATAAAATCACGTCCAAATAACTGAAAATCCGGTAATTCGTGCACATAATGTAAAAGCATACATTTTAACCCCTATGAAAAAACATGCAAATGCATGAACTTCCTAGCCCTAATTATTACAAGTAGAGACAACGGTGGAAATATGCGATATAGGCATGCGCAAATAGGACGCTGTAAAAGGTAAACTTCTACACATATTTTAGAATACTACCCGCTTTATTGCTTTAAATACAAGATTATTGTATCTCTACCATTCTTTCCCTGCACTTTCTGTCTTCCTACATCTTCATTTGCCGTTTCTTTTCCTGTCAAACTGTCTCTTTTTTTCTATCTCGTATTTCGCATCCTCTTTTTCAACTTTCCCTTGCCCCTCCCTTTCTCTCTCTCTTCGTATAAGTCGTGACGTCTTGACAGGTTAATAAAAGTTTGTTTCTCTGGACTGTTAATAAACATTAAAACATTGAAGAGAAAGGGGAAGGTGTATGGCTGTAGTGGGAAGTAAGGGTGGGGATTTATTTAGCAGTTTCCGCTTGGTTTGGATGTTACCTCGTTAAAATAAATGTAAATATATTTGGTTTCATTTTTTACTAAAAAAAATAAGTGAGTCAGTCAGGGAGTGAGGAAGTGAGTGCAAAGATGTTAAACTGAAATACCAACTTTGGTTTTTGAGCGACTTCTGGTTTTTTGAGTTACGTTGTCCATAGATTGACAGGCGCACGCGCGCGCGCGCGCGCGCGCACACACACACACACACATACACACTATAACTTCAGATAGCTTTCTTTAAAAATTTTAAATTAACATTTATTTCATATTAATCAGTACCTTTGGTCTAGTTACGTTTTAATTATCGGCAAGTAATAATGACGAAAGACTTGGAAATTGTTGGCGGTTCCTTTTGCAGCAAGTGCTTCGGGAAGCGTTCGGAATGGAACATGAAAGAGAACGATTTACAAAGTCAATAGAGCAGAGTAAATATGATACATGCACTTTGAAAGGGCAATTTTGAAACGCTGCTGCAGAGAGGAAGCAAACTTCATAACGAAAAAGGGAAGCTCTTTGAAGCGCATTTTAGCGAGCACCCGATGGGGCAGCTGCTGTAAGATTGCTAAGCTCATTTCAGAAATTGAATCAATAATGCAACATCGAGGAACAAGCAATCTCGACTTCGCATTATGTCTTCTTGGAATTCCACTCTCGCTGCAAGGAATGTGTGGAATTGCACCCCATGCAATTTGGGGATGAGCGAAATAATTAATGGTTTAGACATTCTATAGACGGAAGTTGGGCTATAACAACGCAACGTGAAGCACGGCTTCACTGCAAATACAGTTTTCGAAAAAAATAAATACACTTTTCTGAAAGTTTATATTTTCTCAAAAATTTATACTAACACTTATGATTAAACCGCCCTATGTTTAAGCTATTTTCATGACAAATTTTCTCGGAATAACCCCTGATTAGTTTTACATAGCTGGCTAGCCAGAGATGGACACAATTTTACTAAACAAAAATGTAGACAATTTATGTCAAATGTATTTTTATGGCTTTTACCATTATTGAGACATTCCTGATTATTGGATTAAATTTTCAAGTATATTCTTTTTTCAAATGGGAGATCATAATTCGTTTTATTTTCTTCTCCTGGTCATACAAAGAAAATAAAATTCCAAAGCCATCATATAGCGACCAGTTCTTAAAGGATTTGACCATTGACCAACTCTACCACATTCCCCTATTCCCATGAACGTAAAGAAATATTTAATACAGCAATTTCTACAAATATTTATCTAGATTAATATGAAGATGATAAAAGAATAAGCATTTGTAGAATAGTTGGTACGAGAGCGAGTGGAAAAAGTCATATAAGTGCAACATATTTTTTCTTGGAGTAGTTTAATCTTTGTGTGACTTACCCTTCCTTTAAGAAAGAAAGCACTGGTTTGTATAATACAGACAGTAGTATTGCATTTATAAAGAAACAATAAGCCTCTTAAATTAATTTTTCTCGTATTTAGTTTTCTCAATTTCAATACGTCTTGAATCACAGCGGCTTAGACCTGACAGACTCCGGTGAGTCTCTTTTTGGGTTTCTTTCAGGAAGTTTCAAATATTTCTTCAGTCCCGGTCATTATTCCGCACTTACCCCTTGAGAGAAACAAACCTCTAAGGTTTTTAGAACGTTGCTAGACTCTGCATTTGGTGGCTTTCTTGTAATATTTCAGCGTCTAAAATTGCTTCTGTCAGCAGAAATATGAAAAAGTGTTGGCAAGAGCACGATTTATAATGCTGGGGTTTTCGAATTGCTTCTGGTGGGAAAAATATGAGGAGCTGTTGGCAGCAGTGATACCGTGGTAAGTTGTAAACTCTAGTGAAATTCTAACCAATGCACTGAGCCTTTGTGAACACAGCATTACTCATGTTCCTTCTAGTTCTTTCAGCCTTGTTTCTTCTTTTGCTTTGTTAGCTTTTCATTCCAATCCTTTGTTCAGTATTAGAGTGGTGTGGGAAGGAATAAAAGACTGTTGCATTCTGCGAAACCTTTAGTTTTCATGCCTGGTTACATTTTTATGCGAGAATTTTCTGGTTGGCGATACTGCTGAGAGTTTGGGTTTGAGAGTTTCCTTTCTATTATTATTGCGAACCTATTACTGACCACTTGGACTCATATATGCACCGTTTGTTACAATTTGTCTTACTTCTATACAAGGGGCATGTGGTAAAAGTTTACACGTCTATCTTTTATAGGATCTACCTTTTTTAACTACATATACATGAGAAACTGTAATTTTTAAGAAATTACCGATAAAGTAGAATGTCATTTTACTTGTTGAACCTACAGATTTTTCTTCACAGATGTGGTAAGTGGAGCCTGACATTTTTACAACAGACAAACTCGCCTTGTGCACCTTGTAATGAAGATGCAATAATTCATTCATAGTGAAAACCAACACTTTCATTTTCTAGCATTTTTTCATTAAGTTCTAGTGCAGGATTTAACTTTTTGTAAGATGAACTATGTGCATCTGCAATATTTGTATTGAGGTTAGGGGTATCAAATCTATTTGTTTCTGTTGTTTCTTTCTGTTTGCTGACATTTTTCCGGTTTTTGAATAATATTGTACTTCTAGGCATTTTAAATATTGATATATAAACACAGGGATAAGCAAAACTCTCACTGTTCACCACAGAATACAAAAATTGCAAGACAAAGCGACAATATGCTACAACACAATGAAAATAATAGTCATGCTGTAGCAGGCTGGCCAACGCTGAAATTTCCCAAAGAGCAATAAACATCCCTAAAGATATCGAAAGTTTCATTTCAGATATGAACGTTTGAATGTTGCACTTTTTGTCATTTTGATACTTTTTTGACAGTTGCAATACGTGTTAAAACATAAAATTATACATTGTATATCTATGTATCCTAACCTAGACTCTAGAGTGCTTAGGTCACAAACTCACCAATGTGCTTTTTCTTATTTGAGGACATCTCAAACCATGCAGATATTTCCAGAGAAGCCTCCAACTTTGTCTGGAGCACTATACAACCTCTTCTTGTCAAGGTTACGTTGACGATAAGATAAAAATGAGATACTGTAGCTTGCTGTTTATGTTGGCAACGCTGATTTTCTGAAAAAAATTTAAAATATGCTTCCTGGTAACTGTCTTGGCCAAGAACACATCTGATCGTACAGAAGTTAATTTTTACTCAAGCAGAAGTCCCCTCTTGGTTTACATGGAAGGAATTCCACTGGTATGAGCTACAAAAAAGCATTCCAAATAAAAATATTAGGTTCATCAGCAAGAGAAGGAAACGTAATTGCATTCCTCCGGGTGTTTGTTGGAATCGACCGGCGTCACTTACATTCCTGACGTTGCTGGGAGGTGATTTACTCGAGTCATCGGCGACAGCAGTGAAGTGGCCCAAACTTGAGAAGGAAGGAAGGGCGTCGGTTACAAAGGGAAGTGTGTGTCTCTTGGCAACCTAACTCCGTGCTCATATACACACCAACAGCCGAGGTTTATTGAGGCGCATTCCAACCTCAGAGAGTTTACCCACGTGCAGACTTGGACATACCCAAGGAAGCAGTGGTCCCGGAGCATTACGGAATATGACAAAAACTCTGATGTCACACTCACATGACTTTCTCAGTCTTGTACAAACTATTCTTACAAACTCTTATTCTTCTATCTTCAGCTTAATCGAGATAAGCATTTGTAGAAATTCCTTTATTGCTGATTTTCTTGTAGATACAAGGGGAATGTATATACCAGGTGAGTCAGCTGCCCCTTATTCTCGAGTTTTATGCAATCCGCATTTTATAGGCCAACATGAAAACATCGACACCATTACCAGGTTCTACCCGCGTATTTAATATGGAGTTTAAACACTCGATGAAATTAGTACTAATATAAATGTTATCACATTGCTTTTTAATATATTCGTAATTAGACAGCTGATGTTTGCACTTCTGCAAATGTTCACTGGAACCAGCGAATATTACATCTTAAACGGTAGCTCAGTTGGAACGAGCGCAAGACTCCGAAGTAATCTGTCTGTTGTGAAGGTGGTTCGAATCACCTGCAATCCTCACAATTTACAAACTATTATTCTTAAAACTGTTATTATATTAATTTTTATTGTTTTATTTATGTTTTATGACATTGTTTGATGTTTCTTTATTGGTGAACTACAATTATGTAGTTGTTTAAACACACCTATAGCTAGGTGCAATTCAAATAAGGATCACTCATACACATTTGAACACAGAAAGCAAGGAAATTACATTGTCACAGTTTAACATGGAAGTTCAACTCAATTTTGCACACAATGAATTATTGTGCTATTAAAAATGTAGACAACCAGAAACGATTTAAATTATAATGTCCTAAAACCTCAGGGACTTCATAATTAGATTATTGTGAATTCGGTTTCCAAGTTTTGATGAACATAAAAAAAATATTTACAATACTGAGACTTGAACCTGTGTCATTAGGGCTTAGCGCAGAGGACCCGTCACAATCCTATTCAGCTATTTCGAAACTTGACTGAAAGCACGTACCGCGTGCAATAGTAGGACTTGTATGCCTGGCGCTATGCCATTGCCACCTCGCAAGTTTGCGTGCTTGATTTAGCCTTTTAAGACAGTTTTAATCATTTACTGGCAGTTTTAATATTATTACTTAAATGGCAAAAGCTGTTATGCATATTAATTGAGATGCACGAGGCGTAGTTCACACAAAAATGCAAATAAACTGTTATTTAATATGTCCGTTTTGACTGTAAGGGTCCATGATGGATGAGGCGTGTCTAAATTTTTCCTAATTTTTGGCAGCCAATCCCTGCTCTAAGTACAAGAATCCACCATTTTCTTTTTAGCTGACGTTGTTAGTGTACTCATATGATAGGTCCATTTTTTCCGAGGCGTTTACTGAATTACGTTGCTATGTATACTCTAATAAAAAGTTTGTAAAATCGGCTGGAAACCGGAATTCGCTCTCAGTAAACGAGTCGTATGTTTTTGAGGTGTACTTTAGCGAGGAGTACGTTCTGTTCCTTAAAACACTGTTGCTCTCAATTTTGTGCATTCCTCTCTTTAAGAACGTCAAGCAATACATTTTAGTAAGCGCAAAACTGGACAAAGGCACACATGCCGTTAGATGGGTGGCCTACTTTCCAAAAAATAAGGCGCTAATTGTTTATATCGCATCCTAAATACCACAACGCGGTACAGAATATTGCAAATATATTTGAAATATAATGCTTTATTTAATCTCTTGTTTCTTACGCGTTTGATATATATGGCAAATTACTATAGATCGTCTGCAAATATAAATAAATAAGTCCGTGTTTTACACAGATATTCGCAATAAATGGTGTACCTGTGTGCAAAGCTATGTTAGTAATTCGTTTCCCTAGGGAACGGTATTTGTTTTCTTTTTCAGCATTAAAATGACAGTGAAAACAAATATATGTCTGGAACACACCTGCACCGTTTTACATGTAATTTACCTCTGCGATTATGTATTTTGCTGTGTAGCCAGCGGAAATGCAACTTTCCACACGACGGAACACGTTATCTACGTGTGGATAAATGTGTGGAAAATTAACAAAATTATTCCCAAAGTTTGTGAGCCTTGCTCTGAAGCAAGGAAAATAATCATCAAAGCACTATGACGTAATTTGCCTTTGTTTCTGTAACGCAATGGGAAACATTTTGGCTCAACAGTTTTCCTTTAAACTGTAAAATAATTAGACTGTATGTTTAGGATAAGCTGGGTCTTTCACAAAGGAAGTGCACCTTATACAGATGTAACTGCAAGTTCAGAAACCACTGAATACATATCTACAAATCTAATATCTGAGTTGATACGTTAGATATGGGGAATCAAAAGAGGTTAGGTGCCTGAAAAGGAGAGCAATCTAAGAATAATAAAAGAAGCAAGTTTCTGCATCACTAACCTCATGTAGGAAATCCGAGAACTCTCCATCTAAGACACGTTTTATGTTCCTATAGAGAGAAAAAACGAGCACAGAGGTTTTCTACCAACTTCACCGTCAATTTATGTTGCTGCATTCGGCGGAACAAACATTTCGCTGTAAATATATCAATATTCTATGGGACAGTAGAATGCCGATCACATCCGGTCAATTTTATGGATTGCACACGTGATTTAACAAGAGGTATTCAGTCATTTATCTCAGTAACGTGTTTTAAGGTGATATATTGTGCAGGAGAATGTAAAATGACTTCCGCAAGTCTATCATGAACGTTGTTGATGGCGGTCAAAGGGCGAGTGACTATACTTCATCTGGAGGACTGCGTTTTGCGCAGATCTATGATGGATCGCTAGTATCGCTATGCACAATCATTTACAGATCTGCCGAGGTTAGAAATTACTCTGGATCAGAGCATTTGTACTCTGTACACATTTATACCAGTTTGCCCAACTAGTTTCTCGTGAAAATGTGTCGCGAGAATTTCACTCAGGTTCAAGGCGACAAATCACTCAGTGCGGAGGGATTTCGAAGCTTTGTCGCATATATATTGCTTATTGTTGAAGTCTCGAAACAGAAAATATCGATTAGTAAACATATGACAGTATAAAACGAGTTCGTAACTGCACCTGTTACATTTGATGTAACAATGTTCGCTACTACTTTGCCTTACATTGTTGTCAGGTATACATTATACAGCAAGGAGGATAGCTCGTCAACTGTTACCTGCATATTGTGCCTAATGCTCCGAGGAGGAAAATATGAAGTGAGGAAACAACAGAAGGCTACAGGTGCAAGACAGGCATACCACAAAGACGCGCGGAAGTTCTTAACAGCTGCAGCTGCCCAGGGAGTCCAATAAACGACCTGTTGACCAAGCAGCCCTCTAGTGAGCACAGGGAGTTTTTACGACATTTTGTCGAATTAATACGTATTCTCTGCGATGGATTGTGATTATTGGAGTGATCAAAATAAAGTAATTCTGCAGAGAAGTGAAAATGAGCTAGTTCTGGATGACGCGCCAAGGTTAGTCGATAATTCACTGAGAGAATGGTTAAGTATGTTGTGAAACGCAGATAATAAACTATGCATTAATAGGGAAGGAGAGCAAATACTGATTATCGCTTAGATTGTCTATCCAGAAGGTTATGATTAAAGAGAAATATTGATTTCTGTTATGAAAACACCAGTAAAAATGTTCAAAACCTGCTTGTGATTGGGAAATATTGCTCTTTTAGACATTTATTACTGGAGCTGTGACTTGGTGTATAACGCGAGGTTAATCAGGTGCTTGTTGTGTGGAGTAGCAGATGCTGGACCAGCAAGATGCCGCAGTTAGGGGGGGGGGGGCAGCTGTTCTTGACAGGTGTGGTAAGAGTTTTACTAGTTGGCAAACTTGTGACAATCAATATCACTTCTATACCTGCTTGCTTGTTGTTCCAGTTCACACACTTGTCCAACTGGTGCCGCTGTCCGTGTCGACACCACGCACCCCGCACTTCAGTTGTCTCCGGAATAATATTTCAACACCTCGAGCTTCCAATGCACAGGTTGGAAAATATATAATATATAATCCCTAACATGAAGATAAAAGAGGAGCGAGAGTCATACGAGTGCAACGTAAATTCTTTCTTTGGTGTACAATTTATCTGAAAATTCATACCTCGATTGAAAAGCGACAGACAGTTTCTTCGACTATTATATTCCTTCAAGTCACTGGGGCCAAACAAATGAGTTTATCTTATTATTACTCACATGTTTATCGGCGTCAAGGAGTTGTCTGTTGTTTCCACAAGGTAGCGAGCGAGGCAATGCTAAAAGAAGCTCTAAGACTTAGCAGCCAAAGGAGCTTCTGTTTCCTCGCGGTCTTCACTGCAGCGGAGCACAGCAAGGGAAAATAAAGGGCATTAATTAAGAAGAACTGGCCAGCACAATGCGCGTCTTACTCCCCTTGGCGGCTGCTGCTCCTGCTAATTAAAAATAAGTTAGAAAACTTAATTCAAAAGTTATCCTTACTGCGGAGTGCTAATTGAAAGCTACGGAGTCGGGACGTGAAGTTGTCGCGAGTCGAATGTCTCCAGGCATGATAAGAAGATATTCCACTTTCTTCAACGCATTTATGTATTGTAGCGGAAGAAATTAATTCCTTTGGGAACAGAAAAGTAAACATTTGGTTACATACAACTGAGATATTCTACTTTCTTTGAGGTATTTAGCGGCAACAATAAATTTAAAGCTTTTAGATTCCGTTCTCTTTGTATGACATATTAAAAATTGAATAACGATGTTCTATTTGACAGAAGTATAAGTTCTCCAAAATGGTTTAGTCTTCAAATAACATACCAGGTGAGTCCGCCGCGCCTGTAAGGTAGGCCACCCATCTAACGGCATGTGCGCCTTAGTCCAGTTTTGCGCTTACTAAAATGTATTGCTTGACGTTCTTGAAGAGAGGAATGCCCAAAATTGAGAGCAACAGTGCTTTAAGGAACAGAACGTACTCCTCGCTAAAGTACACCTCAAAAACATACGACTCGTTTACTGAGAGCGAATTCCGGTTTCCAGCCGATTTTACAAACTTTTTATTAGAGTATACATAGCAACGTAATTCAGTAAACGCCTCGGAAAAAATGGACCTATCATATGAGTACACTAACAACGTCAGCTAACAAGAAAATAGTGGATTCTTGTACTTAGAGCAGGGATTGGCTGCCAAAAATTAGGAAAAATTTAGACACGCTTCATCCATCATGGACCCGTATAGTCAAAACGGACATATTAAACAACAGTTTATTTACATTTTTGTGTGAACTACGCCTCGTGCATCTCAATGAATATGCATTTGCCATTTAAGTAATAATATTAAAATGCCCAGTAAATGATTAAAACTGTCTTAAAAGGCTAAATCAAGCACGGAAACCTGCGAGGTGGCAATGGAATAGCGCCAAGCATACAAGTCCTACTATTGGACGTGGTACGTGCTTTAGGGAAGTCTCGAAATAGCTGAATAGGATTGTGACGGGTCCTCTGCGCTAAGCCCTAATGACCCAGGTTCGAGTCCCAGCATTGTAAATAGTTTTTTTTTATGTTCATCAAAACTTGCAAACCGAATTCACAATAATCTAATTATGAAGTCTCTGAGGGTTTAGGACATAATTTAAATCGTTTTTGGTTGTCTGCATTTTTAATGGCACAATAATTCATTGTGTGCAAAATTGAGTTTAACTTCCATGTTAAACTCTGACAATGTAATTCCCTTGCTTTCTGTGTTCAAATGTGTATGAATGATCCTTATTTCAATTGCACCTACCTATAGATGTGTTTAAACAACTACATAATTGTAGTTCACCAATAAAGAAACATCAAACAATGTCATAAAACATAAATAAAACAATAAAAATGAATATAATAACAGTTTTCAGAATAATAGTTTGTAAATTGTGAAGATTGCACGGTTAAAATAAATAAATAAAAAAATTAGTACATGCAGGCGATTCGAACCTCCTTCACAACAGACAGATTACTTCGGAGTGTTGCGCCCGTTCCAACTGAGCTACCTAGTAACGTGTGAGCTAAACGTTCCGTTTAAGATGTAATATTCGCTGGTTCCAGTGAACATTTGCAGAAGTGCAAACGTCAGTTGTGATAACATCTATATTAGTACTAATTTCATCGAGTGTTTAACCTCCATGTTAAATACGCGGGTAGAACCTGGGAATGGGGTCGATGTTTTCATGTTGGACTATAAAATGCGGATTGCATAAAACTCGAGAATAAGGGGCAGCTGACTCACCTGGTATTTCGACATAAATTGTGCGTTTTAGCAAATATAGAAAATGATAATGATAATCGATTTATATTCATAGTTTCTCTGCATGACTGTATGATAACGTCCACCATTGTGTTGCAATCCCTTTTATTCTCGCTGTAAATTGAGAGCTGCATTGATAGTTTATCTGTGAAAGGAAGTTTTGTGCTGATTAATGGCTGTCTTGTCAGAGTTACTGATGCAAACATCGAATTGTTTTGGACAGTTTTGGCCCTGCTTAACGAGAGAGCGTTGTTTGATACAGGGGCTGCACAGCGTGCATAAAATAATCGCATTTCGCTTGTTTTTCATGGCAGGCTGACTACGGAATGGAGTTTGTGTGCGTATCATTACCGGTTTAAGCCAATCGGGCGGAAGTCAAACGTTGAAGGCTCTTAGGCATACCGCTAACCTACAAGTAATGAGATTAAGGGGCGTTTGGTATTACGTCCTCAGATAATTGTATACAAAATCAATACGCCCTATAACAACTGAATGACATCATAAATAATGCTCGGACACATTGAATTTCTCTTCCATTTTGCGTTCTTAGAGCATTTTAATAATCTTTATGTAAATACATTATGAATTTTGAAAGGCAAAAAATCAAATTTAATTCACAGGACTTTTTACTTTCTCTACTACGTAAGTAGAGCAAGTATTGTATTCCATCCAAAAAATTCAATGTCGAGGTTTCACTAGAAATGTATCTTTTGAGACCCCTTTAATCCAAAACAAAAGCATTTTTAGAAAAAGGTGTGTGTGTGTGTGTGTGTGTGTGTGTGTGTGTGTGTGTGTGTGTGTGTGTGTGTGTGTGTGTGTGTGTGTGTGTGTGTGTCAGGAATGCGATGCGAAGATTTGGAAGAAAATAGCCCCACCCTAAACTAGCCTTTACATTTAAAGTTTTTCGAAAAAATTTGGCTTTCTTGAAATTGGCTCTAACGATTTTGATTAAAATGACATGTTTAAGATATTTTTATGCTTGATGAAACCTGTATTTTGAACTTTCTAGCTATAGGTTATGTAGTCCTATTTACTCTGGAGGACTTCTGCATAACTGGTAAACCGTTAGAGATAGACCAAATCTCACTACAGAAAAAATGTAGATCTTGCTAAAACACACAACGTTTTGGAGAACTTATACTTCTGTCAAATGGAACATCGTTATTCAATTTTAATACGTCATGCAAAGAGAACGCAATCTGAAAGCTTTAAGAGTTGACTATCGCTCAAAGTCTACTGTATTCCCATATTCCCCTTGTACCTACAAGGAAATAAGCAATATAATAATTTGTACAAATGTTTATCTCAACTAACACGAAGAAGATATAGGAATAAGAGTTTGTAGGAATGGTTAGTACAAGAGTAGAGAAAGTCATGTGAGTGCAACACATGAGATATTTTCCTTAGAACCTCATCTGTTACACAAAAGAAACTAGAAAAGCAATGATGGAAGTTAAACGCTACAAAAGTAGGACTGCAGAACAAATATTTACAAGGCAGGCTTTGACCCAAAGCGATCCATCACTTAAGTTTGTGTGGTTTTGCACGGAATGTCGTTCGCTGTCGACACGATGATGGAGAACAACCTGCAACTGAAGCGACAAGACACACAACAGTGCATTTGGAGCGAACTAGATTGGAAAAATCTAAAAACACAACACTCGAGAGCGAACATAGATCTATCGGAACCTGACCCACAATTCCTCTAAGGCTACTTATTCTGCAAACGTCCAAACTTATCCACTTGAGCGATTTACCGCCTGAAGGGAACTCGAAACATTTGGCTACTTTAGAGAAGTAGGATTTTAGATAAGTGGGTGGGCTGCAAATCTGTTCCCAGAGAATTTGTGTGCTTCAACACAAAATGCACTTGCGTTTCGTGACGTAGAATTTGAGGTATTATCTTATAAAACTGGGCTTTTATATAATGGGTGATATGCTCTACTTGATTAGTGCTATCTGAAGGAAAAATAAATGAAAGTTGCCAAAACTGTTGTAGCTGTTGATGTTAAAGGAGTGGTGACATATTGACAATCAAACATTCGACCAATTTTATACTTCATTATGTGTCACAGATATATCGAAGTGAAACCATGTGCTCTGTGCTGCTTTATGAAGGTATTTGTTACAATTTATTTAAGGGACACTGGGAGTGAAATTTGAAAGTTCCACATTTTTTGATATATTTTTCTGAAATGTTTACTGTGTTTGTATTTATATGAGAATAGGAGGTACACCAAAGTTCATTAAAATTGGATAATTCGTTTAGGATATATAAATTATTTTATGAATTTAATAGGCACATTTTCAAAATAGAGTTCGCGTCTATTGACTTTTCAAAATTCATTTATATTGGCAGAACTGATACTCTAAAACATGGGTAACAATTGTATGAAGAGATATTTCAAATATGTTTGCTGATTATGCTGTACATATTTTTTTAATAACAAAGAAAATTTAACCTTAAAAATTATTGATTTTTTTCATACAAAAAAAAATGATTTTGGAATTCATGTTAATGATAACATCAATATTGAAGCATAGTTTTGTTTAGCTGCTATTTATGAATACTTTTGGAAATGTTCATTGAATTTGAAGCAAAACTCAGGCGCGACCTTCTTTTGGAATGTGCAGAAATGTAGTTTTGAGCAAAACAGGCTTTTATATAGGAGCATCCTGTGTACGTTAAGGGAAGAGCGCTGGGCCGTAATGACCACATGGAGTGGGGGATATGAAAACTGTTAGCTGATCCAAATGCACCGGTGTTCATTGTTCAAGGAACATTTTAAGGTCAAGAAACAATTTTCGACTTTTTGAAAATTTTGACCAAAATTTCACTCCTAGTGTCCCTTAACTTATTCCACTCATTTTAAAGAATCCCCTAATTTAACAACTTTGCCCATAGTATTTTTTCTGGCTCAAAAATAAGTAAAGCATTTTTTTGAAATTCTTGATACGTAAGTTAATCACTGGGAACTCATATTTGGTAGCGTAAGCTAAATTTACAATTTATCAATTACGATGACAAGGCTAAAACTGGTATTTAATACTTAGGTACCAGTAGGAAATGACGTCATACCCAACACTATACTAACCTAAAAATAAGTTATTAGTGAATCCTTAGCCAAATATGCCAATAAAACTGTCTCACTGATACAACTTAACGTTTTTATCGAAGCACTACTTTCGGAAAGCATTGTAAGCTTCAACATATCTTTGTTTTGACTTCGCTGGTAAAAGTGATGCATATGCTAGATCCACAGCTTCTTCAATAGCAATGTCGTATAACATTTTACTGCTTGATAATACCTAACTATCAAAAGTCGAAAGATTCAATTCGGCTACATAACCTAGAAACCAAGACATGTGCTAAGTAAAGAATCTATTGCGAAATTCATTAACAAAAGAGTGGATAAGAGCGCTTTGATCATATAATTTAGATGTAGCTTTTCATTTGTTCACGTAGAGAATTCATTTTTTCTTATTGTTAAGTAAAATATGGACAAACAATTTTGATTTATTAGTTTTTACAGGGTTTTAAAGTATTGCACATGGCGTTTGGCTAGCCACAAACTGTAAGTTACTTATTCTCGACCGTTCTTGGTACGCAATATACTAATACACTTCGCATAAATTGTCTTGTATAAATAAATATCTTGCATATTCCTTGTTTAAAACACAAGTCTTGTAATGAAGTAGAGAACATGGTTGCCAGAGAAGATTGCACTTGGCGTATAAATCCCGTGGTCTACTGTGGAGTTTACAAGCAGGGACACAGAGTAACAAGGAAGGAATATTAACGCTTACCTGTGTGGCGTATACAAGAAGGTTTACTGGAAAAGTTTTCAAACTTACCGTTTTCCTTGTGAAATGGAATCGTAAAGCTACTCCAGCGACATCTACACACAACTTCCGGTGTATTTCACTTCCGTTAATTAACTTACTGCAACCGAGTTCTAGATCCCTCTTCGCAATTTCCACTTCGAAATAAGATAATCATGTTTTCACATTTTACCCTTTTTATTTAGTTTATTTTAATACTTAACTGTGCAAGTGTTACATTAGAAAGTGTAATCAGCCAAGCACCAGGTGTGATAATCAGGAAGATATGCAGACGATATGGATGATTGGAAAGGTGATAATGGAACAATTAGTGTAATGAGTGGCGGAGGAAACCGAAGAACCCGAAGAAAAGCTGTTCAAACACTGCTTTGTCGACCAGGAATACAACATGCGGGTCCCTGGGATAAAACTAACATTCTACATAGATATTGAAGCATCTGCAGTATCTATGTTTGAAATTGCTCCCGTGGCACGCCTTGCGCATGCTCTATTTTGTATAATTGACATTACCTAGGCTACTTCCAGGCTGCAGATAGGTACGGGAGTATATTGTTTTTATTTTGATTATACTAACGAAGCTGCCAATTAGTAGTAAACAAGCATATTGCCCTCTAGCAGCAAACCTCGTTACTATTTCAACTCTTTCTGAAACAACTGAAAAGCAATCCTACTTCACTCTTGTGTTGAAATTTTAACTCCCCTTGTACCATATATGAAATATTGTATTCCTTCCAAAAATTCTGCATGATTTCGCATGATTTGGGACTCCTTGGATTAAAAAAGAAGTATCTTTAGAAAATATTAATGTGTATGTCTGTGAGCGACATAACTGAAAATGAAAAGTCTGTTAAATATCGAACTTGGTGTTGAAGTTCAGTTTCTTCCAAGAATTGCACACAAATGTTTTCAAGTAAATCCCCATAGACTACCGTTTATATGTAACATTTTTAAAGTTTTTAATTTATTGAAAATAGCTTTAAAAGTTTTGATTAAAATACCATGTATTTAAGATATGTTCATACTAAATGAATATTTTGGGAATGTCCTCAGAAGTCGAATATCTTTTTGAGTTATTCCTTGTTATTCGTTTGAATTTTCTAATATTTATGCTTTTCTCAATTGGGAAGTCGTTACCTATTTCTTATTTGTTGGAATGTAAAGAGAATGGAATGTTAAAGTCATTATATACCGACCAGCTCTTAAAATATTTCACTACCACTAAGCCTACAAGGAATTATGTTATACTTTAGATGACGTTTTCATAACTGGTGAAACGAAAGAGATAAACGTGCAAGATGTTAAACAAAGAACATCAACTGCACTCGAAAGTTTCTGGGATTCTCCACTAGGAAGCGCCACAACATAATTTTTACAACTTTTTATCTCAACCAACAGGAATAAGATATAGGAATAAGAGTTTGTAAGAATGGTTATTACAAGAGTATAGAAAATCATGTGAGTGCGACATATTAGATTTTTTATTTATCTAGGTTTTGTCTATCTCTTACTGTTTAGCATTTATGCAAAAGTCATCCAGATTGAAGAGTTGTTCTGAAGATATTCCTAGGAAATTTAAGGTATGACTTGGAAACCACCACGGAATGGCCTGTATGTGTCCTTAATTTGATACTCTCTGACTGTAGAGATTTATCGTCCGACTGAAAGAGAAGGTGGGGATTGGCATCTAATTACGTAAGTGTGTCGAAAGAGGGCATGCTGACCACAGACCACAGCAGTCCCATAGGGCCACAGGCGATGAGCAGCTGGTCCTGACGAGATTTCAAGCGCAGACTTCCCGTTCACGAGTATAGCCTTAACGACCTCGGCTACTCTGTCAGTGAGATGGGGATAGTGGAGACCTCAAACATGCCAAACCTTCTCTCTCGGAATGTACAATGAAAAACATCAGTTCTGATTCACAGCGAAACAAAAGAGTGTGAGGAGAACAGCCGGAACATGGCCACAATAATTCGAAGCGAGGTTAATATAGACGGAGTCCCTGCTGGGGTCAAAATGACAGCCTCCCGCAGATGCAAAGCGGGGGCTGAGAACCATTACGCCTCTTTTCATTAGACGCTACAGCGACGGAAGTATGGGGGGGGGGGGGGTCGCGGTTATACGTCTTGCGGGGCGCAGAGGTTGTTCACTTCGCCCTTGGTGTCATGGCATTGCACTGCAGAATGTTAGTTCTAGGAACTGACACTTAAATATCCCAGCTGGGATGAACTCATTTCCAAAAGAGAGAAAATGTGCGCAATCCTACAGACGTATATGCCGGGCTAGGGTTGTTTAGATAACCCTGGTTGTTGTCAGGAATAACACCCTAGCTCAAGTATACACAACAACCCCGGGATTTCTGATAAAGCGGGAGCAGGGAATGAGGTGAGAAGTTAGCCAGATGTATTAGTGGAAGACGCAGGAAAACGGGGTCTCTAACGTTTCGAGATTGAATATCTCTACGCCCTCCTATTCTCATGGAGGAAAGGAATACTTCTTTCTTCAGATTATATCCACCGTGTATGTCACACACCGCAGTCTGTCGCGGCTAATTGTGAGTCTGGCACATACGCGCGCGGACCTTTTTCTACAATAGCTTTTTTTTTACCAGTAGACAAAATAAAAACGAAAAGTTGAAAACCAAAGTTGGTATCGAGTTTTTTGTCTTTTAAAGATGCAACACGAATATTTTGAGAAACATTGCTTTCCAAAATTTTGATTTTCTCGAAAATATCTAACGATTATGATTAAAATTCCATATGTTTGAGATATTTTAATGACAAATGAAATGTATATCTTGAATTTTCTGGCTATAGCCCATGTAGTCGTATTTACTCTGGATGACGTTTGCATAACTGGTAAACTGTAAGAGATAGACCAAATCTTACTACACAAAAGATATAGATCTTGCTAAAAATACACAATTTATGACCCAATAATTTTTTTGTAAAGTGAAGCATTTCGGAGATATTCCTTGTTATTTGTGTGAGTTTTGGAAATCGAAATAGAACATCGTTATTCATTTTTACGTTTGTGGTGCAAACATAATGGAATTTGAAAGCGTTAAAAGATTTGAATATCGTATACGTATATTCCCCTTGTACCTACGAGGATGTAAGCAATAATTTCCGCAAATATTTATCTGTTTACCTCCACTAACATAAGAGCAATAAGAATGTATTTATTCTTCTTTTGGACAAATTACCAGTGCACCTTAGTTATGTTTTCGTGTTATCAAGTATAATTTGGAGGTTAAGATTTTCTAATTTATAAAACTGTCTTTTAGAACATTTAAATTGTATAAATAATTTGTACTTTGTATTTTAATAAAGAATATTAAAAAGTAGGAACCTTTTAAAAGTTTGTAATATTAAAACTGAGGCTCAATTTTCATTATAAAGTAGTACAACGCATTGCTCGTGCGTTACCAGGAGAGGAAAGCATACATATCTCGTAAAACTGAGTCAAGTTGCAGATTCGTAAAATTTTAATACATGCTTACATACTGGACCTTATAAATCCAAGCGTTTTCTATTGTTTGTGAAGTTAGGTACCTCGTGACGTGACGTGACGTGACGTTTTGCAGTGCCCCGTGGTGATGCGGCAACTACTCCGACACATGCATTGAGCGGGTAGCATGCCAAGCGCTTGCAGGCGCACACGATGTCTGACATGGTTCATATTATTGCAGAAGCGTGTTGGACATGTATGTGCACGCTTACAGCTATAAATCTCCCTTACATTACATACATTTGAAGTTTTAATTACTTTCGTAATGAATTCGTTGTTTTAAGCTTAAAATGTCATGCGAAAAATTAGATAACACAAGAGAATAATATTTTTATATTACAGACACTGGCTAACCTAAAAAAACACCAGTGTTTTTATCTGGCACTAGCTTCTATTTCATCCAGGGGCCTTCTGCGTGAACACACACACACACACACACACACACACACACACACACACACACACACACACACACACACACACACACACACACACACACATCCTTTACATGCATTTATTTTATTTTATCAATGTGACAAAGGATTTTAATTAAAATACTACACTTATGATATTTGTATGCCAATAGTATTATTATTATTATTATTATTATTATTATTATTATTATTATTATTATTATTATTATTATTATTATTATTATTATTATTATTATTATTATTATTATTATTATTATTATTATTATTATTATTATTATTATTATTATTATTATTATTATTATTATTATTATTATTATTATTATTATTATTATTATTATTATTATTATTATTATTATTATTATTATTATTCGTGTATACCATAACTTCTATATCTTAAACTTTTCTTAAGTAGAAAACTAGACGCATATATGAAGTCGATCATCTATTTGCATGCACGTATACATACAAGTACATTCCAAGAACGTTAGTAAAGGTTTTGGTTTTGTGTCTAGCATCTGCTACATTCGCTTTGTAATATGAAGCTTGGTATCGAATTTATCGACCGAGTTCAGTGGAGGTAAGGATTCGTTTCCAATATCCGTACCCTTGAGGTCATAAATAAATAAAACGTTTAGTCTAGCAATACGAGGTTGTTCGCAAATACAGTCTGTTGCCCGAGAAAGTGGAAACTGAATCTAAAGATAACAATACAACCAAATTTGTGTGCATCTGAAATATTTAAAACATCTAATATACATATGACACTATATCGAGAAACAAAGTTGTGATAGAGAACGATTCTTTTGTTGGTAACAGATACCAACATTACAAACCAATTGCTTAGAAATGAACTTCTACGAATAATTTTGAACGAACTTGCTCCACGTGAGCTATTAATATTGCTTGGCTCAGTTTTAGTTGTAATTGTACTTTAATTCATAAGGTGTCTCTACAGAGCTATACCCTATGTCCCCTGAAAGGGTTTAAGAATCCACAAATGAAGAAATTGTTCAAACTGATGCACAGTTTCCGAGACGTTTTCTAAGAATGTGACACTTTTTCTTTATCAACAGTATATTTTGTAGAAAGTTGGGTAAACGAATAACAATATATGGATAAAACCTTGAGGTATTTATCATATCTTTAAGTTAGTCTATTGCTTGCCTAAGGCCTTGAAGGGGAACCGCCTCTCCCTCCCCCCCCCCCCCCCCCGGGAGGTTATAATGTTGGTTATATGGCGAGAAATAGAGATAGGATGGTGCACGAGGTACTTGCAAAGGAAAGGTAATAAGCCAAAATATGAAAAATTATTGCTGGAGTGTGAAATGAGAAATAAGAGAAATCACAGCGTCACAGTTCAAGACGTAATAGTAGGAGAAACTTAAGAAAGGTAAAATTAATTCTGGATGGAATATAAAATTTTATGGACAAAGTTGGATTAATGGGCTTCTTTTCTTTCCTCCCCCCTGCGCGTGTTTTGCTCCCGATAGAGGCGCCATATCTGTTATCACTTCCACTTGGGGAACAACGGCATTAAAATATAAGGTGAAGATCGCTCTTGAGTTTGCAATCTTCTTTGCATTAAAATGTGGATAGACTTTTATTTTAATGTCCGATTATCAATACAGATCGGGGCATTAGAATTAGTTTTTACGCTCTCTACTCCGTATAATAATTATTGTATCCCACCTAAAAAATTTGATGTTGAAATTTTATCGGAAATATATTTTGAGGCCCCCTGAATCTAGAAAAGCATAACTCGAAAAGTCGGTTAAAAATTTGGTACTTAGGTTTAATATCTTTTAGGGATGCAACACTAGAATTTTGAAGAAAATTTCTCCAGCTTAAACTACCTTTATATGAAACATTTTTCAAAAATTAGTCAATGCTAAGAATTTTTAACCGGAAACAATTCATCGCCCTGCGAATGGTTTGAATCAACAATCTCGGGAATTACTCCTAAACCACGAAGGACAACCAGGAGGGAGAGGGAGGATTTTGAGAAAGCAAATGTCCTATGTACGCCAAAACTCCTGCTGACACTTACATTCCTAAATAGTCAACCAGGATGAAAGATGAAGTGGGGTGAAATGGGGAGGGGGGGGGGTAGCAGAGATCCAGCATTCGTTGCCGAAGCCGTTCCGCTTGGTTCCTTAGCGACCTAACTCAGCGGATAATAAAGTTGCTCATGTCCATTTACGTCATACGTCAAGTGCAGGGGAACAACGATTAATTCAGATACCTATTAAATATGACTACAGACTGCAACGAGGGCGGAAAACCATCATCATATATGTTTATGTTGCTTTGTTGGTAGAACTGCGTTCCACTGAATGATGGTCGTATGGCGTCCGGAGAAAATGTGGTCAAGGTCGCCTCGTATGCCACAAATACCACAAAATTGCTGATATCGAACTCGCAGTCCAGTGGTCTAACCACTCGGCCACGCTTCCGCAACCGGCAAAACCTATTAACTCGACAATGGTTTCACAGCAGCAACAAAATCGTATGTTGGCGTTAGATGCCCTACAGAACATTAGGTAATGTTATCAAACAGGACAATTGTGCTCGTGTTCGATTTAGAGATATCTCCTCCTATCTCCTTCACTATCTCTCTCTATTTCCCTCTCTCCCTCAACCGACCTCATCTCATCTCTCTGTGCAACTTGTATGTCATGTGACGTTTGGAAATGCAGTAATAAAATATAATGGTGATACTGTTTCTCAAAAAAGTGACAAAAAGTGTACATACTGTGCGATGTTTTGAAGCAGCTTGCTGCACAGCTGGAAATCCTTTTGTGGCAATGAAAGTGGTCGACGTTTTCGGCCTTCACCTCATTTCTTGAGTCAATAACTGCTCGCCCTTTGTTTTCCCACGGGACAGATTTCTGTCAGTTCAGTAACTGCTAGATTTTGTGTCCTTGGTTATTCGCAACGGCCTCATGTTTGAGTCTCTGTTATTTACTCTTAAGGGCTACTCGGAGTGGAAAGTAAACACACGAAAGCTTGCAACTTGGTTATTTAATGGACTCGTTCAAAATTGACTATGTAAGGTACAAACGGAGGTTCTGGGTTCCAACACCGTGTAGTGACCAATCTGCCCTATTTTGCACTTTCCCTCGTCCACAAGGTGAATATTGTATTGCACATTCGAGATATCCGTTTATCATGTGTTTTAATTTTGAAATACTTCTCATTAAATTCATTTGTCATTCAGTTGTTTTACGTGATGTCGTGAGTTAAATATTTGACTATCGCTTCCGTTTCCTGCGTCACCTCTTAACCTATCACAAAGTGTGTGAACGTTAATATTACTTAGAAAGATAAGCTTTTCTAGGAATAATATCTACAAGCTATTTGAAATACTGTATAGAGAAAGTCATGTGAATGTGATGACATATTTCTCTTTACACAACTTACTACTTTGAAAAAAATAACAAAGGTATTGGGGTTTATATTTATTGTAACTTAATTCACTTTGTGTCGTAATTTACTTATCAACTGTTTACGTTTTCATTGTTGCGGAACTTGACTCAAGATAGCAGAATTCTGCAATTATCTTTGAATGAGAGCAACCAAAATCGATTGTAAATATAGCTCCACAAAAGCGGTAATTTAAGGACAATATTACGTGTGAATGTGTAAAAAATCAGTTTTTTTTTTTGTTTGTTTCATGACTTATAAAATCTACAAGTTTTACGAATCCAATTATATATTACCATATGGGTGTTTTTAATATTTAAGTGCTTCAAATGGATACTTTACATTACAACTCCACAACAATTTAATCAAGAATTGGCCAGAGAGGTTAGAATCAATAAAATAAGCTCTAAGAGGAAATATGACGATCAAGAAACCATTGGAACAAACATATTATGGTGCAGGAATGTTTGATATTTTGTTGAGTTAGTCAAAAAACACATTAATTTAGTTTTTTTTGGCACGTTTGAATTTGACAGCTTGTGGTAGATAATTTTTATGTGTAATACATTGAATTTTTAAAATTTAATGCTTAAAGTGGAGTAATATTTGTTTCTATACAACACTTTTAGAGGTTCTATTTCACTGGATAAAAAACTAATCAGGTCATATTGTATCCTATTAAGTGCTCTATGTCTCGTAAAAAATTGGAAGATCTGTAAATAAAATTGTGGCAGTTGTGTATCCCTAACTAATAGCATTGGGTTTTGAAATTTAATTTATGGACCTCACTTAAAAATTCTATTGACAAACACTATGAAGTGATATTACGAGTTTTGTATTATCGGCATGTAAGAAACATATATTGGGTAGATGGTGCCTTATGAGGAAACTAAACCCCCTAAATTCTAATAAAATATTTTAATATCACTTAGGAGTCTTAGGACTATTGTATTCTTGTACTTCCGTTTTACCTATAAGAATAGGTTTACAAAATCATCTTTTTCAGTTCGGTGTGCTTTTAGCATGGAAAACAGAAGAATATGCATTTGTAAGAATAAGTTTTGCAAGAGGAATGTACGAGTTGAAAACATGATGTATTTTACCAAGTGCCACAGATACATAGCTGTAAGATTAATGCTACTCCAGACAGGGTGGACTTTTAGGTTATGTTGGTTTAAATAATACCATACTATGTTGAGTTATGAACTAACTACCGTTATGGGGAGGTTCTGCACACATATAAGGAAAGTGCTCGATGCGTTCACCTTTATGCAGCGTGCTACAGATATGATGGATTTAGTTTCCAGGAAAGGCCGGCGCTCCGAGCTGAACCTGAAAACAGAAAACTTGTGGGGAAGTCCAAGTTTGAAAAGATGAAAACAATGCTCGAGAGAGAGTTGGTGACCCGCAGTCGTCGCAGCAATGAAATATGCACTCGTGGCCTCATGTGAGATAGGAAGAACTTTTCCTGCCTTTGTGAGGGACAATACAAATACGTACTTCAACAGAGAAACTTGGCTTTCTGGCAAAGTAACTTTCATTCACTCCCACAAAGAAGTTAACGAGTCAAACCAGTAGTAAAATTTAGTTAATGAAAATTTTTTAGGCTTGACGAACTTTATACTGTGAAAGAAGCAAGTTATCATGGACTCTTTCGTCTATATTTAAGGGGAGATATTAAAATTGAAATAAAGTGGACATAAACAAAACCATTACGTTTTGACCGCAGCACGTTTGTCGCTTTCGCCGTCTAAATAGTCCCTTGAAAAAATACTACTGCTAAGGTTTGAAACGTCACTTAAGTGTTTCCCAAAGCACCAACTATTGAACACTAAGCTTAGTTGAAGTATAAGAATATGCAGTTAAGTAAATATATAACCAGTCTAACTCAATCGGCGCGCGCAACACCCATGGCGGAACAAATGAAGCACGGAAAAACATATGTTCTTTATCATCCTAGAAATATAACCTATAGGACAACAGCTCTTAAAGTATATGACTATTGGTTAAACCTACCGTGTTCCCTATTCCCCTTGCACCTACAATAAAATATATAATCAACAAATATTTATCTCCATTGACATGAAGTATCGGCGAACAGGCTTTTCTAAGAACGGTTTGTTAAAGAAGGGTTAGAGAAAGCCATGTGAATGTAACAAATCAGATTTTTACTTTCTCTGCTACATCTACTAGGTAGGGGAGGAAAATTCCTCCATCCTAAACTGCACTTTACATTGAAAATTTTTCGAACTTTTTTACTTCAAAAATGGTTCTAAAGATTTTGATTATATCTTTATTTCACAATATAATTTGAATTTTTTTGGCTATAGCCTGTGTAGTCCTGTTTACTCTTGATGAGTTTTGCTTAAGTGGTAAGAGATGGACCAAATCTTACTGTATAAAAAGTCTAGATCTCCTTAAAACACAATTATACTAAAATATTTTTTGTACTGTTAACCATTTTGGAAATATTCCTTGTTATTTGTGTGAGTTTTGCAGTAGTTATACTTTTCTTAAATGTGAGGTATTATTCACTTTTTTATTCTTGGCTGTGCAATGAGAACGGAAGTTAAACGTTTAGACTATCGCTCAAAGCGTACTGTATTCCCATGTTCCTCTTGCACCTACAAGACAGTCAACAATAATTTCTACAAATGTTTATCTCGAGTAATAGAAGAAGATAGAGAAATAAGAGTTTGTGAGAGAAAGTTCTGCGAGTGCAACACTCAGATTTTTTACTTACGTCTGGACTAGTGTTCTATTACCCGATGAAGAAACGATACCATTAATGGCCAAGGAAAACTTAATCAATAGCGATGTTATATTGCAATGGTCCAGCAGAGTAAGGGATTCTTGGTGGTGAGTGTGGCAAAACCTGGTCTTTATATCAGGCAATAAATACTCGTATATCTGGGCTCCTTCTAAATATAGGGTTGCTGTAACTGTCTGCAAGTTAGACAACTTTTTATATGTTCAGCAACCAGCCTCAAGCTCTAATATATCTGCGGCAAGTATTTTAATCCTGATAACGTACAGCTACTAGGCCCTTATCTAAAACTTTTATGTCTATAACGATGCCATTATTTCGAAGAAATCTGTCCGTGGCTCGCCAAACTTCCAAATCCTTAGTTACACTCGTATCACAGTTTATCACTCACTGCATTTCCATGAGGAATTCAAATCTTTTTCAGTTCTTATTCTGAATTGAATACAGAAATGTTTCAGGAAAGGTAGGATTTGCATAGATAATGCCTTCTCCCTTAGGCAAATAATCGAAAAACGCAGAGTTCAATCTGGAAACACATATAGTCTTTATAGATTTTAAGAAGGCTTTAACAAGTTATGCAGTATAAAATTATGGGAAATATGAGAAAATCGTGAGGCTATTATCAACTACTTTTATTGTTCCTATAATCTCGTAATATATTATCAAAAATATTCACTAACCTCAAAACCTGGTTAAAATACGCAGAAAACATATCTTTTACAGGTTTGCCAACATAAATCAAGTGACCAACATAAAAGCTTGAATTATTTATGCTTGAGCTTACGTATCCAAATTGATCTCATTCTGGATTAAATTCACAATGCAAACGCGAATCATATTGAAAATCGGATTGCACTCAAAGTGACTTAAATTCCCCATGGAAACGCTGTAACTGCACGTTCTTAAAACTCCACCTTTTATATGAATATTAAAACATCTTCAAAACGAAAATGAATTGTAGTTTGTTCGTCGAGTGGAAGTGTAGATTAATGAATTTACAACAAAAATAAAATTACGTTATAGTTTCGACGATGATGACGACAACGATGTTCATGTACACCTTGAATTGTCTGGAAGTGTTCTTCATTTTGGATAACTTTTGCAGAACTGGTAAACCGTAACAAAAAATTATAATAATGGAAAAAAATTAAATCTCAATATAGATATATAGGTGGATATAACCGTTTCCGAGACATTGCTTCTTATTTGTGTGAGTGTTCCAATACTTAGCTACCCTTCTCTCAAATGGGAAGTCGCTATTTATGTTTTATCTCTTGGCCATGCAAAGGAATTGTATTAATGCACTCCATGTTCTCCTTGTAGCTACAATTACCTCACAATAAGATAATTTCTACAAATTTTAATATCGATTAACATGAAATAGAGGAATAAACATTTGTTAAAATAGTATAAGAGTAGAGAAAGTCATGTGAGTGCAACACATCTGATTTTTTAAGCAAATATTGTAATATATAGCATATTAATAAATCAAAGTTGGTTTTTTTCCAGATAAATGTTAGTTTGGGGCTGGTGGGGGTCCATGAAAGTGGGATTCTTGGAAGACAGTAACCTTAGATTCAAATTTTGGTAGTACGTATTAGGTGAATGACAGTGATTTTGGGCGTAATCCTGGATAGAGGCATTCACGACCCTCATCAGACAGGCAGACATGTCGAGACCAGCAGCGTGTCGCAGGAGAACCAATTTACATGGTAAACCATACCGATACATGGTGCAAAGGAATAAGGTCGCCTTCAAGCTTTAACATTATCGGCTTAAACCAACTTGTTAGCAGCTTTCATACGGGGAACGAAAAGTTGCGGAGTGTGGGATATAGGAAGTTGAGGGTATCAATTTGTCACTTGATCACACCACGGACACTTGAACATTAGTTCGATAATGGCAACTTGATATTGTAAACGCAGCAAAAGATTGGAAAATCTCTTTTAGGGTATAATGAGACAATATTTCTCAGCAGTTGTCATTTGTTGCAGACGTAGATGAAATATCTTTATCTTTTGATTTGGAAGTAGCAGAGATTGGAAATCTTGCAGTTCAAAAAGACCAAGATCTTGTGTGTGGGAATGAACAATGCATTGAAAGATTTGCCCCACGTTTTTACATTACACATTGGTCCATTTTACAATTATTGGTGCCTTCTGAGACAACAGATATAATAATAATTTAACCACTACGTTACTTATGAATACAAAATGTTGTGTGAAACGTGCTGGGACATTTGAATGGAAGAGAGAACTGGAAGCAATATCAAAGGTGAGGTTAGGGCCGTTGTTGGTGGTATTTGGAGCCTTTGATATGCGCCGTTAACCTCGGGTAATTACCGCATATTATCAAAGCGTTTAATGCACTGCCTCATTAAGCGACCTGACTCTCTCCTCGTACAGAAAATTCATTTATCCTTTACTGTTGTAATAAAACGTTTTAATGTTCACATGGAACAGTAACATCTACATGTGATACATAACAAATATATGTTCATCTAAATGATAGAACGCACAAATAAGTTTACTACTTTCTAAACTATCACTCCAATCTATATCACCTTTTAACCCTATACCTGTGTTGTATTGAAACAACAGTTTTATGAATTTGAACTCAAAGTATTTACTAGTTTTTAATTATAAGTTGTCAGAAATACGAAATTATTGGTAACCTCAAAATGCAGCACACGATGTTCTTTTTTTTATAACCTATATTGCTTCCAAGACACGAAATACAAATCTTTCATATACTTTCATTCTGCCATTTTTACTTTATGGGAAAAACAAATTTAAAATTTTAAAACTTTGTTTTTGTAAGAATTAATTCATTATTATTTTCAACAACCGTGAATCTAAATCTATTTATGGTACTTAAAACTTATATCATAGTTTGGTTTATTCACGCTTTTAAAATAGGTGTAACTGTTTCGATGAAAATTGCCTTCCATACCACATTTTGAATATGCAAAAATGCCTCTTTAAATTTAAGTTATAAAATTACAATAATGTTTTGGTAGCGTTTTATACCTTGAAAGTGGCATAAAGCCCCCAGGCCCATAAGTTCGACCTTCCTGCGTTTTTATCGGTCTGGGTGACTCGGTTGGACGCTGGCCTACTGATCTCAAGGTCGTGGGTTCAAGTCCGGCCCAGACCGATAGTTTTTAAGTGTGCTTAAGAACGACAGCTCCATGTTAGTAGATTTACTGGCATGTAAAAGAACTCCTACAGGACGAAATTCCGGCACACCGGCGACGCTGATATCCCGGAAGTTGACAGCATTGTTAAACAATAAAACATTTTTAACTTTGTTAATACTTTGCCAAATTATTTACGTTTATAATAGCGTTTTTTCCCTTCTTAGTTGGAAATTTTTGAATACGTTGCAATAACCTATATAATACGAGTAGCTGTCTGAATATATTCCATAGATTCTATCCTAAAGTAAAATTTAACTCTGTTAGCCGTGTAAAGTATACAAATACGCATCGCTGTCTTACTCAGGGTTACTGCATATAACAGTCCCAACTAAATAAGAAAATATCTAAATCATTTCTCATAAAGTTTTTAGGGGAGGCCGCTACGCACTTGTTTTTCTTCTCCGCGCTTCCTGAATTACCTCAGACTTTGTTTCGCTGAAGTAGGGAAACGAAACCAGAGGTTTTAATTTTTATTTATTTTTTTCTCCTCAACAGCCACACAGAAAGCTTAATTTATTATTCATGAACGTGCCGGAAAAGCGAGAAAAACATTAAAGAGAGGTTAGGATTTATTTTGCTATACATATAAAATGCACAGTACAGTGTGTGACAAAAGTTCCACACAGTCCAACTCAGTGAGTCTGGGCTAGAGGAGTAGCATAGCCTTTGGTTCCCGAGATCGCGGGTTCAAACCCAGTGGGGATTGATGGATTTTTGGGGCATAAAAATCCATAGCATAGCTTCCTTCGGAAGGGAAGTAAAGCCAGTGATCACATGTCGTAGATTTCACCGGAAATATGTTTTGAGAGCCCCTGAATTAATTTTGAGAATGTTCGCCTGTGAGCCAGTCCACACAGCTGGACACTTAAAGGATACAAGATGATAAATCCTTATCTCGGCGAGCGAAGTTGCAGGAAGCCACGCCCACCTGGTAGATTTATTGTCTAGCACTTGTTTGGCTTCTAGCTCTCTGGGGAGTTTCTGAATTCATTAAGTTGTAACCACAGTATTATCCCAAGTTTACTCTTCTGCAAGCCTTGTTCTCAGCGCTAATTAGCTAAAAAATACACTACTACCTTTGTAAACGAAAAGAACGGAAAACTGCTGAAAGAAGATTTGAGGTTAGGAGCTGACTCGCATATAAAATCCTCCCTGTTTGTCTTCCGCACCAAACACCTCTAATATTCAATGGTTTTGAAGTTACTGTTTTGGCCATATCCTAACTAGGGATTCTACATGATGAGTTTAACAATATGTCTAACACAATTATTAACAATAAGGAACCGTTTCGCTGACAAAAAAATAATTTCTTCTTCTTGACGAATTGATATAAGTGGTTTATTATGTTGCACAAACACTGTTACAGTGCTTAATGTATTTGTACCTTGATTTGAATTAATTTAGTCACATTTTATTGTTAGAATTTTATACAAGGTTTAATAAGAATAATGTATACAAGTTACATAAAAAGAAGTTGATACTGGTTAGACAAAGTCAGCACGTGATGAATATGCGCACCAGTAAATGAAAAATTTGTTTGATATATGTATGTGCTGGAGATCGTTGAGTGTATTCATGTGTTTCTGTGGATTGCGTTGGACTGGTAGAAGCGCTTCTAGTTTTGAACATGCACAAAGAATAGAGGAACTCAGCTGAATCTGGATGTAGATTGCTGGAGGGGGGGGGGGTCCTTTTCACTGATGAGAGACAGAACAAAAGCGCACAATCTCTTGAACGAACGAATGGTCAGTGAAAGCCCTGACTGACTTCCCCAATGTTGAGCCATCATAAGCCGCCTTTTCACACAAGAGTGGCTTAAAGTGATCAAGTAACTGAACTTGGGCCATTCTTGCACTGTTCTAGCCTGCGGGAGATTCTCCAGATCTCATATCCACTGCAGTGCTAAAACTGTGATTCATTTATTAAACATTGAAGAGAAGGGCGTGGGCATCAGGAATTACGGCTCCTTAACCTAGGAAGTGACTGTCATCTGTTTGCTACGTGCCCACAGCCAAGGTGTTAGGTCTTGAGCGTTAAGGTTATGTAGTCAAGAGGGACACCTCGTGCCTACATAGATCTAGTGTGGCCACATGTATGATATACAAAAGGCAGGATATTCCCAGAAAATTCCAACATTTTCGATGTATACTGAAGATAGAGGCTTACGCTGTTTTTGTAATTATTTTCTTAGTGTTTCAGAATTTCTGTGTTACTGCTACATAAATAGCTCTGTTGACCGTGATGTGTGTTTTAGTGTTTACTTGTTTACACAGTGTTGTCCAGCCGTTAATTAACATGCATATCCTGCCTGCTTTCCACAGTACAACAATACACCTGTTGCTAAAACAAGAACAATGTCAATTCAAATTACCACTGTAACTGTTAGTTACATTATAACTAAGCTAAAATAGTTTATATAAATAAAGGACACACCACATTTGCTGCAAAATTGTACAGCAAGTCGCTTTTCGAAGACTATGTTTATTTCTGGTAAGTTGCCTGTACTGTTTGGATTTTAGATATGAATGTTCGCGAAGTGTTTACTGAAAGTATTAAGACGGTTATATTTTTGTAAGTTTTGATAAGTCAATGACAGTAATATGCTTTATACGCTTAATATATTACAAAAATAAACAATGTTTATAGAAAGTCGTGTGAATGTAACATTGGATATGTTTGAAGTAATTTATTTGCTGCCGCTATATTGAGTAAATGAGGGTTGTTCTCGCAGCTGGCACCTGACAGCCTGTTTACGATATTTATATTAATGTAGTGGAGCAAGGCGAGTGAGGAGCAAAACAAGGACACAAATAGCAGTAATGTTGCAATCTGTCACGGAGGGGAACGTGACGGAACATCTAGAGTCGGTTTACTGCCTTGCCAATCTAATAAAAAATTCTGACAGAGAATGATGCCCCTTGTTAAGTCTCTCTAGTGTTTTAGTCTACAGCCATATTACTCATCTACATCCCGTACCAAAAGTGGTGTTCATCGTACGGTACAGGCCACGGGTACACTTAAAAACTATCGCTCTGGGGCGGATTTGAACCCGCTACGTTGGGATCAGTAGGCCAGGGTCTAACCGAGTCGTACAGACCGACAGAGTAGAGAAAGTCATGTGAGTGTAACACATCAGATTTTTCAATGTGGGTTCCCTAATCTAAATATCAATCTAGCCAGATTCCCAAAAATTTTGTTTGCGTCACTTAAGACTTGAGAATTTTTATAAGTAATTTGCTTGCAGTAAAATACATTTCAATTCGATTATTGAATGCCTTGCATTCTTATTTCCTCTTATTGACATTTGTGTCATTTGATAACGTAGCAATATGTGTTGGTTTTAGGTAAATTGTAAAATCATTTATGGATACTAGGAATAGGACAGGTCCCAATATGGAACCTTGAGGAACTGCATAGTTAATTATGTATTTCTGTATTGGAGCAATAATTAGTTCAGATGTTTTGTTTGTTAGTTTTCTAATTTCTACCATTTATTTGCGATTATTTAGGTAAAAGTGAAAACATTTCCACGCAGTACTTCTTGTCCTATATGAATCCAACTTTTGTAGAAGTATCATATCAAATGCTTTTGTTAAATCCAATAAGAAAACCGTTCAGTCATTATCATTATCAAAAATTGCAGATATAGCGCATTTTCCTTTGCACAATCCATTTTGTAAGGGCGCTAATGATCAAGTAGTTGAGAGGCCTTAAAGCTAAATCATCATTAGCGAAAACCATGCAAAAATTAGAGATAGAGTTAGCCGAAAACGAGATTCGAATCCGGAACTGCCCGAATGCGAGGCATCCCTTCATTGCAAGTACAAGAGCGTTCTTCCTGCTTTAAGAATGCTGGTCACACAATATGACCCCATCCATAGTGATTACTTATGGGGGGAAAGGGGTAGTGGTCAGGTCGGGAAGAAGAGTGGACACGATATTTGCCACTTACATTGTGAGAACACAAAACCACGCCCTTATGGTTTTACAGTGACCTACTATCATTTCTTTTGTGTTTTTTATTGTTGTCCAGTATTTTTATGAGAATTTCACAACAATCCAGCGACGATACAATGCAGTCACTCGTAAAAAAGGAGTTGTATAAGGTTACCTTGCGTTATTCTAAGGAAATCAGGCCTTTTTCTGAGTTTACTCCTCTGTAATCGCCCAGGAAATCGCTTCTCACAATAACAAAGCTCTGAGGATGGGCCTAGACCAACAACAGCATTCCCAGACAGATAATTATCTTAATTATTTAAGATAAACATAAAAAAACATGCACATGAATAATGTTTTTATTTTACGCCAGCTGAAACACCCGATGTTGCCCGAAGTCTGACGATTTTATCCCTACAACAATTACTTACGTTGGATACTATAAACTAAACAAATGAACAAGCACAGCGAGAAATCATACGCCAAAGCAGTGTTCAACAACGCCAAACACCATAGGAAGAAAAGCAAGTAGAGAAAACTATGTCAATCATATAGAAAATTGTATAAATTCCTTGCAGAAGAGGTGGTAGAGAAATAAACGCGATTGTGTTTCTTTCTGATGCATATATTAACGACTATATTGCTTATTTTGTGCGTTTTCATAGTTATACATTTATGCATTATTGCACTAATTTTGAAAATGATGACAGGATCTTTTAAATCATTACGTTTAATGGCAACAATGACCACGCCTTTTCTGTGTTGGGTCAGCACCCTCGCGAACGTAAACCGGGAAATAATGTGTAATCAATGTTTTGAATATGTGTGTGTGTATTCATATATCGCGTTATTTTGGCTAGTGGCCAGGAGTTTTCCTTCCACTGTCTAGGTAATATATCAATGTCGAATTTGCTCAAGCCCCGTGTGTGTGTGTCAATATTATCTTCAACAGAAATTAATCCCCACTGCAACCTGTCAGTTCTCCGAAGGTTTGACACGTGTCTCAGCCAAGCAAATAACGCTACTCCTGGAGTGTAAGGATCTGGTTTTAAGGCGCGTTCCCCTCTTCAGCGTGATTTACACATGCCAATTTTATATGCACTACCTATATAACAATACCTCACATAACCAAACAAATATATAACATTAACAGCTTCAGAGCGGATTATCTTGGTTCATTTTGCGATGTCGCCCGTACATAAGCATTGTTCTGATCTAGCCGCTTTCAGTGGATAGGTTTAAGCCAGTATTAATAAGCAAGTATAACACACAAGACTATACAAACAGACTTGCTTGATCCGCAAAGCAATGACTTAGCAATGAATCACGGGAACGTGACTCGAATACTAATTATGTAGATTCTGGGCCAACACTTGCCCCCACGAAATCAAGGCAACGTAACATTTATCGGCGACAATATTGTTCAGTTCCCATATTTCTGACTAGTTTTTCTTGTATACTGGATGCAAAGAATCGGGTTAAAATATGTTTTTGCTTTTGAGATACACAATGAAGATTTCTACTCTAGTCTTCAAGTACGAACAAACACAACAACCGACAGTTGACATTCGCAGCCGATAAACTGTAGCCTTGGGCAGATCATTCAGTACTAATTACATAGCTGAATATACCGAGGCACAAAGTGACTGCTCGAGGTAACCTAATTGTTGTCAAAAACAATAGTCTGCGACCACCAAGAGAACCAATTGTCTTAATACTCTCAGCTATTAATTATAAAATTCACTCATTTCTGTCACCTGGACCACCATTCGCTATTAACCAATCTCAGAACATACAAAGAAAATAAACCAAACACTTTTTATATGAGGATTATCAAAATATTGTCGCGCCGGCCAGGATAATAGAACCTACGGAACAATAGCTATTGTGTGGTACTCCGGTATCTAGACTCTTCTACCACAGTCATTCTCGACAGTTCCACTTCTAGAACTACCTCATTATGTGAGGACACTATATAAGGAACTCACTAAGAGAAAGAGTCGGTCCAGTCGTTCATGTAGTGAAGTGTTGGAGTGAGTAAAACGTATACGAAGAGTTCAGTTGTGAATCGTTCCGAGTAGTAGTTCAGTGGGAGTTGTAATCTGACAGTTCTTTATTGTGATTCGATTTGACGGTTCTTTTACTCTGATATTGTACAAAAAGCGATCTAAGTGTAATGTTGGCACTGCGCTAACTGACTAGGAGTGTGATTAGCAGCGACTGGTGATTGATCATGTGTTACAATATTATGTCACTGGTATCTGGTGCCGTTATAAGGATATTCTATCCTTTTCTATACCACAGTTTTATTAACGAGGTAAGCGCTTAAGTTTTCTTTACCAAAAATGTCCGTTTCTCAAGAAGTCAGGCAAGCAACAAATGCTGCAGAACTTATAGGTATACCGCGCAAGTTTCTCCGAGGATGGATGAACGAAAACCCTTAGGAGAAGCTGGATTTGCATACAAAGAGTGTCTCTTACAAAACACCGTATGACATAAGGGAATTCTGAGCGTACGACTTTTCGCACTGCCACGGAAACTAAAAGCGTAAGAAAGGGCATTTGTGCAGGGCGCAGATGTTACTACAGAAAAATTAAATAAAAAGCGCATCACCTCCAGCTGCTTTGCTCTACAATTGGGGAAATCGCCCCAGCACTTGGATGATATTCCTTGCCTTTATTTTGGCTCGAATTCCTCCGCAGGCTTTGAGATAACAATATTAGAGTCTACTTCTCCGCATTATGGGTAATAGAGGGGAAGAGAAAGGTATAGACAGACGGACGGACGGACAGACAGACCCACAGACAGACAGACGTATCGTAAACATTTTTACTTTTTCTACTGGTAAGTAGGGGAAGTATTGTATTCCACCCAAAAATTCCATGTGGAGATTTCACCGGAAATACATGTTTTGAGGCCCCCTGAATCCAAAAAAAAAAGCATTTTTAGAAAAAGGTCCGTGTGTGTCAGTCTGTCAGTCTGTGGACAGCATAGCTCAAAAACGAAAAGTCGCTTAAAAACCAAAGTTGGTATTTAAGTTTAATGTCCTTCAAGGATGCAACACGAAGATTTTGAAGGAAATAGCCCCACCCTAAACTACCCTTTACATGGAAAAATTTTTGAAAATTTTGATTTTCTTGAAAATGGCTCTAACGATTTTGATTAAAATGTCGTATGTTTGAGATATTTTTATGACAAATGAAATGTATATCTTGAATTTTCTGGCTATAGCCCCTGTAGTCGTATTTACTCTGGACTACTTTTGTATAACTGGTAAACCGTTAGAGATAGACCAAATCATACTATACAAAAAATGTAGATCTTGCTAAAATAGAAATTTATCTTTCAATAAATTTTCTTGTAGGGTGAACCATTTCGGAGATATTCCTTGTAATGTGTGTGAGTTTCGGAAAACTTGGAACTTTCGTGAAATGGATCATCGTTGTTCATTTGTTTTATATGTTAAGTGTGCAAAGAGAACAGAATCTCAAACATTTGACTATCGCACAAAGCCTATTGTATTCTAACATTCCTCTTGTACCTACAAGGAAATAAGCAATAAGATAATTTGTACAAATGTTTATCTCAACTAACACGAAGAGGATATAGGAATAAGAGTTTGTAAGAATTGTTAGTACAAGAGTAGAGAAAGTCATGTGAGTGCAACACATCATATTTTTACTTATATACTGTAACTATTGGTACTCATGTATTCCACAAAAAATTGGATAGCGATATTTCACCAGATTAAATACATTTTGAGGCCCTCTGATTTCAATAAAAGCATTTTAGAAAAAGTTCCATTTATGGATGTATTTAAAGCAGTCGCGTTATAAATAACATGTATATTTGTGTTTAAAATTTCTCCCATGGGTTCTGAAGTGTTCTCCATTCTGAGTAGCTTTTGTATAACTGGTAAAATGGAAGCAATGGACAAAATCTTATTAAACAAATGTATATCCTGTGAAGGACATTGGCAGATCGATTTGTTTTGAGAAGTAAAATTTTTGGTGCAATGAGAACTAAATGCTCGACAGCAATCACAATTCATAACTATGCTTGCATTTTCTCTCTTATAAATTGAAAGCCGTTTGTTTGAATAAGGAAAGACCTTCTGTGGTCTCTTGTTGATCTAGGGAAAGCCCCTCTGCGTCGTGTTAGAGGCGTGCAGAATGTGGACATTTACTTGATTCTGGTCACGTGTTCGCCGACTGTAATACCACTGTCCATTAAGTGTTTTCTGGACGTGTGTGGTAATTAAACCACTTACTCACCCAAACCGCTTTCATTTGTACTCAGAAAACAGACTATTGATATCGGAGATACCCACTAGCAAACAGTTCATACCTCTCAATGGTTTTATTCTTCTTCTTTCACTTCAAGGAATAGACTTTTCCCTACGTCACAATACCCACGTTTTCCTTGCTTTCCTTTGTTTCTCCATCCTTTAGGTCTATAGTTTGTCTATTGTGTAACTATTGTTTCTGTTCCCATTCTTCCCACAAAGTCCCCCACCTTGTTTTCCCTTCCTCTGTTCTTTTATTCATACTATATATGTTTAATTCCTTCCTTATTACCAAATTTGATTTCTCAAATTACAATCTTTTACTTCCTTTAGGAATTTCATTTCTGCGGACCGTATCCTTCTTTTATCTTTCTTAGTTATTGCGCAGGTCTCACTTCCATATTGTAACAAAACCGGCGAATTGCGAAGTTCGTATGCTTTTATAACACTTCACTTCCTCTAAATTTAACTACAAATGCACAATTTCCTTCCCATTGTTAACACAGTTTATAAACTTTTCTATTATTACTATTCACATTGTTCTTCCGACAATCTTTCTCAGTCTTTCAATGTCTTTCTCCAGTTTCACTGTCTCTTATACCTTTACTATTAAGATACAATCACTCGACACACGCACACACACACACACACACACGCACACCCACACACACACACACCACACACACCACACGTCGTCTCCTCTCGTCCGTATATTGTTGAACGATCTAATGTCATAATATGTAAGCATTGGTGTTTTTTAATTTATAGAATTTTATCTTTCCTGGGTTTGTTTGATAATCTTCTATTTATGTTACCACATATCATTTGAAAATTAGCTTATTGGAGATGTCATAATCTTATAACACATGCTAGTAAGCATATATTATTATTTTAGAGCACATTGGGTATGTTCATTTAAAGGCAATAATCTTGCTTTTATTTTCTGACATTTTGAAGATGAATGGTTTGCTTTTTAAGTCCAAATAATGTAGAGAAATTTGTAAATAATCTTTTGTATAGTTATCAATGAATAGTATAGAGTTTAAATATTTACTTTTAGCTGTCCATTTTATTCCTAAGTTAACCTCTTACTTGAATTGTCTAACGTGTTAACAAATGGGTGAAAGATTGCATCCTTATCTTACGCCTCTTTGGTCCCACTTTTTCTTTGCCTGTATTAATTAAATTTATTAAATTATTAAATTTATAAAAGTACGCAAAGTAAAGAAATAGGCCGGATATTCTTGTTATCGTGGCAGAAGCTGCAACATGTGGCAGAACTGAACTCGTGAACCTGTGTTCTGGGAGCTTTATCAACACTTTTAACAACCCTTTGGTTAATGGGGTGATTTAACTAAGTTAACGGAAGTTCCGGTAACTAGTTTGACCTGCGCAGAAATGAATTTAAAGCGTGACTTGGGGAAAACTGTCCATAGTGTGACGTAACGCGAGGAGAATCGTGTTCCAATTATAGAGAAGCGAAGGTGGTGTGTAAAGAAGGGATGATAATTTATGATCCACCTCTTATCACGTGTAATTGGTTCTGTCCGAGCTGGGAACAGGCAAGAACAGCCCTGTCACTCCCCAGCACTCCCCAGCATAGCCTTAAGTTTATTGGTTATTTGTTGTCAAGTATCCCCTACATAAGATTGATAACACCAATGAACCTCTTTCGTGCTGCATTCATATGAGTTTCTCTGCCCATTCTTCAGGAAACTATTCTTACAAGAACTTGTTCTTATATCTACTTCACGTTTGTACAAATGCTTTTATTACACCCTTCTTTCTGGGTAAATACGAGAGTACTGTAGGCTTAAACAATAGTCAAACATTTTAAGAGCTAGTCGTTATCTGATAGCTTTGAAATTCCGTTCTCTTTGCATGGCCACAAGCGTGACTTCCAATTTTAGAGCGCAATCTGAGCGTATGCCCGAATCCACTGATCGGTATATCGATATTGGAATACTGTCGATATTCGATAACTCGTTTGCAATCTAACTCCGCAGTTTTAATTTATCTTCAGTTTTTATTGTTTTGGGTTGGCTACCTTCGCAACATATTTTACTTCCGATTCTGCGATACGATCTTACACAGTTTTGCATATCAGATTTTATTCAAACATATATTCCCTATCGTCTAGTGGCTTTATCTGCTATTCTGCTTTACATTCTGTTAAAAGCGTTAAATTATTGAATTGCACTTCTCCGGATTGATGTGCCGAATCGGAATAGTCGTAGCTTTAACAGAAAATTAATTTCCCTAAAATGTCACCCGTGCAAAGAAATGCGTGGCGATAGTTTGTATAGATACAAGAACAAGCTTTTGTAAAAATGGTTTGAGTAGAAAAAGTCATCTGACTGCAACACATCAGGGTTTTTACGCTACTATCGTCCAAAGAACAGCATTATTAAGCTGAGTTGCCAACGTTGTGCAAAATTTGAATATTTTTCCCTGTGTTCAAAGAAAGAAATTCGACTTTAGTACGCTATTGGTTAAAATAACATTTGCAAATGCGCTTGTAAACAAGAATATTAATGTTGCCACTGCCCAGTTTACCTTGTTCAGATAACCTGAGCTTAACTGCTTTATTTATTGTTACGTAAACCATTGCATTATTGAACATATGAGAGTCATTGTTGTTGCAGTAATCACATTGTAAGGATTCTTAGATATCAGCCAAGATAGCACTTCAGGTTTTTTCCATGTATTGTTTGGAATGCGCTGCGCTCTTACTGCATGGTAAGAGGCACTGTCCTTTATCACACTTTACCAGATCTTTATAGCCACGGTAGAATACTTCACCGACAACTTACTCTGGAAGCTTGCTGTATATAAGGAGCATGGTCCCGAGTGATTCAGTATCGTGGAGTAGAACACTTGCTCTACCAGTAGACACATGGTAGAGGAAGTAAAACTTCCAGCACAAACGTCCACACGTAGTAGGGAAATTTGTTGCAGTGTTATGGCAGTATGGTCTTAAGCCTGGGTAGTTTCACAAAGGAAATTGAACACAAGGTCAGATTATTTAATAATGCCAACCGCAACAATACAATACAATACAATACAATACCTCTGATCGTATTATTATTTGTACAAGACTGTATCGTAAACATAGACGATTTTGTGAAATTCCATTTTTGCCTCTTTTTGCCGCGTAGTGAATGCAAATACTCCTTAAGCGAGTGGGGTTGGGAATTAGCTCTTACCTAAAGCTGAGCTTCTCTGTCTCTCATTTTTTCTCGTCCCATCCCCTCCCCTCCCCTCCCCTCCCTCAGTCTGAAGAGAAATTTGAGCAATTTGCCTCAGGCCTGGCTGATGATAGCGAAGTGAATGGGCTGCTGGAGTAGATTTCTCCGTCTGCTCCCTAGATGCGGGGTGCTGAGATATTACGTGAGCGTTGTAAATTTATTGAACCCGTGGTTTTCACACTGTGGTCGTGGGCCGCAGCAATCCTTTGTGGTCCGGCAGCGTTCGCAAACAACCGAGTGGGAAGGAAGTTATAAGGAAATGAGGTCATACCACTCTTAAGGGCTCTCTAAGCCTCCAGACATAAATACATAGATTTATCTTTAGTTTATTATTGTTACTTTATGTTTACTTGTAGTAAGCTCCTTACAGACTCATATTCCTTTACGTTCCTCTTCCTTGTAGATGCAAGAGGAATATTTGTGCGATAGTCAAATCTTTTTAACCTTTGAGATTCCGTTTTCTTAGCACGGTTAACAAATAAAACAAAATGAATAACAATGTTCCATTTGACAGAAGTATGTTTTCCAAAACTCACACAAACAAGAAGGAATATCTTCGAAATGGTTCACCCTACAAGAAAATTTATTGAGACATAAATTGTGTATTTTAGCAAGATCTACATTTTTTGTGTAGTAAGATTTGGTCTATCTCTAACGGTTTACCAGTTATGCAAAAGTCGTCCAGAGTAAATACGACTACAGGGGCTATAGCCAGAAAATTCAAGATATACATTTCATTTGTCATAAAAATATCTCAAACATATGACATTTTAATCAAAATCGTTAAAGCCATTTTCAAGAAAATAAAAGTCTTACAAAAAATGTTCCATGTAAAGGTTAGTTTAGGGTGGGGCTATTTTCTTCAAAATCTTCGTGTCGCATCCTTGAAAGACTTTAAACTTAAATATCAACTTTGGTTTTTAACCAACTTTTCGTTTTTGAGTTATGCTATCCACAGACTGACAGACACACACACACACACACACACACACACACACACACACACACACACACACACACACACAAGCACACACAGGGACCTTTGTCTAAAAATGTTTTTTTAGGATTCAGGGGGTCGAATTTTTTAGTGAACTTAGTAGAGAAAGTAGAAAAGTCGATGTGCCATATTTACACAACTTTCAATACCAAAATCCCCGAGCCTGTGCTCACATTCGGGAGGTTCTCTGTTCGAATGTCGTTGGGCTGGTCTCTGACATAGCTTTTATTATTTCCCGGGGTCGGTATGTTTATTATATTTTCATGCACATGAAATATATGTTTTCAACTTTCTGGGTTTAGCCCATGAAGTTCTCTTAATTCTGGATGATTTTCTCATAACTGATTGCATATACATCTTTGTAGAGTTAACCATTTCAGGGATATTCCTTATTATTTATTTCAGTTTTCAAGTAAAAATGGTTTTCTGAAATCGAAAGAGGTTACTCAGGTTTTCCTCCTGTTCTTGCAAGTGGAACCTAATTTTAAAGTCATCATATAGCGAACAGCTCTCAAAAGATTCGCGATAGCTTATGCTTAGTGTATCCCTACTATCTACATATAATGTAATGAAAGCACTTCTTCAAATTTGTATCTGGTTTAGCGTTCTGTAGATAAAAGAATGAGGTTTTTAAAATAATTTGTTGAAGAAAGGGTTGAGAAGGTCATGTGAATGTAACACCAAGTTGCAAGAATGTATTATATTCTTTACTGTGTTGCCCATTTGGAAGTGAACAGTTTTTACTGTTGGAAAAACTAATATTTACTTCATGTAATGAAAAGCTACGGGTTAGTAGTGCACTCTGGGGCAAGCGGACCTAACTTTTTGTGATTGCAGTGTGTTTGAAGAAGGCAGCCAGGCAGCCTTTATTATACTGACGTTTCTAGACTGATATTTAAAGCTGCATTGTGTACGTTTTTGTGATCCTAATTACCTCCAGGGCCACACATTTGGATTTGTTTCCCTTCTGCTTACAAGTAATTTAATCCTCAGCAACGTTCTACCAGTCTACTATACGCAAAAAGTAAACTGGAAACTGTGGGATACCGCAACTGTTGTTAATGTTTCTCTGTTTCTCATACACACACACGCATGCGCACACACACACACACACACACACACACACACACACACACACACACACGTCTCCACTTTCAAGAATTGTACCAACCCTAAAAAAGAAAAAAAATTGCTCATTTTAAATATCGTAAGAAATGACAAGCCCAGTTACATGTTATTTAACTTTATTTCTTCTAAAGCTGAATTTCAATTCACAGTTTGCGATTTTACAACTCACAGCTGTTTGCTTGTATCGTAATGTTTACACAAATTTCACATAACTCACTCGACAATTAACTAATTACTCGATCCGTGCCAATTCGCTTATATGGTCCGGACGAACTACCGGGGGATTTTTATGGAAATAGAAGTTTCTCAAAGCTTCTCGCAACGGCATTTGTTTTGGGCCGCCAATTCTCGCGTGTTACTAGGGACAATCCTTTGCGTTTTTACTTTCTAGAAACTATAAGTATTGAAGTATTATATCTGCTAACTTCGCAAGTATCTGTACATTTATTGTTTTAAACAACTGTTTTCGAAATAACAATGTAAGTTGCCGAAATGCTAAACGGTGAATCCCGCCAAGATGTGATAAACCCAGTGCGGTCTTTAAGCGCTCGGACGGCCGATATTGAATGACAGTAAAACATTATTGTATAATGTAAAATACTAAGATACGAATTTTATCAATGTTTTATCAGCACGCCCGCTCCCCCGTGTGATAAGCCGACTGCTTGTCCTTTTACTCAGGAGAGTTACTCAATTCGCATCACAAGGCTGAGTGCACCCCGGACCGGTTTGGAATGCCGTATTTGAGTCGCTTCAACTTGGCTACGCCGGTGGATGGCGTATTGTTGAAAAGCTTACAACAGAGCAATGCATATCTATTGTTGAGTGTATGCACCGCGCTCCTCGTTTGTTACCTAGCAACAGTAAACAAAAGACATAAGAAGCTCTATCTCGGAGTAGGCATCTCGTATTTTAGTCTTTTCATTTTTGTCATAATTAGCTATTGCAACTAAAGATGAACATTTTACGATATAAGGACAAAGGCAATTCTTTTCATAAAGTTACTCGTATTTTGTGGTAAATCGCAAGCAAGCATCAGTGCACTTCAAAGCCCATTGTGTATATCTCGAGCGCTTCCATATTTTATTTTCTGAAGAAAGATGGTATCTTTTGTTGGGTCAAAGGTTCAACTCCCCAGAGAGAGCTCAGGGGCATGAAAACAAAGAGAGGCATGCTTGTCCCTGGGCTATGCTGAATTCTTCTGTACAAATAAATAGCAACAAATTGAGAACCACGAGATTCCCAGATGAGGGTAGCAGCCCCTGGAAGATATAGGGTAGCATTTCTCAAGGGTTAACTTCACATTCTTACCATTCAAAAACTTGCTACGAAAATTATACCCCTATTTTTTTAACATAAAATTATCTGACACAAAGCAATCGTAATCTAGTGAAAGAAATACAGTTGAGAAAAAAATCTGATGGGGGGGGGGGGCAGCAATTCATGACAAGTGTAATGAATGTGCTGGCGCGTTGTCACTTAGAAGAGCCGCAATCATTGAGAACGCTGTGCTCTGTAGGCAATACGCTGAACTCCTCAGTCCAGCGCATAACGGACGTCCAGGCGACTTGGAAAACTACAAAATTACTTCTTCTGTTATTGCACTCACTAGACAATTATTATACAGTTTTATACTTTTAATTCACAGATGACTGTATTGCACATATCCCATCCGCAATACATATTTTGAGATCCACTGCGTCCAGATAAAGCATTTTATAAAAAGACTAAATGTGTTCGTGTTTGTGTGCTAAAAATACAATTCAGAAACCGAAACTCTGGTAAAAAAAAAAAAAGAACACAAATTTTGTGCATTAACGGGATAGCATTTTTACGTGGTAGATAAGTAAAAAATACATAAACTATTTTTAGAAAATTAAACATGTTAATTTTATTTCTGATGCAAAATGTATTAAACGTATGATTATTTTATTCAAAATTGGAGGATTGAATGTTGCATCATTTCTGGCCTTAATATTAAAATGGAATAAGGGAATTTATGATCTGTTTTAAAGATTTAGGCTTTAATGCTTATAAAATCCTAAGTGCTTTGCACATGGAAAATTCATTAGATGATTAAGTATTTTAAAATGTACCTAATATATGTTACAGAAAGTATTAAATGAGCTTAGAATAATTGATTATTTAGTGGAAATATCGATTAGTTTATAGTTGAGGCAAGTTGTGGTTACATAAGAACACGTGCGTATAATAAACGTTAAAAAGTAACAAGCAAGTGACATAGCGTTCCTCAGAGAAAGAGAGAGAGAGAGAGAGAGAGAGAGAGTAAACGCCATTGTGCCAGAGAGAACTCTCCATGGGGTAATAATCTTGACAGCATGTTATGTTCTCTTCTGAAGCTAGAGAACAAGGGGAAAAACATCGCGGGGGGGGGGGGGGGAGCTGTGGACGTCATTGGGCACTTGGGTTGGGTCACCCTGGATAATACAGAGACAAAATAGTCCGCTAATATTAGCCAGGTACATGCGGCGAGTATATAGTTAACAGGACATAAAACATAATGACTTACTACTTGAGAAAACTACAAGCAATGGAGAATTCAAACAAATTGTAACGAATATTTAGGACATGGTTTGCTCCAAACTTATATTTGACAAACTTCTACACACTTTTTTACTAGGATTTTGTCTATCTCTTACGGCTTACCATTTATACACAAATCATCCACAATGAAGAGGACTTTTGCCACAAGAATGTCTTGAACACGTGCTTCTCTAAGAGAAATCATTAAAACTATTTTTGAAAAAATAAAAATGTTTGAAAATATTTTATGTAAAAGGTAGTCTGGGTGGGGAATTTTCCTAAAATCTTCATGTCGCATCCTCGGACTGACACACAGTAACACACAGAACTTTTTCTAAAAATACTTTTTTGGGTTCAGGGGGCCTCAAAACATATTTCCTGTGAAATCTCGACATCGAATTTTCGGGTAGTAGAAAAAGTAAAAGGAAAGAAAAGAAAAGATTGCGTTATAGGTTATGTTCTTCGACATTGCAATACAATGCTGGTGGATATTCCTCACGTTTTAGCTCAGATTTTTGCGTTTTTACAAAACCAGTGCTACATATTTTAGTGACGATATGTCTGTCCTCCAGCAAGTGCCCGAATAGGGGACACAGTGGTCAACAATGAAGGTGTTAGAGGAGTTCTACTGGGCCTTGATGCACCGCCGCGTCCCGTCTGTTTAAACAGGCAGCACAAAACAAACTAGCTTTAATAAAAAGCACAAAAAGGGTTGTTATTTGTCGACCGCGACCTCTATCCCCAGGGAAGGTGGGTAACTATTATAAAAAGGAAGGGGTGTAAACCGTTTAGTAATTCGCCCGCTTTCTCTCGGTGCAAGCGCACATTTGGTTGCCTAATGAGTTTCGTCAACTTCAAAGGGATTTACAATAGCCACACAAGATCAAAGCAAATAACGCTCAAACACAGCGTTAGAAAATAGAGGCGTATTTCACATCCTGGGTTCCAAGTATATGGGACGTGGGGTCGTCATAAATCCTTTGTATCCTTCGGGGAACAGTGTCCTCATCGTTCTAGGGCAGAGGCAGGAAATAATGGTGATGCGTCTTGCGACCGCAAGAAGTCCCAAATGTCATGCCATTTGAAGGGTTGCAGTACATGATATAAGCAGTTGGCACCCCTGGGATGGCAGTGTGTCTTAAGGGAGAGATTTCCTTGCCTTCCTTGCCCCATATGGCTGTATCAGCCTGCCTGGGGAGTTAGGAATGCGCTGTACCAATGCTATTCTAACCTTCCGTCCATAACCTGACTCTTTCCCCCCGCGATGAACCCCAGTTCGTGTCAGTCACAACTTGAACTGCTCTTATTACGTATTTCCTTATAAGCACAATGGGGAATGTGAAAATACACTAGACTTAAACCGGCAATCAAATTTTTTAAACCTGATCACTATGTGTGGCCTTGAAATTACATTCTCTTTGCATGTCCAATAGATAAAAAAACTGAATAAGAATTTCCCATTTAAGAAAACTACCCATAAGTATTGGAAAATTCAGACAAATAACAAAATATAGCGCAATCGACAAAAAAGTTTTTGAGAAAATTAATTATTTCGAAAAATATTCCATATAAAAAATAGGGATTTTCTTTAAAATATTTTTGTGACATCTTTGAAGATGTTGAACTTAAATACCAAGTTTGGAATTTAACTCATAACTGGTGACGTGATGAAGTGGTCACACTATTGGTGACGTAACGTCTGGCAGACACCTTGTATTTATGTTACTCTACAATTAATGTTTATTTGTATTCAAGGTTCTAAGCTTTTTATTTAATCAAGGCGTCATTAAGCATTGTTGGCAAATTTAACAATTACATTATTTTAAAAGTCAAAAAAGCAAAGAACTCTTGTGTAAACAATTAAGAAATAAAATTTTTACTTCCCTAGGAATCATGTATACGCAGATTCAGCAACGTATGCCGACTATAAAAAAATCTAGTGTTTTATTTTAATTAGTACCTTTAAAACGTGCATGCCCTTCTTTTTGTGCTTCTTTTTAGATTTTTAGATGTTTTGTAATCTGCCTTTAGGATTGGTGAACAACAAACGGAGGATAAGATTGGAAATAGTTATTTAACATAACTCAAAACGAAAAGTCGGTTAAAAACGAAGGTTGGTATTTAAGTTTAATGTCTTTCAAGGATGCGACGCGAAGATTTTGAAGAAAATAGCCCCACCCTAAACTACCCTTTACATGGAACATTTTTTGTAAGACTTTTATTTTCTTTAAAATGGCTCTAACGATTTTGTTTAAAATGTCATATGTTTGAGATATTTTTATGAAAAATGAAACGTATATTTTGAATTTTCTGTCTATAGCCCCTGTAGTCGTATTTACTCTGGACGACTTTTGCATAACTGGTAAACCGTTAGAGACAGACCAAATCATACTATACAAAACATGTAGATCTTGCTAAAATACACAATTTATATCTCAATAAATTTTCTTGTAGGGTGAACCATTTCGGAGATATTCCTTGTTATGTGTTTGAGTTTCGGAAAACTTAAAACTTTCGTGAAAAGGAACATCGTTGTTAATTTTTTTATATGTTAAGAGTGCAAAGAGAACGGAATCTCAAAGCTTTAAAAGATTTGACTATCGCACAAAGTCTACTGTGTTCTAATATTCCCCTTGTACCTACAAGGAAATAAGCAATAAGATAATTTGTACAAATGCTTATCTCAACTAACACGAAGAAGATATAGGAATAAGAGTTTGTAAGAATGGTTAGTACAAGAGTAGAGAAAGTCATATGAGTGTAACACATCAGATTTTTTTTTCTACTACTTGTTCCTGTTCCCATTTCCAACACAATTTCAGATGGTACCCCTGCCGTACAAGTCCCAGAAGGATAATTTCGTCATTAACCAGATGTTAAAATTCGTACTGCACCTCGGAGTGCTTATGAAACTTGTAGTGGGGAGAAGGGAAATCTGGACGTGTTCTGGGTGCAAGAGTGCGATCAAAGTGGTACATCCACTGTCACAAGTAGACCGCGAAATCTGAACTAACGCCTTTTGAGTGGAGGAGATCATCTTTAACAATGCTTGACACGCAACTGGTTGACATTTTATGGAACCTGAATCTGACGGGTATTCCTCCACATGGAAGACTTCTATAACGCCCCTTTGGGTTTCCCTTGCAGCATAGTTGGAAAGTGAAATCACTTCCAATATTGCCAAACAAAGTGCCGCTTTCAACTGTCCGAGCTACATGCATCTAGATGTGTGCCAACCAATGGCGTGCCATTGATGTTCAACATGGCGTTGCGGCGTTGACAAGCCCGTAGTTTGGAAATTCCTTGTGAATGAAGTGTCAACAGCTCTCAAAGTGGTAACGTTTGGGGACAAAGGGCAGCTGTGTTTGAAGCTTGCTATTGTTTCATCTGCTGCCAGTCGATCTATCCGTGATTTGTTGGCGATTCATTCCATTACTCTTGTATAATGTATTCTTGCTATCTTGTCTAAAGTACTTATTTCATTTACTTCTGGTTAATCCTGATAAACCACAAGTGGCCAAACTCCACAATAATGACTAAAGGCCAGAGGCGTGTGCAATTTTCAGCAAAAATACATCACGAGTAATTAGACAATGCTGCCGTAAAAGATAAACAAGATCTTCCTAACCAAAAAATCTAGAACTCGTTATAAGGCACAGTTTATGTGTAAAGCATTTCTCTAGAGTAAACAGTTGGTAAAACTGTAGGAGACCGCCGTCACGTGGTTCACTGACAGTTATATTATGTCACTGACCTACAACGGAAGAAGATGGCGCTGCAAGGCAGAAATATCTGTTGCCAACTTAACATTGTACAACTCGCTAAAACTACCAACCACACATCACAAAATGCCAAAACAATGTACTATTATTTATTAATATTGTTGTTGTTAGTACTGCGTAATCTGTAATAACATTACTGTATTACACAACCTCAGTATTATTAATTACTTCATTATTATTGTTGCACTATTGCGTAATACTGCGTAATGTGTAATAAAATTATTGTATTATACAACCTCGACATTATTATTATTATTGTTGTTGTTAGTACTGCGTAATCTGTAATGAAATTACTGTATTATACAATCTCAAATAAGGATTGTTGTACCTTTGATAAGTGTAGTCATCTGTGAAAATGCGCAACAAGTTCAAGTTTATTATTTATTTATGCCAACGAACTTACTATTGGTATTTTTAAATACAAACCGTGTGTGGGCAATGTTTGAGAGGTAGTACTAGAGCTTAACAATTCAATACCACAGCTGGGATTTGAACGACAGACCCTCCACTTACTAGGCGGGTGCTCTGAGAGCATCCCTTCTCGGTTTACCGCCTTCTCTTGTGCCTGTTGTGGTAATTTTCATTTTTATATGCTTCGTGAGCCACAATATCTCTTCCTCAGTCCAATTTTTCATTTTCAAACGTATGTAGAATACAGATTAAAACCACAACCGCACCGCACAAGAACTTAAGTCACATCACTTAATTACAAAACAACAATAACTCTAAATAACAACAAATAACGTTAAAGAGTTGGTTGGCAACATTCACATACTTCCGCTGATTTCAACTTTCCAGCGTTGGCAATACATACGTCACCAACGAGTTAAAGGAAATGAACCTCGTAACAACAATGCTTCAATCACAAACAACTGCCTATCGACCACGTGGGGATGGGCTCCTACAGGATAACCAAACAGTTTTGGCGATATTCCTTGTTATTTGTCTAACGTTTACAATACTTACGGTTTTCTCAAATGCGAGGTCGTTTTGTATCCATGTTTTATCTCTTGTTTATGGAAAAAGAACGTACTTTCAAAGAATTCATGTATGAACCAGCTGTAAAAGATTTGACTGTCGCTTAAAGCCTACTGTATTCCTATATTCTCCTTGCACCTACAAGGAAATAAAATAATTTGTGCAAATGTTTATGTTAACAAACACGAAGAAGATATAGGAATAAGAGTTTGTAAGAATGGTTAGTACAAGAGTAGAGAAAGTCATGTGAGTGCAACACATCATATTTGTTATGTTATTATATTTGTAAGTCTGTTTTAGTAGGCAGTTTGCTGATAATGTTCTTTATTCCATAACCTATAAGAGACATGGGTACCAGATGACGTAGCAAGTAAACAGTTGAAGTCCATATTCTCCACGGAACATAACCTGCAACGATATTATTTGAGCACGTGAAACGTTCTCATCATTCCTGTGGGAATAGAACGGAAATTGTGAAACAGCTTTGCATCGGATTGATATGGGAATGTCATATCCCTTGTTTAAACCAGTCCTAGTCGGTGCAAGCGCGGAAACATTCCTTCCCAGGGGATCCATGCGATGCACTCTCATTTCAGATGGAAAAAACAGGGGAAGGGGGGGGGGGGAGGTGTTAGTTGCCGTACACTCATTGGAGGGAAATGCATCGGGAATTGATTTCGGGACTTACCGAACTGGAAACTCTCCATTGCCAATAATTCCAATGGTTAGCAATTTTACAAACATTTTATTTTTCAAAATAAACGTGCCGATCGAATATGTTGGTATGAGTTCTGTGAGAACAGACACGGAGAAACAAATACAACGTGCCAACAAGCCAAAAACAAGCGCACAATACCAAAATTGCGAACGGGAATGACAATAATTGAATCTGCCTTTTTTTAAAAGCCACATGTGTCCACAATAATGAATTGTTAATACCAGAGGTAGATGCTTCATTTTCTGTTTCAAGCATTGGTGAATTCGAAACTTGAAATACAACCATTCATACGTTGTTTCTCAGTGAAGCGCTTCCTGAAACAAACTTTAATTCATCATTATATAGGAGGGTCCCAAAATTAGACCCACAAACTTTGGCAGCTGATAGATAACATTATTTTAAACACGTTTTGTTAAGGAAAGTTCTTTGCAGTTTTTGCAGATACTTAAATCATATTTTTAGAGTCAACTTTGAGAAAATCAATAGTTTTTAAACATGTTCCATGTAAAGAGTGGTTTAGTATGAAAGTATATTCTTGAGAATCTTCGTCTGGCATTCTTGAAAGATGCTGAACTTATAACACAAACCAAGTTTGCTTTCTAACCGTCTTTTCGGTTTTAAGCTACGCTGTTGAGAACTGCAATCATATATACAGACGTGTATTTTTCTAAAAATGTCTTTTCTTTGAGGGGGGGGGGGGTTCAGAGGCTTCAAGATATTTATTTCCCGTGAAATGTTGACATGGAATTTTTTAGTGGAACACGCATTTCCCTACTTATTTTATGCAGTAGAGAAAATAAAACAATGAATGAATTGTGGCAATGGATGACAATGGAGTGATCAGAATAAAGACGACTATGAGCGCGACAGAACAAAATGATTCGAGAACGTTCGAAAAGTGTTGTACTGCCGTATTTTTTAGACAAATTTTCTCGAGAAAAGATGTACTTTCCAGAGAGTTCGCTAGTAATTTATCTGGCCTATATAAGCGAGTCAGGGGCCAGTTTTTGTAGATAGTTTTTAAGTATGTATTGTGCTGAGAGAGCTTGAATGTGTGTATCGTCAGAGACAGTATTAGACACTTAATCGTCGCGTCGGAGTTGTTTGTGTGAAGCAGTTCTTAGTGAGTGTATCGTTGGAACTAGTTCTTTATAAGACAGTGTTTGTGTTAAGGTTACGATAGGACAGAACAGCTGCGAGTTGCAAGAACACGACGAGTTGTAAATTGTGTTAAGGATAAAAAAGAGAAGTGTGTTTTCGTAATTCAGTTTTGGAAAATAAATAAAGTGACATTAAAAGCAAATTAACTTGTCGTTTGTCAGAATATTCATGAGGAACACCATTATCCTCTGTACTGCAATATATAGCGTTATGGTGCGTGTGTAATTAGCTTGTGTGTATGTGTGTGTGTGTGTGTGTGTGTGCGCGTGTGTGAGTGGGAGAACATAATGCTCGCTCCTGCAGCCTCTGCTTTGAATTGTGTGGTAATTTGTAGTACATATTCAACAAGGCATTAGAGTGGAAGGCTTTGGAGTTAGCGTTTGACTTGCCAACACAATGGAGCACAACACGTATGTGTGTATGTGCGGTAATTAAGGAATAAACTTACTCTGAATGCTAAATGAGTGTTGCTCTTTGAAGTTGTGGGATAAACTTACTCAGCACTAAATCTTACTTCAACAACGAAAGTATAACTATGTGATCTTTATTTCTCAATGAACATTGAACTCCTGGGCTAAAGAACGCTTTTGATTTTCTTGAAAATGGCTCTAACGATTTTGATTAAAATGTCATATGTTTGAGATATTTTTATGACAAATGAAATATGTATCTTGAATTTTCTGGCTATAGCCCCTGTAGTCGTATTTACTCTGGACGACTTTTGCATAATTGGTAAACCGTTAGAGATAGACCAAATCATAGTATAGAAAAAATGTAGATCTTGCTAAAATACACAATTTATGTCTCCATAAATTTTCTTGTAGGGTGAACCATTTCGGAGATATTCCTTGTTGTGTGTGTGAGCTTCGGAAAATTTAAAACTTTAGTGAAATGGGACATCGTTGTTTATTTTTTATAGGTTAGGTGTGCAAAGAGAACGGAATCTCAAAGCTTTAAAAGATTTCACTATCGCACAAAGCCTACTGTATTCTAATATTCCCTTTGTACCTATAAGGAAATAAGTAATAAAATAATTTGTACAAGTGTTCATGTCAACTAACACGAAGAAGATATAGGAATAAGAGTTTGTAAGAATGGTTAGTACAAGAGTAGAGAAAGTCATGTGAGTGCAACACATACATTTTTTATTTTGTTTCTGTGAAAAGGCTCTTTTATTTATAGTATAAAGAGTGCGTAGCGGAACTATGAACACAAATGCATGAACTGTCGACACGTTTCAAATGGTCACCTCCGAGAAGCAAGGTTATGTTGTGTGGGCTGCATATGTTCAGGTTAGTAACGCTGGATTGTCACAGAGGGCGCTGGCGACTTCCCTTCGCATTGCGTATTCATATGGCTGTCTTGTAAGACGCAGACGACTCGAGTCGTGGTTTTTTTATAATGTCTGTGCAGCCCAAACCGGGAAGAAGGCTTATAAATGTTAGAATAGGTTCCCTACCTCTGCTTCTTCACGTACAACAGTAAGAATTATCCACGTAGAGGTCGCCTGAAAATGTAAGCCGGTCGTTCACGACTGCCGTATTGAATTATACAGGCTGTTTCAAAAAGATACTGACATTGTTAGTTGTCCTTTAGAAAAGGACCTTATCGGAGAATCTTCCAAGGTCCGTATAAGCCATGCGAAAGAAACAAATACGTGAAATAAAACAGCGTAGGTTTAAGAAGACCACAATTAGAATTCCTTAAAAGTGCGAGAAGGTCTTCCTAACAAAGTCACAAATTATATCCCCTTTTTGTGGTAGGATTGTACCTGTCAGCAAGCTGCGACGTTAAAAGCACGCCAGAAAGATTTCCCCATGAAGGGAGGCTTACAGCGGTGTTTCGGAAAGAAGAAAACAAGAAGATTGTTGTTGTTGTAGTGTTTAACGCCCGCTTTTACTACTACGGCACCGCAGGCGGTGACACTGATGATACATGAAGATGGAGCACCGGTGGAATGAGATGGCGGGGGAAACCGGAGTACCCGGAGAAAACCCGCCCTGACGCCGCTTCGTCCACCACGAATACCACATGCGGGTCCCTGGGATCGAACCCGGGCCGCCTAGGTGGTAGGCGAGCGCGCTAACCGCTCGGCCACGGCGCCGCCAAACAAGAAGATAAATGCCAATAAAGAAGGAAAGAAAAACGCGTTCTCGACGTGTTTCTCGCACGATGAAATATTTGTTCCATAAGGTTTGGTATGGCAAGGCTGCTGCGGAGAGAAAGACTGGATTTAAAGTAGTCGCTGGGGAATTGATCCACAGACGAGTGTGAGTGGGTGCGACATCCTGTGTGTGCACACGAGACACACAGACACACGCACACACACACTAATGAGATTACAGACAACAAAGAAGTAACGGCGGTAATTAAAAACTTTTGTTAACTAATAACGTATTCTAAAGGTCTTTGAAAATATTAACAATGGTCATTTGTACTGGAGACAGAAATCGGCAGCAGAATATCTGCCGTTTATTTCCTTTTCCCTAAATAACTATGGAAGCTGAGCAAAAAAAGAATTAGGTACTTATTGTAGATGTAGCAAGGAGCAAATTAATACAACAAACTATTAATGATAATTTATTTTAAATTTAAAACACTATGGTTATTACAGAACTTCAATATTTTTTATGTCTTTCTTGGTGTAAAAATGTATGTCCCACAACTATTCTTCATATGATACAAATCTTATGTGAATTTAAGTACGCTGGTTCCTAATAAGGCAATCCCTGAGTAGTAATTTATCTAGGTTATACGAAGTGGTCACTTCTTTACGTAATTCAAACTGATATAATGCTAAAAAATTTGGTAAAGGTGATAGTTAACCATTTAAAAGGCTTTAACTCACCAACTATGCCGAAAATAGGGAAAAAACTTACGCAAAAAAGCAACTATCTGGCCACAATGACAGCTGCCTTTGACCAGGAGATACCTCAGCACATGTTGCTCGCCTTCCCAGGAAGAAATGTACTCGCCCGTCGCTCCACCTGTCTTGCCTCTCCGGGAAGCGAAGTTACATGTCCACTGACGTCACAATAGCGTCACATTAATTTACACAAAAACCGTTGAGTCTATTGAAATACGTCAAAGGAAAAAGTAGTAGTTTATTCAATTTTCTATGAATATAGTCATAAATGAAGAACCTTCAATCAATAATAATTCAGCCAGGTGATACATTTTGTTGATAAAAATATTTTTTCTAGAAAACTATAAGATTTTCAACCTTTTCGCATTAGACTTTCACAACATGAGAAATTCGCTGTTAAAGTCTGAAAGATTAATTCACTTCCATCCTGTATATACATATACACATATACTAAGTGTCCCAATGTACCGCCGATGTGGGCTCTGTAATGACGTAGGAGGTGCAAAGTTCGAAGCCCGAGAAATTGCTGATGCTTCTCGTTTTCTTTATTAAATTTTGACAGAGTCGCCTTATCTGTGTTTGATAACAATTAAGGATAAACCAATAAAAGTCCAGCACACGCGTCCTAGCCTATGAATAATGGTCAGGAACAGATCGGGAGGTTAATAATCAGAACGCTGAACCAACCACTTACTCATGTGTTAATCTCCCGTCAAATGAACTCTTGCAAGTGCTCGTCAAGTGCTTGGCTGTTGAAAGGCAATCACATTGCTTCTTCATCTGGAAACTTCTACCCTCCTCAGTGCACAAAAGAGATGAAAGTCACTTTGGGCTAAATTAGGAATGTGCGGCGGATGTTCCGGTTTACACAATCTGCTAGGCAGCGTAATGGCTGCCAGTGAACACTTGGGGTTATTTAAACCATTTAAGTGATACTTTTGTTTTACTTCTTAAAATAATTTTTCTGTGCTAGCGAAAACTATAGTAACTATTGTGCTAGCGAAAATCCATGTTATTCATGAATCACCTATGCATCCGGTTAATATTGGAGTTTGGTGCAGAACCAATTTTTTTAAACAATGTGAAGAAATGAATAAATCTAACATTACTTTCTTGTGTAGGTAGGAAGGAAGGCTTCCTTAGGTTAAGTACAATGTCAGTTTGTTCCGACGCAGTGTTGAACTTGCGGATTAGCTTATTCGTGTGTGAGAGGCAGTATCGACTAACAGAATTAATTCCTTTAGGCTTGTGCAGGTGCTGAAAGGAGGAGGTTCGTGTTCCTGCACTTAATGAGAAGGGGGGAAGTTCAACCTCTGACACTATAACAGCCACCACTTGTTATAAAGCGATTATTCCTTCGCCTAGCACCTCCAAAATCACAATGCAAATCCCAGCATTCTATTAAATGCTTGCACAGGGAACAAAGGGAAAACGTGCACTGTTTAGACAGGCGTCTCCTGGTGTGTGTTTCTATATCCAACACTGTAATTCAGTAATGGTTATTTTAATACTATAAGAAGTTCAGGGAAGGCTAACGCTGCAGTCAAGTTCTTAAAAAGCGAGTCACTATGTAGGTATGTGTTTGAAATTCACTGGTATCTGCTTGAGCACGAGGGCAATTCGTAAACTGAACTCCATTGTGAGGTTAGGGTGGGAAGTAATATATAATTTGCCTCCGTGTTATAGTTTATAGGTCTGCCAACAGATGGCTCCATTTGCATATATAATTATGTACTCCAATAGCTATTGATAGCAACTGCCTTACCCCTGGGATGACCACTCCATCCGTTAAAAACTTAATGGATCTGAAACCACTGCACTTCTATATCATACGTATGTTATTCATCATAGCTTTTAATGATCTGCAATATAAAATGCACATTAATGCACATTAGCTATAATAAATTAATGCTATCTGAGAAACAAAATGCGATACATTTTAAAGCTTTCAGATTCCGTTCTCTTTGAACACTTAATATATAAAAAAATGAACAACGATGTTCCATTTCACGAAAGTTTTAAGTTTTCCGAAACTCACACACATAGCAAGGAATATCTCCGAAATGGTTCACCCTACAAGAAAATTTATTGAGACATAAATTGTGTATTTTAGCAAGATCTACATTTTTTGTATAGTATGATTTGGTCTATCTCTAACGGTTTACCAGTTATGCAAAAGTCGTCCAGAGTAAATACGACTACAGGGGCTATAGCTAGAAAATTGAAGATACACATTTCATTTGTCATCAAAATATCTCAAACATATGACATTTTAATCAAAATCGTTAGAGGCATTTTCAAGAAAATCAAAATTCTCGAAAAATTTTCCATGTAAAGGGTAGTTTAGGGTGGGGCTATTTTCTTCAAAATCTTCGTGTCACATCCTTGAACGACATTAAACTTAAATACCAACTTTGGTTTTTAACCGACTTTTCGTTTTTGAGTTATGCTGCCCACAGACAGACAGACACACACACACACACACACACACACACACACACACACACACACACACACACACACACACACACACACACACACACACACACACACACAGACACACACACACACACACACACACACACACTCATTCTCGTTCTCGGGTTATAGTGAACTAGCCTTACGTAAGTAATTCTCTGCGCGAGTTAGTGAATTCTGGAACACTGCGATTGCTTCATATTTGAATGCACCTGAAAAGAAAATGGGACAATTAACTATAAAAAGAGAATGAAGCCTTAGGGCTGCGAAATCCCCGACCTGTATGGGGAGAGGAGCCATAAAAAACGGGAAGTGTGACTGACGGGGGCATTTACCCCCCCCCCCCCCCCTCTGTTGCAGATTCAAGGCGTGTCCTTCTTCCTTAGAGGGAGCTCTCCCCCTTTTCCCTGACCTTGCAAGTGGAGCAGAGCATTATGGGATTAGAGCGCTGGATTAGAAAGTAAATGGAAACGTGATGGACGTTTCAGGTGATGAGGGTTTCAGAAGTTCCCTCCGGAATACTGAGCCGAGCTTTATAACACCAGCAGAGAAAAACACACCAAGCTTACTTTAGTGTCATAGCACTTCTATTGTGCTTATATAGGACGTGGTTATTTTAACTAAAATGTATCTATATTCCATGTTTATAGAACTAATCCAATAAAAGTGTATGGTTGTGCTATGTATAGCATCTAACCTTTTATTTACTTCTGAATCCCGCTTGGAGCTCCACCTGCTTACCATTCGAACTTGAACACGAAGGATGAGCCGTAGTCTTGCTTTGTTTACCATCGGCGTCGACTGCCGTAGACTTGCTACACATTGTTAGGAATCAGGCGGCACAAAGTCGATTGTTGCTCGATGAGCAGGAAGCTTGTGTGTGGTGAACTCTAACGAGTTTAGAACAGAGGTTTCCAAACTCGGGGGGGGGGGGGGGGGGGGGGGAGGCTTGTGGAGTATACACCGAGACAAACACAACCCACTCACAAGCAGAGGGCATGTAGGTATATTATCTGATAAACACACAAATTAAAAGCTTATATTTTCTCATATGCCCAATACGTATAGATCATACGTGTTACGACGAACATTAAAAAATGTATAAGGCATTTCAAAATGAAAGTTTATCAAATGAGTCCTTACTGTGTCGTAATTCTTTAAACAAACGTTTTGTTGATTTTTCTGAAAAGAAAAGTGAGTTTAAAACTCCTGCGGTTTTGAAGATTTAAATAACATTTATAAGGCAGCATAAAACACAACAATTTTTGTAATCACAACATATGTGAAAAACAACTAAACTGTTCTCTACTCACTCTTCTACCAATCACCGAGAAATTCGGCACGTATATGTAGTTTTTTATGCAGAAAATTTTTATGCTATCCATTTTACTGTACAATATATTACTTTTACATGATTTTCTCTACTCGTTTTTCTTTTACGTAACACGTTTATCTAAGTATCTTTTCCGAAAACACAATTTTACAAAGACTTTTATAGCGCATTCCACCCTTAGAAGACAGTACACGTTAAATGGAGCGCAGTGTTGCAACATGTACTAGTTGCGAATCTTTCTCCGCGCGCGACCCCGAGGTGGCCTGAGTCCTGTACTTAGTCCTTCAATTGCTGCTTGACGAGACGGGCACTTTTAACTTTGGTATAAACAATTTATTTTCCCTGGTCCCTAAACCTTTTTACGTCTTTCAGATATTTATGTCGCCATCTGATGGTATCGATATCGTCTCTTTCTATTAATATGCACTTGTTACCCTTTCTTTCATATTCGAACCCCAAATCATGTAAGAACCGACTAAGAGTGGCCCTAGTGAAATTTGGTAGGGTCTCATCACTGTTGAACCGTGACAAAATTATATTCAGCGTGGGTTGATTATTTGCAAACAGTAAAGAATGAACAATTCGCCGCACTCCACCTTGCACTATTCAATCATATTGCGTTAACCTAGCGTTTTGTGTAGTCCCGCCCTTTTTGCTGTCTTTTTCGATGGCGTTCTTAGAGGTCCTTTCATTAGTTCCTTTTTAATCATACACACTACTGCTTCTGAACACCCGATAGCCTTAGCTGTTTCTTTTACTGCCTTACTTACACGCATTTTACTTCAAAAATAATCTAACACATTCATAATTATTTGGCGTTCCTTACTTCTTAATTTACCAATATATCGTCTCTTCGTAGCTTCCCCCTCCATAACTACAAATATTTACAAAAATATTAAACAAATAACGCAATAACAGCTCACAGTTACACACACGGCTTCTTTCGAGCTAATGTTAGTGCTGCTCCTTATACTATCTTCTGTGTCAGACCTGGCGCGAGAATACGCTGAATAGAAGAATACCTTTTGTTTGCCTTACTGGATAAAAGAAAGAGGTTACGGCCGTTTGGTTTATTTTAAAAACTTTCTCCAACCCTCGTCAACATTTGTTCTCGCTTGGTCCCCGATGTAAACTCAATAACAAAAAAGTTTCACACTTTTGCAGTGCACAGACATAAAAGTTTCCGAAAACATTTAATTTAAAAAATTATAACACTTAATTGAGTAAACATAGAGAATCCAAAGTAGCCAGGTAGTAGCAGTATGGTTTACTCTAGCTAAGAAAAAAATATACACGTAATCTAGCATTAGTTTGTTAGTTAGTGCGTGATGAGTATAGAAACAGCAAATATCGGACTTATATTGAAAAAAAAAAATGTTTTTTGAAGAAATATGGGCCTATAGAAATGTATAATGAATCTGAAAAGGATATAATCTGATAGAGAAAAAAAATTCTGCGTAGGATAATGTGTTCAAATCTGAAATTTATAACAAATGAATATTTATACCATGCTATTAGGAACCTGGCAACAGCGCGAGGGTAGAAAAGGACGCGGCTAATGGCAACTTGTATGCGCTAGATAGAGACAGAGATGTCCCATTTAACTCCATACTGTCTTTTAAGAGTGGAACAAGGTATAGGTTTGGTATTTAACTGACGTGTTTTCGTGCTAAGGTATTCACAGGTAGATGGGGATACACAAATGCGCTCAGGCCTGTTTTATCCAGGGGAACTTAAAACATGTATTTCCAATACAATCTAGGTGTAGAATTTCTTGGAGTGCAATATTCCTTTACCTTTTCTCCTGGTAGAGAAAGCAAAATCTCAAAACGTTAACTTTTGTATGTGAGAGGTTTACAAAATGTTGTATTCTGGTTTGGCCAAACTGTGGGGTTTTGAATATTCAGCTGGCACATTACAGGTACACCTGACACCTGGATATTAAATACATTGATTTACGCCCCCGCACCCAACCTCCCAGCGTCTAGGGAAATAAACGTAGTCTATCTGTTGTCTGTTTTATGTCACCGCTGTAGGCCACCACTAGATTACCATAACACGCCACGGCACGTGCTAACATAACATAAAACTGGAATAGCGTTCAAGTTGCGTCGTAAAAGAGAGGTTAGGATGCCACAAAACATAACCTCAACTTCTCAAGTGTGCTCATTTTATGTCGAACATTCTGCGGTATTATAACCTAAAACTAGTTTATTATTTATTATTATCGTTGTTTATTATCATCAATATTACTTGTGGTGCTGATGCACACGGACGTACAAGTAAAATAAAATTGCTAGGTACAGAAATTGACTCTGCAGAGAGCATCAGTAATTGAATGTAAGGCATCTGAACGTTTAATTCTGAAAACTGCAGAAAAAAGAAATGCAAATTGGTTTGAAACTGTTTGTTGTTGCTTTCACTCGCAGCTTGGAAAGTTTCCAAAGTGCGTCATTTGTAGGTAAATTGCATTTGAAGGTGTTCAAGCTTAAACTAAGCACAAGGTTTTTAATTAAAGAAAGATCATTGTTGTTTCACTAATGCTTCTCTTGTCTAGATGTTCGATAGTCCGCTCTTGCTCGACAGAGAAGCGATAAAGGGTCATTATTTGCAACGTGCAGCTAGAAGCTAAACCGGGAGGACTCGCCCCTCTTCAGTGACGCGATGATAACACTATTTCTCTACAGTCGACATCGATACTGTATTTTAAACACCGCTAGGTACTTGATTCCCACGGAATTATGTTAATGTGACGTCAGCTGGCAGCCGACTCTTCAAACTACGCTTTGTAAGGTTGTCTATAAGCTCGTACCTTTTGCTCCCAAGGTCTGAAAACCCTGAACCCTCTCTACACTCAAGTTTTCATAGTTGCCTAACCACTCCCTACGGCTTAGAGGTCAAGAACGACTCCCTATTGTGTGCAAACAGAAAGTTTGGTTACTACTCTGTCGTAGCTGTGCTGCGGTGAAGTGTGTTTCCAGCCGTTCTTAGGGACTGAACCGTAACGAGAAACGAACGCACTTATGAGATAACCTTATACATGTATAATATATTTATATGAAATGTGCTGGTCAAGTTGCTTTGTTCTTGTTGGAGCGCTAGCTGAATGGTAGAATAGAAGTGCTGCCTTCAGCAAAATGTTCAGTGTTTCGTAAAGAGATTGTGAACGTTATAGTTTAGCGAGGCAGCCAAGTATGCAAGGAATGAAATCAACTAAGAGCTATGTGCAACTATTCCCCTGGGGCGAAGCGCCGTCTTATGCAGGTACTTCAAATTAAATTACACGTTTTTATAGCTGTTTTTATGGGCCCTTTGCTCCGTACTGCACTGTTATATCCCAGTCGTTGCTTAGCAACGTGCCTTCTCCCCTCCAGCACATCAAAGGCTGAGTTTATCTTCTTAAAGTTTTACGTCTAACTTACAACAAAAACGTTTCGCAAATTGTTTTTCTTAGAAAGCGTGAAATTGCTAATTTTACCTTAAAGTCCTTTATAGCAGTCACCACAACTTGCTACAACAATGCAATGTTACGTAATCGTTCTTCTTGTTCTTCACAAAATATTCCTACAAAAAAAAAAAAAAAAAAAAACCTCTTTACTTTCTTACTCAAGTAGTGAGAGTAATGCACACACCCAACAAGTCTATATTCATGTAACACTTCTTCACGATTTAGGCCGTTTTAGCTTGTTCCCCCTCCTTTTGTGAAATCCTACTCTTTGGGAGAAGATACTTATTTAGATAAGCTTAAAAACCAAAACGTAACTAAATAAATGTTTTATCACAATTGTTAAGAGTCATTTTCGAGATACAACATATTTCATAAGCACCATCATTTAAGCCGTAAAACATCTGCAGGCCTCCCTCATAGATGTCCACCTAGTTTCAGGTTTTCGTCGAGCATTTGTTCCACTGTGAGTTCAGTTCTTGGGTGCTGCGGTCGACTCTATCTTCCAGGGCGTTAAAATATTGGCCACGGTCCTTCATCTTTCCGTCGAGTTCTTCCATGGCTTCCTTAATCCATATTTTCCATTCCTTCGCTTACACTTTTCAATTCGGCTTTCATATCTGTTTCCTCTGCCGCATTCCAGAATTCATTTCATTTCCCACTATGTCCATCGTGGCTAACATTTGTTTCATCAACTGTTCCATATCAGGGTTTTCGTCGCACTCCTGACACCAGTTGTGATAACTTTACTTTTTAACTACTTGTTTAGTTTTTTATTAAAACACTGGAACGACACTGAGCAAAATTTTTGTTGAATAATAACAAATACTATAACGGGAAACACTGGTTGATAGACCCGTGTGAATGTAATATGCATCTCTGTTTCAATCATAGAAAATTGTATGAATTGTTCGTCGACGAGGAAGTAGTGAAAGGAATGTGATTGTGGTTAGTAAAAGAAGAATGAGTAGAAAACCCGTGTGACTGTTATACGTTGTATTTCTATTTCAAACATATAGACGGGACGAGCTAGGTCAACTTTCTTACTGTATTCTGATAGCCCTGGAAAAGGACTTTAATATGCTACTTAGTTTGTTGGAATCGATCTATTAGAAGAGAAGAAAAACCCAGACTAAGGTTCAATTGCTCTGTAGAAGCGGCAATAAAAATGTTATTTTTTTATGTAAATAGCGTTTTTTTCAGGAATTATACCTATATACATAAACTTACAAAGCAAAAGTCTATCTGAATACAAAATTTGATCGAAATCGTCAGAGCCGTTTCCAAGTTGCGCGGAATACACACGCGCACGCGCGCACACACACACACACACACACACACACACACACACTCCACCTTTTCTAAAAATGCTTTATTTTAAGGTTTAGGGTTTCGTAAAAGTTCGCTGAATTCTTGGTATCAAGTTTGTGGTTAGATAAAATCTTTCCTGTGTTTACAACAGGTAAATGGTATGGACTGTAAAGAGGATGAGCTGAGTGGCTGGATTTAAATACCCTATTCATTGCTAATGGACTGTGTTTAAAAAGGGCATAGAAAGTATATAAATCGAGCAGTGGGCAGACGTATTAATGCGCAATGCAGTACTTCTGCCCCAGGTTGTCTGTTGGAATAGAACAACTAATTCATCTTAATCAGTTTGGAGAATGCATTTTCAAGAAGTGTAATTTTAAAGACAGTAATTGAAACAGACGTTTTGTCTTCAGCTTATGAAATACGAAGTCATTCTGGCGCAAATTAAAGTTGTGTGGTATAGCTGCAAATGAAAGTAAAATGCCCCCCCCCCCCCCCCCCCATCTTTCTTATCTGAGTGCCAAGCCAAACTCGCAGAGAATCCCTCTTGAAGAAGCAAGTAAGTATGAAAGTTGACCCGAGTCTTCTCTTTCTTTTCCTCCCTTTGTGTCCCTACTTCGCCCTTAGAGACGATTTATGGGGTGGAATCTAAGTCAATACCGGGTGTGGCTCTCACTGAAATAATTCACCCTTTTACATATGGTTGGTCATGTGAGACCACAAATCACAATAGCAGGCACATTCTTACCTTATACAGGGCGTTTCGTAAGAAATAATACAAGCAAACTACCCAAATACACTTTACATGGAAATTTTTTCGAAAATGGCCCTAAAGACCTTACTAAAATACAATATTGTGTTCCACATAGTTTAATCTAATCTAATATCTTTAAACGAGCAATTCTTGTATAAATATATTCACGTATCTCGGAAACTGAGATTGTATTTAAATAAGGTTTTGCTTTTTAAATTTCTCTATATAGGTGTCTTCTCTAAAAAAAATCTCTATATCTTCTTCGTGTTAGTCAAATGTTTGAGATTCTGTTGTCTTTGCACACTTAACATATAAAAATATGAACAACGATGATCCATTTCACGAAAGTTCCAAGTTTTCCGAAACTCACACACATAACGAGGAATATTTCCGAAATGGTTCACCCTACAAGAAAATTTATTGAGACATAAATTGTGTATTTTAGCAAGATCTACATTTTTTGTACAGTATAATTTGGTCTATCTCTAACGGTTTAGCAGTTATGCAAAAGTCGTCCAGAGTAAATACGACTACAGGGGCTATAGCCAGAAAATTCAAGATATACATTTCATTTGTCATAAAAATATCTCAAACATATGACATTTTAATTAAAATCGTTAGAGCTATTTTCTAGAAAATAAAAATTTTCGAAAAATTTTCCATGTAAAGGGTAGTTTAGGGTGGGGCTATTTTCTTCAAAATCTTTGTGTCGCATCCTTGAAAGACATTAAACTTAAATACCAACTTTGGTTTTTAACCTACTTTTCGTTTTCGATCTATGCTGTCCACAGACTGACAGACAGACACACACACGGACCTTTTTCTAAAAATGCTTTTTTTGGATTCAGGAGGTCTCAAAACATATATTTCCGGTGAAATCTCGACATAGAATTTTTGGGTGGAATACAATACTTCCCCTACTTACCAGTAGAGAAAGTAAAAACGCAATTTCACAGAAAAAAACTACTTTTTATTTCCTCTTCTACATATAATGCGTTCAGTTTTCTATATGTTTGAAATAGAAATTCTACGTATTACATTCATACTGTTTTCTCTACTCACTGTTCTACAAACAACTCATATCATCTATAGATGAATGTTTTATACAAACATAAATTAATCTCGTTAATTAACCGTTGACTATCGAACACTCATTAACGGCTTCGCTAAAACACGCTAAAACTAAAAGCCGTCTGACTCCCTATTCTCGTTGCCTCGCCACCTTATATAGCGAGGATGACGCAACACGAACCTTTCTCGAACTTCTACAAATACGCCGCCACCGGACATTTCTCGAATAATTTTGAAAATTCCTTTTGGTTGTGCCGCTGTAATTGTTATCAAGTATTGGCGCGAGGCAGCGTGCACTTGAGCGTCTTTGACTGGCCCCAAGCCTTCTTTGACGTGCGCTATAATTAAACTCCTGTAAGTTTTTTCCTCCAGTATTAACCATCATCACATTTTGTATTGTCAGAAAGGAAACTGTTCCAAAGCTCTACTTATGTCTCATGTTATGAAATACTCACGCGGCGAGGTTTCTGCTTTAAACGGTGTTCACGAACAGACGTTGAATTTGAAGCACTTGGGACGGAAGACAAGGCTGGCTGCATGCCTTACAGGCGCTGTGTGAGTAAACAAACACTGTCAAGCGTGTTCTGCATCAAGTCGAGGGACGACATGAAGCGTTTCTTGTCACCTCTTGCACGAGACAAGATACCAAAATGCCTAGCAGCCTTCGGCCAAGGATAAAGCTCCTTCAACAGATAGAGAAAGATGCTAACAAACTCTTATTCTTATACCTTCTTCGTGTTAGTTGAGATAAACATTTGCAGAAATTATTGTGTTATTTTCTTGTCGATGCAAGAGCAATATGGGAATATTGAGCGATACTCAAATCTTTTAAAGCTTTGATATTTGAGTTCTCAAATAGTTATAACTTGTTGAAGCTAATCATTTTTTCTCGTGGTTGTACAAAGAACTGGAAAGTTCAGACGTATCTCATAGAGATCTTGTTTATAAATATATATCTTCTTATAATTATTATATACGTAATAAATGTGTAAGTCGAGTAACAAGTATTAGATAGAGGGAAATAGAAGAGTGAGTTGAAAAAGCAATGTAAATGTAACATATCTGTTTTTATATTATAGTTGTGGGTGAACGTGCAATAGTTTTAATGACAAAACTTTTGTTCCAGAATGAAACGCATGAGGTTTGGGGAAGATGAACGACGTGCATAGGATAAAATAGTCAATACATACTGCGAGTGTTGGTAAGTAAAAGACATAAACATTATTATTTATTCTCTTCTACTGAAATACTCCGTAGATATTTGTCCACATGACGTTTCCCACCAAGATATCCAGATAACAGCGCCCCCACCCCCCCCCCCAACAATGCTGGCAAGGGTGAACGACGTTTAGACCTTTTCTCTACAATGACACTTTTAATGTAATTCTGTACTAACAAACTCCAACTTCGAACAAGATAAAAAAGTATAAAAATTGGTCGTTTGAAGCGAAATATTACTTCAATAAAATGACTAATGCTTTCTCGTGAGTTTAAGATAATCAAAGTAATGTAATACAGAAGTTTCATAGAGTTCTGTATATGTATTATGCTGTTTTCTCTTTCAGAATTTAGCGACATCTGGGTACTAAAACTAACTTTTCAGATAACTGAATTCATTAAAAGGTTATTTTTATACTACGCAAATAACCAACCTCGTTTAGCGTTACTCAAAGTTTCAAATTTTTAATTTATTCAGTTTCAAGAACTACCAAATCCCACTACATCCAATTTTCCTCAAGTTTATTTGTGAAGTATTTAAAAAAAAAACTAAATTCCAGAAGTAGTTTATATTTCATATTTTCATTTAATGCGGCGGCAAACCAAATTTTGAATTTTCTGTTTGGCTTCTGCTTATACTGGAATCTTGTGGTGATCTTCAATCACAGAGTAATAAAGCTGGATAACAGAGGGGTTGCCTTGAAAGCAAGTGCCAAATAGGGTGCAGGGGAACAAGGTAGACACTAGCCATATATCGTGTTACGCTGTCTGTGGTGGGATCGCGCTCGGCCGATAATCTCTCGCTTCCTGCTTCCTAAGTAATACGAGCGACCATAGTTAAGCAAGGTAGAGTGGCTCCAAATACCAGTTGTCAGAATTGTCTGTGCGAGGGATACGAACCTGTACATCCTTTATGCGAGCCTTATCTGTTAACATGGAGATTTCCAGAAAGAGCTCTGGTTTATAAGCAGACAAAGGCGAGGAGAAACATGTAAAAGCTTCTTGAACCTTCTACGAAATGAAACCGCGCCGCCATTATTCTTAATTTAAATGAGCACCAACGCATTAAGATTTCGTAACGCTCCCACATCATCCTGCCGTTAGCCTGAGCAACGAAGCTTACGTGTAAGGGAGTAAAAGTGCATTAAGTGCGTGGTTTTTAAGTTATGGTTGCAAGATTGTGATATGGCGAGGAGGTGACTGTGGTAGAAAGAGACAGATGTGACAAGGGTTCAAAACTTGGAAATAAACAGCATGACGTAATAGACAAAAGTGCCTAAAGGGATTATATGTTTCATCAGTCTCAGGAAACCTGCATTTGTTTATCCACCACAATTATTTCTCAAGTGGTCTCCCTATTGCCATGACGTCATTCTTCTCTTCGTATGGAAACTCCAGTCAGGCAATGAGAAAACATGCAGAAAACCTGTTGATAATTAAACCCGTTTTGTTTTTAACGTTTAAAGCATAATTTCCACCTGTTTTTTCTTAACTATTGAAATAAATCAGATGCAAAAGATACTGAAATGGGATCGATATCCACGATCTTTCATCTAAAGAATAATACAAAGAAAACTAAGGTTAGTTCAGTTTCAGTTTAAGGTTAATAACTTATTTTTAGGTTAGTATGCCGTTGGGCGTGACGTCATTTCCTTGTTGCCATGGGAATTAATAATTTAGCTTACACTACCAAATGTGTGTTACGTATTAAGTATTGCAAAAAGTTATTTCTCCATTAAGGCTTTCTCTTTAGTGTAGTTGCAGAAGTAGGTATTATGCTAATACACTTTAATTAAGATGAGAGGGTAATACTAATATTATTGTAGCGGAATAATAATGAAGTGCAAACTTAAGTTTGTCCCGCTTTTGTTTTTGGGTCCTTGTAGCGAGCAGTCCCATTGCTAGCAAATTCCCTTCCGATATTATATGTATCTGAACATTGGATATAAATTATAAGAGGTTTGAGGAAAGTGAAATCTAGTGCACAAAAGCTCGCGTGGCCGTGGTGTTGTTATTATTACATTGTAAGATCATCTATCAAAGCGACTAAAGTGTGGCAGACGTACGCTGGCGAGCCCGTCAACATTCGCACAGCTGTTATCCATATAGTCGACTGCGAAAATGAGGAACCGACCGACGGACGGAAGAAAAGAAGTCAGAAAAACGCGCTTCGCGAATCTCTATGCAAATATGAATAATTGTTATGGAGGAAAATAAGCGGTGTGGAGTAAGGACCAATTTATCATGCTGTTTTGTGAATTAAGGGTTGACGACATGGCATTAATCATTGTTGGCTGTGATTAATGGTGAACTCAGCTCCGCGGCGTGTTGTCTCTGAGGAATGCTCTGTCCACGACTCGTCCTACAGCTGAATCACCCCACACAGAAAAAGTCTTCAACATATACATCGCAGATCGTTATTTACATGTTTCCCTATCAGCAACAATAATACAAACTGGTCTTTGTTTCTGTTTAATTGTTGCCTACAAAACACTTCAAGGTTTCACGAAACAAATGAGCTAAGTCCAGTTTTATAAATTTTACAAAACATCAATATTTCTGTCAAATCTTCTTGTGCTTCTGAAACACAATGTTTTCAAAACCTGCATATTCGGGTTTATTTTAAATTATGTATTGTAAAAGTAGAGAAGGTTTGGAGAGTAGCATAGATATACCCATATATGAAAATTCAGACAAATCGAACTCCATTGCATCGGAGTCTTCAGCTGGATGAGCCGATTTCCCATGCGTCATAAGTCGTCCTGAATTTGGCAAGCCTGGGTAAGTTCTGTCTATGACAGGTTCTCTAACTGGACGTTGTTTTTTTAACTTATCTATTATAACAAACTTATTCTGTGGTTATACAATTTATTTGAATAGGGATCCGACACCGCCGAAGCAAACCCGATAATTGTGAGTGCATGTTAACAGTATGATATTAGGCTTGGGCAGGTCGAGTAAGAGAAAGTAATAAATACATACTTTGTAGTAGCAAACGACAAGAAATACCATATTGTTTAGTAACGCACAGAGATGATGCTTCTGTGGAACCGAATCGCTCAACTTTCCAAGGCTGCGATGTCAATTTTAAACTCAAAGTCTATTGCAAGAACTTGAAAGCAAAACTTGAAAGAAAATAATATGAGAAAGCGGGCGGCGTTAATGGTGAAGTGCTCTGGGATGACAAGATGACAAGGAAAACTTAGTGCCACAGGGAGCCTATACGGCCCCCATTATAGATTCCCAATACTTGGTGACGTAGTGACTGTTCCTTTAGGCAAGCGTTACGTCACGTCCATGCAGCAGGGCGCAGGTTTATGTCCAATACTTTTATTAACCTCGTGTCTTCTCCTGGGACAGTTATGAACACAATGTAATGGCTGTCATTAAAAATATAGATAAATATAAAAATGAATAACGATGTTCCATTTCACAAGTGTTAAGTTCTCCAAAACTCATACAAATAAGAAGGAATATCTCCGAAATGGTTCACCAAATATTTAATTCAGGAAATCCAGTATTGTAATCTTGTGGTAAAACGCTCCCTGGCAGACTTCCAAGGTAAGGATTTTCATATCGCCCTTTTGGTAAACGTGGCCTGGGTCGATCCGGAGAGAAGCAATTTGCCTCGGAATGGGACACACTGACCCAATTCTTCACTGGATTGATAATAACTATTATCTATCTCGCCGCACACATTCGTTCACTGTTTGAGAACCAGGGCGCTGTATCGCTTTTCTTCTTTTTGGGGGAAGCTGAAGCATGGCTTATAACACCTGACGGTCGCGCCGCGGAATATTCCCCTGAGGTCACATCTATGATTTGCTGTGTTGTGTTTTACATTTTCCAGAGGGGAAGGGCTATAAAGCTGATGATGAAAGAGCGACCCTTGTCCATTTTCTTGTTATCTTTATTGCCAGACAGTGTTTTGTTAATCCTCCCTCTCATCTGATATGAGCGGATTAACAAACGAAGTTAGGTATATTTTGACATCCAACCCTGTTAAAATCTCTACGAGAGGCGTTCGCTCAGTTGGAAAGCTGTTTTAGTTAACCTGCTCCCATAACACAGGGTGTGTCACAATTTGTAGATACAGCTTCGCCTATCTCCTGGCGTAATGAAGTTAAGGTTATCATTGTATGATAAGGTTCGAAGGTGGGACCTTGATCTATGAACTCTTACGTGTCTAGGTCCACGCACTTGTAGACAGCTGACGTTTGCACTTCTGCAAATGTTCACTGGAACCAGCGAATATTACATCTTAAACGGAATATTTACCTCACACGTTACTAGGTAGCTCAGTTGGAACGGGCACAAGAAGGGTTTCTGGATTGCCCAGCTCCTCAGCATAAATGCGTTCTTTTAAATAACCCCAGAGTGTCAGATCAGGTAATCTGGCAGGCCAGGGGACTGGTCCTTGTCTTCCTATCCAATGATCAGGATGTGCAGCATTCAAATGATTGCAGACGGTCCTCGACCGATACGGAGGAGTGCCATCGTGTTGAAACCACATCGTCATTCGCTCCTGCAGTGGCACATTCCCTAATAATAAGGGGTGAGCTACAGAGGAATTCCGGGTAGCGTGCTCCTGTTACATTCCCCTCGAAGAATAATGGTCCAACAAGGTGGTCACCCAAGATTCCACAACAGACATCTACACCCCACTGCTCTTATAATGCTGCCTCCCTTACCCAATGAGGATTATCAACACTCCAATAGCGCATATTGTGACGATTTCCAGTTCCATTGTTGTGGAATCTTGATTCTTCAGAAAACAATATCCTGGATGCGAATCCCACATCACTTGCTACTCGCTCCAGCAACCATTCACAAAAGGTTACTCGAGCTTCGAAATCTCTCCCGTGAAGTGCTTGGTGTAGGTGCAAACCATAAGAATGGAGCTTATTAGTGTTCAATATTCGCACTACAGAAGATTGGCTGATGTTCACCTCCTGAGCAACTGCCCGTGAACCAGTATGCGGATTGTTCTGGGTGGCATTCAAAACTGCTTCTGCATTAACACCCGATGTTGCTGGTGCGTGTCTATGAGGAGCCATTCTTACACGCAGACGCCTTTCAACATTCCGGAAGGTGTTTGCTGTTGGTTGTCTATTCGGATATCTTTCCCGAGATATTTTCTCCGATGTATTTATTCTTACTTCTCCGTAGATCAAAAGCATATCTACGTGCTCGTCTGTCGAATACATAATGAAAGACTGGCACAAAATCACGTGCGACAGTATACGTGTGGAGAACGCAGGGATCGGTATTCACAACACACTAAATCATGCCAGTCCAATGGGCCAGAAGTCATTACACCTGTTCAATTACAAAATGCAGACAACCAAAAAGGATTTAAATTATGTCCTAAACGCCCAGGGACTTTATAATTAGATTGTGAATTCGGTTTCCAAGTTTTGATGAACATAAAAAAATATTTACACTACTGAGACTCGAACCTATGACATTGGGGTTAAGCGCAGAGGACTCGTCTCAATCCTATTCAGCTATTTCAAGACTTCACTGAAAGTACGTACCACGTCCAATAGAAGGACTTGCATGCCTGGCGCTATGCCATTGCCACCTCGCGAGTTTTCGGGCTTGATTTAGCCTTTTAAGACAGTTTTAATCATTTGCTGGGCATTTTAATATTATTACTTAAATGGCAAAAGCTGTTATGCATATTAATTGAGATGCACGAGGCGTAGTTCACGCAAAAATGTAAATAAACTGTTATTTAATAAAATATGTCCGTTTTGACTGTACGAGTTCATGATGGATAAGGTGTCTCTAAATTTTTCGTAATTTTTGGCAGCCAATCCCTGCTCTAAGTACAAGGATCCACCATTTTCTTTTTAGCTGACGTTGTTAGTGTACTCATATGATAGGTCCATTTTTTCCGAGGCGTTTACTGAATTACGTTGCTATGTATACTCTAATAAAAAGTTTGTAAAATCGGCCGGAAACCGGAATTCGCTCTCAGTAAACGAGTCATATGTTTTTGAGGTGTACTTTAGCGAGGAGTACGTTCTGTCCCTTAAACCGCTGTTGCGCTCAACTTTGCGCATTCCTCTCTCTAAGAACGTCAAGCAATACATTTTAGTAAGCGCAAAACTGGACTAAGGCGCACATGCCGTTAGATGGGTGGCCTACCTTACAGGCGCGGCTGACTCACCTGGTATATGTGCCTGAGGAAGATGTCGAGTACTTGCGTATAATATACAACTAATAGCTGTCATTAAAATCCAATTCATTTTATTTAAAGCTTCCATTAAGAAGACAAGAGGAGCCTAATGTCTTAGAATTTAATTTTCCAGTAAATGGGGCGTTTCAGCCTTGCTGGCAAGGGCACAAAGTGTGGTAACTGCAGACCGTGTGGCTCGAGATGATGGGTTTACCTGAATACAGTTTTGTCAGACGACGAAAGCAAATGTCAAAAGCTGGAGATATTCCAAGCCACTTTGTTTAATTAAACGGTGGCTGTGTATGGAACGTAGGGTTTACTATCGATCCCATGCTCCTTCAGGAGTAACATCATCCTCACAAAATAATACAGTTACCCACATTGCATAAGGTTGTGTCGCGTTGAGCGACAATATTTCAACATTTCCGCTGCTAGTGCAGTAAAAAACCCTCTACGTCTTATTTTTGTTATCATAAAGCTTATTTTAGCATCGGCCTTTCTGTTCTACAATTTTGCGTACATTGCTTCCACACGCAGTATACTTTACTATACATTATACTGCTCATATAAAATAATGTTCATTTTCTACTGAGGGATAACACAACGAAGAAATTATCTCAGAGAGTATGACCTTGGTTTCACGCACGATATAAAATAAAACACTCCCGTTATATTGTTACAAGTAACTGTGTGTTGCTAATTAAACTTAATTGTATTCTATTTTAAGCAGAACATATTCATTACTTGATATTTTTGTCATAAATAACAAAATAAATGGCATTATCTAAAAAAATTCACAGAAGCCACATCAGAATTTAATTATTAAACACAACAATTAATATTACGGAACCATAAATGCTTCAAGGAAAGTTCTTTGTCACAGAGTCAATAGTTTAACTGCCTATAAATTAGGTTTCCCTTTTCCATTTTTTCCTTTTACTTTGTCTACTGGTAAGTAGGGGAAGTATTGTATTCCACCCAAAAATTCGATGTCGAGATTTCACCCGAAATATGTTTTGAGGTCCCCTGAATCCAAAAAAAAAATCATTTTTAGAAAAAGGTCCGTGTGTGTGTCTGTGTGTCAGTCTGTGGACAGCATAACTCAAAAACGAAAAGTCGGTTAAAAACCAAAGTTGGTATTTAAGTTTAAAGTCTTTGAAGGATGTGACACGAAGCTTTTGAAGAAAATAGCCCCACCCTAAACTACCTTATAAATGGAAAATTATTCGAAAATTTTGATTTTCTTGAAAATAGCTCTAACGATTTTTATTAAAATGTCATATGTTTGAGATATTTTTATGACAAATGAAATGTATATCTTGAATTTTCTGGCTATAGCCCCTGTAGTCGTATTTACTCTGGACGACTTTTGCATAACTGGTAAACCGTTAGAGATAGACCAAATCATACTATACAAAAAATGTAGATCTTGCTAAAATACACAATTTATGTCTCAATAAATTTTCTTGTAGGGTGAACCTTTTCGGAGATATTCCTTGCTATGTGTGTGAGTTTCGGAAAACTTAGAACTTTCGTGAAATGGAACATCGTTGTTGATTTTTTTATATGTTAAGTGTACAAAGACAACAGAATCTGAAAGCTTTAAAAGATTTGACTATCGCACAAAGCCTACTGTATTCTAATATTCCCCTTGTACCTACAAGGAAATAAGCAATAAAATTATTTGTACAAATGTTTATCTCAACTAACATGGAGAAGATATAGGAATAAGAGTTTGTAAGAATGGTTAGTACAAGAGTAGAGAAAGTCATGTGAGTGTAACACATCAGATTTTTAGAAAAAGATCCATCTGTGTGTGTGTGTGTGTCTGTGTGTGTGTGTGTGTGTGTGTGTGTGTGTGTGTGTGTGTGTGTGTGTCCAAACACCAAAGTCAAAAACGAAAAGTCGGTTAAAACCCAAAGTTGGTATTTAAGTTTAATGTCTTTCAAGGATGCGACATGAAGATTTTGAAGAAAATTCCTCCACCTTAAACTACCTTTTGCATGGAAAATGTTTCACAAAGTCTGATTTTGTCAAAAGTCATAAAAATATCTTAAACATGTCATTTTAATAAAACTCGTTAGAGCCATTTTCAAGAAAATGAAAATTTTCGAAAAATTTTCCATGTAAAGGGTAGTTTAGGGTGGGGCTATTTTCTTCAAAATCTTCCTGTCGCATGCTTGAAGGAAATTACCTAAACTTAAATACCAACTTTGGTTTTTAACCGACTTTCCGTTTTTTAGTTACGCTGTTCAGAGACTGACAGAAACACACACATGGACCCTTTTGTAAAAATGCTTTTTTTTTTTAATTTAGGGGACTCTACTTACCAGTAGAGAAGGAAAAATGTAGAGCTCATTAAAACGCACAATTTATGTCCAAGTGAATTTTTTGTGGAGTTCCATTTCGGAGATATTCCTTATTTTGAGAGTTTTGGAATACTTAAACCTTCCTCAAATGAAAGATCGTTTTTAATTGTTATATCTCAGGCATACAAAGAGAAAGGAATTCCAAAGCTCCCTCAGGGGAAAATAAACCCTATAACTTGTGTGTGCTTAGTGGGAGTACTAACCTGAAAACATGCTATTACTGAACTTATAAGTCCACAAATCAGTTACCCGTACAAAATGTTTAATAATAATTAAATTTTCTAATTTTATAATAAAATTAAATATATTGAAAATACCATTTATTTTAACCATACCTTACAAACCTTTCTTACTTTTCCAGCCAAAAATTGACACATTTCTTCGGAAATAAGGGTTTTGAGGTTTTCGAATAATAAATTATTAAACAATATATTAACAGTTTAGGAAAATGTGCGTGTGCCTGCGTGTGGACGAGACGAGACGAGTGTGTGAGTGTGATACAGACATACAGATAGAGATGGAGAGATATCCAGAGAAGGAGGGACATACGGAGAGAGACGGGGAGTGTGATGGGGAGAGAGGGGAGAGATGCAGAGATCTGGAGAGAGGGATGGGCGAGAGACGGAGAGCGATGAGATAGGAAGATAGAGATGGAGCGGAACAAGGAAGGCGGGAGGAGTGACGGTGACTGGTTGAGGGTGAGGGAGCGTCGCCGTGGCAGAGGTAGAGGGGTCGAGGGCAAGTGAGAGGAGTCGAGTGCAAGTGAGAGGGGTCGAGGGCAAGTGAGAGGGGTCGAGGGCAAGTGAGAGGAGTCGAGTGCAAGTGAGAGGGGTCGAGGGCAAGTGAGAGGGGTCGAACGTGGGAGTGAGAGGGGTCGAGTGCAAGTGAGAGGGGTCGAGGGCAAGTGAGAGGGGTCGAGGGCAAGTGAGAGGGGTCGAGGGCAAGTGAGAGGAGTCGAGTGCAAGTGAGAGGGGTCGAGGGCAAGTGAGAGGAGTCGAGTGCAAGTGAGAGGGGTCGAGGGCAAGTGAGAGGGGTCGAGGGCAAATGAGAGGGGTCGAGGGCAAGTGAGAGGAGTCGAGTGCAAGTGAGAGGGGTCGAGGGCAAGTGAGAGGGGTCGAGGGCAAGTGAGAGGGGTCGAGGGCAAGTGAGAGAGGTCGAGAGCGAGTGAGAGGAGTCGAGTGCAAGTGAGAGGGGTCGAGACCGATTGAGAGGAGTCGAGTGCAAGTGAGAGGGGTCGAGAGCGAGTGAGAGGAGTCGAGTGCAAGTGACAGGGGTCGAGAGCGAGTGAGAGGAGTCGAGTGCAAGTGAGAGGGGTCGAGAGCGAGTGAGAGGAGTCGAGTGCAAGTGAGAGGGGTCGAGAGCGATTGAGAGGAGTCGAGTGCAAGTGAGAGGGGTCGAGAGCGAGTGAGAGGGGTCGAACGCAAGTGAGAGGGGTCGAAGGTAAGTGAGAGGGGTCGGGAGCGAGTGAGAGGGGTCGAATGCAAGTGAGAGGGGTCGAGAGCGAGTGAAAGGAGTCGAGGGCGAGTGAGAGGGGTCGAGAGCGAGTGAAAGGGGTCGAAGGTAAGTGAGAGGGGTCGGGAGCGAGTGAGAGGGGTCGAAGGTAAGTGAGAGGGGTCGAGAGCGAGTGAAAGGAGTCGAGGGCGAGTGAGAGGGGTCGAGAGCGAGTGAGAGGGTTCGAGGGCAAGTGAGAGGGGTCGAGAGCAAGTGAGAGGGGTCGAGGGCAATTGAGAGGGGTCGAGGGCCAGTGAGAGGGGTCGAGAGCGAGTGAGAGGGATCGAGCGCAAGTGAGAGAGATCGAGCGCGAGTGAGAGGGGTCGAGAGCGTGTGAGAGGGGTCGAGAGCGTGTGAGAGGGGTCGGGAGCGAGTGAGAGGGGTTGAGGTCGAGTGAGAGGGGTCGAGGTCGAGTGAGAGGTGTCGAACGCGGGAGTGAGAGTGGTCGAGCACGGGAGTGAGAGGGGTCGAGGGCAAGTGAGAGGGGTCGAGGGCAAGTGAGAGGGGTCGAGGGCAAGTGAGAGGGGTCGAACGTGGGAGTGAGAGGGGTCGAGCGCGGGAGTGAGAGGGTGACAGAGGCAAGGGAGTGACATCAAGAGTGACCTTTAATGACATCGGGAGTGACATCTGGAGTGACATCTGGAGTGACATCGGGGGTGACATCGGGGGTGACATCTGGAGTGACATCTGGAGTGACATCTGGAGTGACATCTGGAGTGACATCTGGAGTGACATCTGGAGTGACATCTGGAGTGACATCGGGAGTGACATCGGGAGTGACATCGGGAGCGACATCGGGAGCGACATCGGGAGCGACATCGGGAGCGACACCGGGAGCGACACCGGGAGCGACATCGGGAGCGACTTCGGATGTGACTTCGGATGTGACATCGGATGTGACATCGGGAGTGACATCGGGAGTGACATCGGGAGTGACATCGGGAGTGACATCGGGAGTGACATCGGGAGTGACATCGGGAGTGACATCGGGAGTGACATCGGGAGTGACATCGGGAGTGACATCGGGTGTGACATCGGGTGTGACATCGGGTGTGACTACGGGTGTGACTACGGGAGCGACTACGGGAGCGACTTCGGGAGCGACTTCGGGAGCGACTTCGGGAGCGACTTTGGGAGCGACTTTGGGAGTGACTTTGGGAGTGACTTTGGGAGTGACTTCGAGAGTAACTTCGGGAGTGACTTAGGAAGTGACTTCGGGAGTGACTTCGGGAGCGACTTCGGGAGCGACTTCGGGAGCGACTTCGGGAGTGACTTCGGGAGCGACTTCGGGAGCGACTTTCGGACTGACTTTAGGAGTGACTTCGCGTGACATAGAGGGTGATAGCGGGAGTGACATCGTCAATGATATCGGGAGTGACATCGTCAATGATATCGGGAGTGACATCGAGAGTTACATCCAAAGTGACGTCGGGAGTGACGTCGGGAGTGACAGCGAAGGTGACGTCGGGAGTGACAGCGAAGGCGACGTCGGGAGTGACTTGGGGAGTGACGTCGGGAACGACAACGGGTACGACATTGGGTACGACAGGGGTACGACACGGGGTACGACACCGCGTACGACACGGGGTACGACACGGAGTACGACACGGGGTACGACACCGCGTACGACACGGAGTACGACACGGGGTACGACACGGGGTACGACACGGGGTACGACACCGCGTACGACACCGCGTACGACACGGAGTACGACACGGGGTACGACACGGGCTACGACACGGGGTACGACACGGGGTACGACACGGGGTACGACACCGCGTACGACACCGGGTACGACACCGGGTACGACACGGGGTACGACACGGGGCACGACACGGGGCACGACACGGGGCACGACACGGGGCACGACACGGGGCACGACACGGGGCACGACACCGGGCACGACACCGGGCACGACACCGGGTACGACATCGGGTTCGGCACGGCGTACGGCACCGCGTACGGCACCGGGTTGACTCCGGGTACGACACGGGGTACGACACGGGGTAGGACACCGGGTACGAGACTGTTGTCACTGGGTACGACACCGGGTACTACACCGCCTATGACACCGGGGGGGAGGGATCTCGGGAGTGACCTCGCGGAAGGTACTGCTGGAGCGATGAGCCGAGGCCGAAAAGCTACGAGGGCGAAGTTCAGAGAGGGTGCCGGCGAGAGTGTTGGTGAGGGAGATGGAGAGAGAGGGAGTGGTCGTGAGAGAGTGAGTGTGGGAGGGAGTGTGTGTATGTGCATAGTGTTAACTTAATGGGCGTCAGCATACGATAGGGTAACGCCTGCCCAGGGCAGTTGCAGCACCGCAAACGTTGGTCGGTGCCGGGGTGTCCCACCGCACTGGTGTGGCGCATAACAAGGGACTTAAGAGATCAGTTTTGTGTTGTAATATCACGAAAGACTATACTGTGATGACATCGGTAGAACACACCTGTGTTTTTGTGCAAACAATTAGAAGAAAATAAAGTTATAGAAAAGTAACTGGAGTGAGTCATTTTGTGACACGTGTCGGACGTGGGATTGGTCGAATTGCCGTTTTGTCACATTGCTGTCAGGATTCGTATGTGGATGTCCCATGGAAGAGATGATGAAGGAACTACCAGCCTAAATCAAGAACCTGAAGCCCGGAGTGGAAAAAATGGAGAAAGAACGAAAAACGTAAACTAGGGAATGGAAGAAATGAAATGCGGACTGATAAGATGGGAAGCGAAGTAACAGGGAATTGCGCCATAAGAGAAGATAGAGGTGAAGATAAGGAGTGTAAAGGAAGAAGTGAAAACACAAATGAATTCTGGAGTGGGAAGGATGACTGAAGTGATCGATACGAAGATGGGGCTATTGGCGAAGAAAGACGCGGAACAACTCGACGGGAAGGTGGAACTCCTCTGCTAGCGCGTGGACGTCGTGGGGGACGTCGGGGAATGTTTTAACACCCTACGAGGCTGAGTGCACCCCGGAACAGGGCGCCCGCTTCCTAAGCAGCAGCGATAGCTAAATAAAACGTATATCTTAAATTTTTTGGGAATAGTTTCTGAAGTCCTCTTCATTTTGACTTACTTTTGTATACATGGTAAACTGTAAGACAAAGACAAAATTTTACCACCCAAAAGATCTAGGTACATCTCCTTCAAAGTACACAGCTTATGTCAGATTTTTTTTCTCTTCATTATCTATTTCCGAAGTATTCCTTGTTATTGGTTTGAATTTTCCTATACTCATAGGAAATGTGAAGTTGTTATTCAGTTTTTTTCATTCGGTTTTTCCCTGGTAATCCAAAGCGAATGCAATTTCAAAGTCCTCACATAGCAATTAGGTCTTAAAATATTTTAGTACCTACAATGAAGTGTGTAATAAAAGCATTTGTACAAATTTTGTTTCGATTAATTTTAAATACATAGAACAATAAGCTTTTGTAATAATAGTTTACACAGTTATAATTTATACAAAGAGTGAGTAGAGAAAATTATGAAATCAAATTTTTTTCCGGTAACTAATACATCCTTCAAAAAATATGTAAATATGTAATGAACATTTATCTCTTATACAGAAAAATAAGTATCTGTAAAAATCTGATGTGTTACACTCACATGACTTTCTCTACTCTTGTACTAACCATTCTTACAAACTCTTATTCCTATATCTTCTTCGTGTTAGTTGAGATAAACAGTTGTACAAATTATCTTATTGCTTATTTCCTTGTAGCTACAAGGGGAATATTAGAATACAGTAGCCTTAGTCAAATCTTTTAAAGCTTTGATATTCCGTTCTCTTTGCACACTTATATAAAAAAATGAACAACGATGTTCCATTTCACGAAAGTTCTAAGTTTTCCGAAACTTACACATATAACAAGGAATATCTCCGAAATGGTTCACCCTACAAGGAAATATATTGAGACATAAATTGAGTATTTTATCAAGATCTACATTTTTTGTATAGTATGATTTGGTCTATCTCTAACGGTTTACCAGTTATGCAAAAGTCGTCCAGAGTAAATACGACTACAGGGGCTATAGCCAGAAAATTCAAGATATACATTTCATTTGTCATAAAAAAATCTCAAACATACGCTATTTTAATCAAAATCTTCGTGTCGCATCCTTGAAAGACATTAAACTTAAATATGAACTTTGGTTTTTAAGCAAGTTTTCGTTTTTGAGTTATGTCCACAGACACACAGACACACACACTGACACAGACAGTGGAGCGAGACTTGTGAATAAGATGGTGTGCTGTGTGAACAACGTTAAACCGGAGTGAGTAATACATCGTTTGGAGCAATAAGCATGCAAACAGATGTAACCACGCCCAACTTGTGACACAGTTGTCTGTTTATTTAACTGTCACCACAGACGCTGTTCATGAGGGGTTTGAGAACTAGGTGTCTCTCCCCACTTCCCTCAGTCTTCTGCAATCCTCTTTGGCCTGCCTTAATTCCCTGAATTCCTCCGTGGAACGTATTTTTAGTCGTGTGTGTACTCACTTCAGACCTTTCCCTCTGAAATCTGCTCCACTAAATGAGAACTCTGTCCTTAATGGACTATAGCGTTGAAAAACGTTACTTGGGTGCTTAAGGGGACATTCCGTTGTCCCTTGCAGATGTTTGTTAACTGCTCGATTTCTCCTTTGTTCAATAACTGAGGTCAAAATACAGAATCAAGCAATACATGGGAAGGGAAGTAAAGCCGGTGTTCCTGTGCCATAGATTTATGGTAAGTAAAGGAACCTCAAGCTTGATAGAGAGGCCTATGAGCAAAATGCCACTATACTTGTAAACTCCTGCTACTAGAAATTCGCTGCGGAGATTTTTTCCCTTCTGTTTCTCGTGTTCCGAATGATATGGTTTCTAGCGCATCCCTTGCTCCAGATGTTTCTATTTTGTCCAATGTGCACCATTAATTTCCAAGTGGTAAAGAGGCTGTCACTTTTCTCGTACTCCCAGGCCGGTAATCAATCCTCGAGGAAGGCAAGGCAAGGCGTGTTAGACCCTTCCCTGACACCTCCACTGATCCTTAGAAATGTGCTTTCCAATTCCCTCTCGCCCTTCAGCTCCTTCGACACCCCCTGGGCACATCAGCGGAGAGCCGAGCCTAGCCGATCCGATCCGATCCGATCCGCTATTTAGTCTAGAAATGGACGTCCAGGTGTTAGTATACATAATCTTAGGAAATGACCAAATTATCCTCCTCTGTTTGATAGTTTTTATGGTAAAATTACTTTGCTAACTTGAAAATAATTTATAACATCGTTCGTATACAAGCCTATTTTAGGAAATTTCTCCAAAACAGTAAAAACAACATACTATAGAAATAGCAGATATGTTTGGAGACGAGAATTGTGGATTGTCAGTGAATTAGTGTTTTAAGAAGACTAGTGGTCAGCACATCTCGTCACAAATGTAAACCTGTTCCCACATTATAGTTTGTAAAAAGTGTATATGTTGTCATCTTCCGTAATACCCGCGCTTACCCTGAGATTAAGACCTCAATTGTTCGGTTTAGCCCGGGAACTTCAAGTGCATTATTTAGCAACGGAGTGTAGTATCTACTTTAAGCGATCACTCCAACAATGCAACAACCGTCTTCTCAACCCTTGCAACAAAGTGTAACAATGAACAACCAGCAACACCAACACGTGATTGTAGATCTTCGACATTGGAAGCCAGAATACGTTTAGTAAAAACTTGAACATATATATTAAAATTAATATATTAATATTTGTTTCATCTTCATTAATTTTAATACAGATTGCCACATTGAATTCCAGGAATGAGATTTTCCCCTAACACAAGCCAAACCACAGCCTTCTAGACTAAATAGTACCGGAGTTATGCACTACTTTATAAAACCTTGTAAGGATTTTAAAATAATAAACAATTACAGTTACATTTATATAAATTAATTTAAAATAGTAAATTTTGGCCTATTGTAATAAAAGATATATCAACTAAACAGAATGATTGTATTTTCAAGAATTGTTTGTAATACTTTAATACTACAGAATGTTTAACGACAGAAGGTAACAATGCATGTCGTTAGCATACCTTATGTCCTCTTTCCAAGAGCTCCAAAGAAAGAAGAAAGCAAAAATCTATCTTTTCCCAAACGAGACCTGGAATTTCCCCTCCCACAGCCTTCTGTGTGATCTATGTGCGTTCGTTGATCGCACCTTCTCACGCTGACTTCTTCTCGAGATGAATGTAAGTTTATCTGACGAGTTGGGATTCACGGCACAAAAGAACGAATTCCTATCTTAGAACTGGAACTGAGTTGCAAATGTTTCACTTACGCAAACATTAACTCGAATCTATCTAAATCACTTCAGTTTAGTGTCAGGTGTTTATTGTTGACGGTTCCTTCAGCCACATTGGCCGGAGATAGAATAAGGTTATGTACCAGATGAAGTTTCATAAAAATCGATAAAAAGACATCGTTTTTATGTTAATTCTGTAAAATAATTGACGCATTTATGAATGTGAAACACAAAATTTGCCTCCGGACGCCATCTCTATGTTTAAATGTCACCATCTTTTACTGTGTTGTCGCGATTCATATTTTCAACATTTTTCGTTGTGTAAAATCTTCCTTAAAAAGCAGATTTTGTGTTGTAGTAATGGAATTTGATTCACATATTCAAAGAACATAGCAAATACTAACATGGGTTTTGTTCTCAGATGTGTCTACGTATATATATTTTAGTTCTCAAGTGTAGCATTTGCAACTTTTAGGCACGAAAACATTTGTAAGTTTAAAAATCGTTGGAGCCTAAACTGAAGGGGAGACAAACAAACTTACGGCAATGTAGTAAAGTGAATTTATTTCAAAATGCTGACTGGTATTTGTGTCCTATGTTAAGTACGTAACATTATCTTTTAGAGTACATTAACTAAGCTTTAATCGCGTATTAGATATTGGTTTATCATATGTCTAGAGAAACTTCTTTTTTGTGATGTTTAACGCCAGCTTGTACGACATGTGGCACCGCAGGCGGTGACACTGGTGATACCTGGAATGAAGTTGGCGGACGAAACCGAAGAACCCCGAGGAAATTCGCCTCTGCGCCATTTGTACACCATAAATCCCATATACGTCGCCTGGGATCGAACCCGGGCCGCACCAAGAGGATAGTATTCTGCTTGCATTTGATGAAAGTTTACTATATACACGATTATTTATTGATAAACACTAAAACAATAATCTTAAAAAGCTATTAATTAATTTAGGGCTTGTTGTTTGAAATGAAAGTTAAATTAAAACACTAGGTATATGAAGCTAAAATCTGTTTGGTTGAGAAAATGATACATTTTACATATTTAACTACATTTCATTATTATATTTCATATTTACATTTAGCTCTTCGTTCTTCTCTACGTTGAAAGTGGACCACGCAGGAAGCTGGGATGCTATTGCATTTGTATGTGATTAACAAAACACTGGCTTTCCTGCTAACCAAATAGTACTTCCGCCTGCTCTCTGCTGTGATGTCATTTCTCCAGAAACTATTTCACAAGAGTGAACATCGATAATCGATTGCACAGCATGTATCCGATAAGTTTCCAATTTCAGGTTATGGCGCTATAAAAAATTGAGCATACAGTAATAGTCATTCGCAGAAGTAAATGAGATATTAACGTTGAAATGTAGGGTAGTACAAAAAATAAATAACTGCCTTAGTTTAGTCACAGTTTTAAGAAGTTTGGATATATTTGACACTTTTGTATCAGGTATAAGTGCAGGTAACCGAGGACAGTAATAACCATATTAAATCAATGTTTGCGTCATTTGTGAACTTATAATTTTACTTATTAAGAGTAATATATTTTCAGGTTGTTTAGCTATACAATAGGAAATCTATCCACTAGGAATGCCTCGAAGAAGATTTTCTAGGAAACCGGGGCCAAGTTTGAAATACTACGGATGTATCAGCTGAACATCCCACGGGACTGCGTCAATTCCGATTGAAATATCGATTATTTTAATACACAAAAACCGACACATTTAATGTGCTCTGTTGGAACAAACAGCCGTTTTGGAAACCGCAAACATAATTACAACACAGCGGGCGGGCGGGCTTGTGTTATCGACTGCCAGTGCCCTTTGCCCTCGGGTTACCTTACCGAATGGGAACTTTAATGAGAAAAAAGAATATGACACCAAATTAGTTGGAAACTGCAATGTTTGTTTGTTTTTGTCACATAACCACAAGTCTACAGCATTTACTGCGGGGGCAACATCTGTGTTCACGCTTTTACTAACTGTGCGGCTGGCTTATTGATCCCAAGGTCGTGGGTTCTAACCCCACGATGGTTCTTAAATGTGCTTAAGCAATCTAATGTCAGTAGGTTCACTACGAGGGATTATGTGAAGTTGTAATGAGTACAGGAGCTCATGTAACTCTCAAGTGTCAGATTTACTTCTGTTTATTTTGTATAAAATATACCAACTTATATTTAAGAACAATAAGAGAATTACTTCAGATATTTAGATGTTTCTTTATAAGGAAACCTGACTTGCCTGGAGAGAACTTTTCCCATCATCATTAAAAAGCAAATGTCTAATAAGATATTTTTAGGCTCCAGTTCATTTGAGCGTTCAGTAATCAGTATTACTTCTCAATGATCGATTCTGTAGCCCTAAACTGTTACAAAAGTCCTTAAATTCTCAGACGCTAAGCCTCGAGCATTCTTAATGCAGCTTTTTGGCCGCCATTCCTTTGTTACGACGCTCTGTCGTCACACATTTCGCGATAACGCTGTACTTCCTTTGCCTTTTACTGCTCCTAGCTGATTAGAATGTTTTTAATGTGTCTCTTTCTCTCTGTGTATTACTGTTTCTACTTCAATCTCATTTCCTTCAAGTTTTCCATTACACGAAGTCCCTGCATTGTGTAGCAATTTAGTTTGGCTCCCTTGCATTTGTTTTGTAATTGTTTACCTCTGTCTATCTCTGTCACTCTCCCACAATCTCCATTGATTATCAGCAACAAATATTTGAACATATAACAATAAAGTGGGTGTATTATTTTATTAAATCACAGATATGTTCTGATTTACTGTTTGGAGATCAAGGGAAATTCATAAGTACTTCTTCCCAGGGTTTCAGCTAGAATAGGCATGGGCAAGATAGGAGAGGTAGCGATTGAACTTGCCTTACCCACCCCACAGTAAACAAGGTTGTTTTTATACAGCAAGTGCAGTGGTGCGCCCGTCCCATCTGCGTGGCAGTAACAATTTCTACGCTGTTATTAACTATTTTGTTTATATTAACCTAACTTTGCATACAATAATTATTACAGCCAACTACTGTGGCTATTTACACATACAGAATCTCACACTCTATAGCTGTATCTACAGTACAGTAAGCTTTCACATTTTACGTCACATCTATACTGTTTTTCTTTGTGGATCGCTTTTAAGAAGTGATGGATAAATTTGTTTTAAGGAAGAAAAGGGAACGAAGTCCCATTCCAGTTAAACTAAAAATACACATACCTGATTGCGAAGTGGAATATTCTGGATAGATTCCATTATTTGCATGTAGTTTGTGTGAAATCACGATAAAGAAGAACTATTTGACGTCATCGTCAGGTAAACTATTTTATTAACATTCACAATGCAGGCGAGAAGTTAAAGCAGTGTTTTAAAATAGACAGCACTCTAACTCAAAACTGAATTATTGTCGCATTTTTGCAAACGGTGTTTTGAGGTTCATCGCAAAAAGTGACAAATATGACTAACTTAAACCCTGCTAAAGTTAAGAAAAGATTTATATTTATGTATAATACGTTGTAGAAGCATTAATTTTATTCCATCCAAACACATGATTGGGGTCCCGTGAATCCAAAAAAAAAAAAAAAAAAAAAAAAAAAAAGTGTGTGTGTGTGTGTGTGTGTGTGTGTGTGTGTGTGTGTGTGTGTGTGTGTGTGTGTGTGAGACAGAGAGAGCGAGAGAGAGATTATATTTATTGATGACGTAGAAATGTGATTCGCCTTTAACCCCGACCCCCGACTTTTTAAAGAAAACTCCTCATTCCAAATACTCTTTAGATGCAAATATTTTCGTTATTTTTAATTTTTCTTCCAAGAATGTCTACCGATTTTCATTAAGATACCGTATACTTAAAATATTTTCAATTATTTGACGAATGTTACTTTAAGTTCATACAAAGTGCGTGGATTGCTTTTGTAATCTTTCTCTTTTAGTGCCTCCCAGAGATAAAACTTATATAGGATTAAGTAAGAATGGTTAGTACAAGAGTAGAGAAAGTCATGTGAGTGCAACACATCAGATTTTTTGATGATGAATTGCATACGGCTATCTTTCTTTCTTAAAAAATTTAACCACTCCCTAGTTGAACTTTGGGATGTTTTCTATAATTTCCTTTTCTATGGATATCAAGCAAGTGCGATTAGTCTATCTTCTCTAATAGTGTTCTTAAGAAATTTTTAAACTCTTCCTAGTGTACAGAAACGCTTTCATATTCACTTGTTGTTAAAGGCAGAGCAATGGCTATTTTCAAAAGTTTTAACATTTCAGAAAAAGTGGGAAAAAATTATTAGTCTAACACACTGAAGAAATTTTACGGCACCAGCGAAATTACTGAATTCTTCTGTTGAATAGATGAGCGAAAGTTGTGTATGTAGTTTGTCCTTATCAAACACTGGAAACATTTTTAGGCATTTACAGAACATATTTTCTGGAAATATTGAACTAAATTGCTGAAGTATGACTCTTCTAGCAGGGAAGATAAAGGTGTTATCTGAACTGGAAGCGGAGATCCTAACGAGGCACTAAAACATCACATACCAACTTCTGTTTGACGATTCTGTCTATATGAGGCAGAACTAAATGGAAACAAAAGCCAGAAACAAAAATCATTGTTTTCAAGATACCCCAATATAGCAGATGTGTGATTTATTGTCGTACCATTTGAATTCTCTGATTCTGACCAAATTTGAAAACATTATTTTAATGGCTTCTTCTTTTCGTAAAGAATATTTACAGTCCTGGGTTTTGGGTGGAATACAATACTTCCTCTACTTTACTATAAGTAGTAGAGGAAGTAAAAATTAACCACCTTGAATCTGTCTATTTCATAAATTTCTGCCACTCATCATTTGCCTGCTTGAAGCGCGTTTCTTCATCTTATCTTTCCTTATTAAAGTTTCCCTTCTGCAGTTCCTTCTCTCCGTCTTATTCTGATGACTTTAGTGTTGATGCTCACTTCAAACTACCTTTGTTTAAAGTTGATTGCAGCGTCATCGCCAACTTTCCCTGTTAACAAGGCGGAAGGCAGTTTACTCGATAAGACGACATCTTCACTGCCTCCATTTTAAATTCAATATTCCTATTACGTGCACGTCCTTGTCTCCTGACCGGCATAAATCCTCTAGTCGTTACTTGCCACGCTTCCTCGTCCTCTTCTTCTTATTATTATGTATGAAAATGAAAATAATGGAAGACGTGAACAAACTCTGTTTGATTTGAGCGCGAATGGTCTTCCGTTCTCGTGTAAACTGTCTGTCACGAGTGTGATGTAGAAAGAGGCAAGGCAAAAAAGGAAGAGATTTGCTTCCAAAAGGCTGCACGTCTAGATAATTACTGCATACTTTTGGGCCCACGATATATACATAGCTACAGCGCAGCGTAGCGCTTGGAAAATAAAGGCCGATAAAATGTACAATAGACTCGGTTAACAGAGGGTAATGCACATCGCTCCATAAAACCACGGTAAACCGCATCTTGTATATAGCCTTTTAAACAATTAAGGAACGGATGTAACATGAGTTAAAAACAGATATTTCAGTATTGTAACAAAATGACACTTTCGAGGAATCCCACTCCTGACACCAGTGTGACAAAATGACAAAATGTAGTCCGGTTACTCTTCTATCACTTTACTGTCTTCTAAGCGTTTGCAGAAATACACACTTTTATTCCCGTCGTTTACATAATCTAGTCTTTTGTGATATCACAACTCACAACTGTTTACTTCTCATAACCTTGACTCAGTTCTTTCAGTGTCAGGCAATACGTTTTAGTAAGCCCAAAACTGGACGAAAGCGGACATGGGGTTTGATGGGTGGCCTACCTTCCAAAAAGATAAGGCACGGTGACTCATCCGATATATATAGATTTTTACTATTTTTAGTATACAGGACAAAAAGTCGATATTTTCACTGAAATTCCCCTCCCGGTGTCCTTAAGATGGTGATTTTAAATACCACATTTAGTATTTAACCGACTTTTTGAGTTTCTGACTCACACACAGAAAGGCTTTTTTTTTATGGATTCAGGTAACCAATGTAATTTCGATATTGAATTTGTGAGTAGAATACAATACTTCTCATGCTATCGCACAATGTTAGTAACTACTTTTAGAATGGAATGTACAGCCCACGAAGTTGTTCAAAGTTAATTACAAATGACGTGAGGAAAGTGATGCGTTAAATGCCTCTAGGATATTTAACAAACATATCTATGCTTTCTTCTTCCGTCTACACTGTTCTCTGATTTGCTTTGTTCAGAACCCAGAAGATACAAGTTCCTAGGCCAGCGTTTCTCTCCCCTGCAGAAGAATACATTCCAGAAGCAGTATTTTCTCTTTCGGAAGCATGTAATCTAAATTCAGAGGGAAAACCTTTGCAAGAAATTAAAGCGGTATTGTTAATTGCACATTCACAGGAGCGCGTCTTCCTTGGGCACTGCTGAACTTGCTGTGAAGATATGAGGACTTTAAGCTATTCAGGATGCACGCAATTTCTTTTCCTAAATTGAATTTTAATGCAGCTTTTCTCTTCTTCGCCACATAACCTTCCAGTTCCTGAAGCCATAAACTGACTCTTTTGCCTTCGTTGCGCTAAATTTTATCACTTAAGTCAGCGACAGAAACGTCCATAAAATTGCAATTACTTTTATATTATGGTGCTTCTTAAAACGCACAACAAATAATTAATCTATTCATCCAAAAAAAACGCGATGTGTTACACTCACACGACTTTCTCTACTCTTGCACGAACCATCCTTACAAAGGTTATTCCTCTATCTGAAAACCTAACCTAACTCAGTGGCACAACACCGCATCCGAGTCAAGAAAAATTACATTTAATAGATTTCCTATAGTATTGTGTGTCTATGGTATTGAATATTTCTTTCCTTCTGTCTTTATTTCTATTTTCTTGTGCTTCTTTTTCTAGTTCTTCCATAAAAGAAGAGAAAAGTGTGAAGTGAAATCTCAGCTACAATCTAAGTTAAAGTTAACTTTATAGAACACTTGAAAGTTAGAAGGCAGCGTCATTCACTTGTCTCTCTAGTGTTAGTCATGTGACCACAGCAGCAGACCAAGCATATGTTGTTGCCCTGGCGTAGAGTCACAGAACCGGGATTAAACAAGTTTTGTTCCGCTACAGAAAATCGCCCGAACAAATGGTTCATTACTTCCACATCCAGATTCAAATGGCACGCATTCCATTTTCAGGAATGGCTTGTCCAATCGAAAAACAACGGACACCAAAGTTCAGGCGTGCCAACAAACTGTTAACAATACTACCAACTTCGTTTTAATTGTCATTATTATTAATAATAATACTATTATTAATATTATTATTACTATTATTATTGTTATTATTATTGCAAAGGAAATGAAAATATGGAGCACATGGTAAGAAAATTGTTTGAAGAATATGGAAAATCTGGTGTGTGGCACTCACATGTGTGTGTGTGTGTGTGTGTGTGTGTGTGTGTGTGTGTGTGTGAGTCAGTCAGTCAGTCAGTCAGTGAGTCAGTCAGTCAGTCAGTCAGTCAGTGGACAGCATAACTCAAAAACGAAAAGTCGCTTAAAAACTAAAGTTGGTATTTAAGTTTAATGTCTTTCAAGGATGCGACACAAAGATTTTGAAGAAAATAGCCTCACCCTAAACAACCCTTTACATGAAACATTTTTCGAAAATTTTGATTTTCTTGAAAATGGCTCTAACGATTTTGATTAAAATGTCATGTTTGAGATATTTTGATGAAAAATCGCATATCTTGAATTTTGTGGCTATAGCCCCTGTAGTCGTATTTACTCTGAACGAATTTTGCCTAACTAGTAAACCATAAGAGATAGACCAAATCTTACTATACAAAAATGTAGATCTTGCTAAAATACACAATTTATGTCTCAATAAATTTTCTTATAAGGTGAACCATTTTGGAGATATTGTTTTTTATTTGAGTGATTTTTGGAGAACTTATACTATGTTAACCGTGCAAACAGATTTGAAACCTTTAAAAAATTTGACTATCGCTCAAAACCTATCGTATTCCCATATTCCCCTTGTACCTACAAGGAAATAGTCAATAAAATAATTTCTTTAAATGTTTATCTCAACTAATATGAAGAAAATATAGGAATAAGAGTTTGTAAGAATAGTTCAAGAGTAGAGAAAGTCATGTGAGTGTAACACATCAGATTTTTTGTGTTATAATTACAATTCTGGTAGGTGTTGTGCACAAATCATAGATCTTTAAGCCTATTAAACCGTATTTGATGCACATTGTGGCTTTTCTGATAAAAAAGCCTGACGCCTGTAGGGGCGGAGGTGGGGGACGCAGCAGCTGGGCGGTAGGACTTGGTCCTTCATGGGCTGTCGCGCCGGGTTTAGTTTTAGAGTAAGAGTCAAAATGCATGTAAATCCAACACGTGGGATTCTTCTTTTTTCGAAGTTGCAAATGTTGGGCGTTAATTCAGATAATGTTTTGCTTGCTTAACAATGTGAACTTGTAGCAATACATAAAATATCGCCGGAGGGAGAAGCGAACGCAGTAAAAATCAACAGAAAGGAAGTTATGAATAGCTAGGAAGCTTTCCACGGCATACAGAGTGCCAATAAATTATTACTTAGGAGTCGTAACCACAGTTCAAAGGTGTTGGTTCGTTCGTTCGTTCGTTCGTTCGTTCGTTCATCTCTCTGTTCACGTCATACCGTGCTTTGTGTTCAATGTGCACGATCGTTAAACAAACAACGGCACACAGGAAAGAAGGAGTCAATAAATAAATAAATAATTTGCTCCCTCTCTTTCTCCTGACACAACAACTTTACAAAATATACCTAGCTCGAACAACAGAGCGCCTGCCTGCTGGTAACGCAACAGAAATATGGGACAGTGCCGTGGTACGTAACAATGGGCAATTTCAATGAAAAGGACGTGTTCATTATAGTGTTGGCGCGTTCATTACTTTTTATCATGTACAGGTTCACGTCTAAACTTGCCCAGTTGTCACATTTCGTTCAGTTCTTAGTGCAACAAAAGAAGTACGAGAAAAAATCTGATCCAATTTGGATCAAGAACTATTTATTTTATTTATTTTTTCGAAATCAGCTGATCAAAGAACAAAGTGCCATTAGACTTTTTTGTTTGTAATGCTTCTATGAAACACATATTAGAAGGAATTTTGACTTCCCTTCCAGCCTGTATAGACAATTCAGTTTTTGTAGTATAACATAACCACAATTGCCGTTTATTCAAGGGTGTCCAGTGTGTGGCAATGGACGACGTGATTTCTAATAGTGTTGCGCGCATGCGCGGAGAGACAGCTTATATAGAATAAGGAAGGCCTGGCAGTCACGGGCTCTTAGACTATTACTTTTATATGTATTTACAGTAGCTCATTATTTCACAAACAAACGAACGCATTAAATTGTCCTTGTTACATGTATGTATAGCGCATTTTAAAATTAAACTGCGATCACAAGTAAGAATGCTGCAACACTCAGCGTATTGATATAAGAATATTGTGCTACTTGATTGAGAAGACCTGTAGGGAACGGTGCGATAGTGCAATGTCTGTTCTAAATTGATTACTCTGTTTAACATAGAACAATGGCTGCACAAAGGGACAGGAAATGGTCCTAGCTTGCGTCACCGGAATTACCTCTGATTTATAGTCCCAATTTAGTGCTAGCTCACAGCTTCTTAGAAACACCACACTACATTGTTTATATTAAAAGAATAACCCAGGGATTCATCATCATTCTGTTTTTACCTTCTTTTCTCCTGCAGTATTTTCAAAATTTTACAGGTGATTTAAAATATTCGTAATTGACATCTCAAGTGACTGATTTTATGTACTGAAGTTATCTCTGATTTCTATCATAGGTACGAAGTTTCTGCACCCTTTAAGCACACTGTTTCCTCAGAGCATAAGACCATAACTGCTGGATTCTGATTCCCCGCAGCATGGTTTCAGCTCTGATTCCCATGTTGTTGGTTGAAAAGGAGGAAGGCACTTTCACCTTTCGAACTGTCCCGAACTTCTATCGAGACAAGGATAGAAATGTGTGGCCTGATGATATTCAGCTACTTCTTCAGCAATTCCTTGCGGTAGTAGTTGTATATGCGAGAGGGGAAGTAAAATAAGTGCCAGTGGTTTGGTAAAAGGGTGTATTATAGAATATCTTTACCATATAATAAATCCATAACCAAACGTTTTCTGGTAATGTTCAATTTTGAGCAAACAAAATGCAATGTAATAACTTATCTCAAAGAACGTTATCAAGGTATACAAAATAAAATTTTGATTCTGTAATTTCACTAATTGTTGAGTTTAATGAAAACTATTGTGTGCCTCTCTATGTATATTTCTCTGGCCAATTTGATTTACATAATTTCAGTGTGCTGAAAATTTGAGATGCAGCAATATTTTGTTAACATTGGAAGTGCGGTGAAGCTTAAAAGGCTTGTCTAGAAATTTGGAATATGCATGTGATTATCTGATGGCTTCTCGTAAAGATTACGCGTGCGATAACACTAAGGTTGAAACTAAGCCAGTATTAGGATGAAATTCACTTCCTTTATGTTCCATTTATATGCCGTCTTTAACAGTAAGCTCTTTTTATCTTTCAAACAATTAGTCAACAGCAATGATGTTCACTAACTTTACCATGGTTTTAATCTTTAGGTTGGTATTACTTTGGGTTATTACATTAACCTCACACACACGCGCGCGCGCACATATTCATACTTCCAGACCTCTGGGTGACTGGAAAATAATCCTGGCTAAATAAAAACCTCGGGATTTGAATGAAAGCATGCTAGCCACCAGATGGCAGAGGCAATCAAATTCAATGCTATACACATAAAACATATTTAATAAAATATTAAACTACTCTGAATCACCAGGAGCTGTAAATTGAAGTGTGATATTTGTTTATACTTCATTCTCTCAGTGAACGCATTAAGAATGAATGCATGTTGTTCTTTATATAATTAATAAAATGTAGTAGATAGTCTTACTAAATATGACCTCCGGAATATCTGGTGTGGCATTATCTCTGGACGTGAAATAGCAAACACCATCGTGAATTAGTATGTTTGTCTGAAGGTAACACGAGGACAAACTTCAGCATGGATGTGATCCACGTACTTCGTTTATGGCCTAGTTAATATAAAGGTTGTAATAAAAGTACCTATCCCTGAAACCACCAACTTCATAGCCATGTTCCTCCTTTCTAGGGCATCCCCGTAATATCTGGCTTTATAACTCAGCAACGAAAGTCGTTTAAAAATGTTGTCACAAATAATGTAGCTCATAAAATATAATGAAAGAAACGTCTTGCCGTGTAGAAATACCTGGATGACATATGAGTTATATTTAGAGATGAATTCCTCGCAGCCTCTACAGCCGATATTTATATGAAGGTTCTCCGCGTGTTTCAGGAGGACAACAATGGCGACGAAGGGTGAACACGGACCTACTCCACCGCAGAATAAGCGACCTATTATCCTGGTCTATCCTACAGGTGAGTTTGCAACGCACTTTTTCCGCACAGGTACTCAATTCTTGTTCCCAGTGTACTTAAATGTACTTTTTAGACTATATGGACTTTAAAGTGAGATTGAAGAATTTGGTTATCGAAAAAAAAGAACGCTTAACATAAAATTATTTGCTTAAAACACCAGATGTGCTTTTAATAGAAGATATTGTTTTTCAGTGTCGCCAGAGTCTGTGGTGATTCCCATTGTGTCGTGTATCCTGGGGTTCCCGCTGCTAGCCCTGCTAGTCATTTGTTGCTTGAGACGACGTGCCAAACTCGCCAGGGAGCGCGCCAGGCGCCGTGCAGGGTGCGTGTTAACAGATTGTACCTATTCTTTATTTGTATTTATTTTTTTATTTTTTCAATTCCATAAATTAAGTACTATCAGGTAATGCTACTTTTAGAAAGTCTACAACAACTACTTAAGAATACTTCTGGAGTAACTGAAAGCTAGAATAAGACTGGCAAATTAAATACCACTGTCGAGATTTGAACCAAGAAATGTGGATCTTTGGATCGTTACTCTAACCAGCTGAGCTACCATGGCAACATGCCTGCACTGTATTAAATTTCCCAGTTCACTCAAATTCTGCCAGGTAAACCACATGACATTCTCAAATTCATTTTGAGATAACATACTCCAAAGGCAATCTTTTCATCAAATAAATTATTTAAGTCCCAGAATTTTCAGTTAACCACAGTTAGGTCAAACATGCCGTGTGTAGATCGATGTACAAACAGACTGAAAAATTCAGTGCCACAGGCGGGACTTATAATATTGCAAGTTGCTTTTGGGGCAGGTCATCTCAAAATTAATTTTAGAATACTTTGTGGTATGAATGTGAATCACTTGGGGAATTTAATATCGTGCCACTGTGTTGCTACTCAACTCACCCCGTTATACCAATGACACGAAAAGCCAAACATCCGAGGTTCAAATTTCGACTAGTGCATTGAATTTTTCAGTCTGATTCTATCTTTCCAACTTTAGCAAAAACAATTACTTATCATTCCGGAGAGATGATTGAAAGAACCAATATCTTACCTCAAAGTTTACAAGTTCTAGACGGGTGGTTTACGGCGTTAAACACTACAAAAAAAAAACGGATGATTTACAAAATGCAAAAGTATAAAATACATATAATCCGTTTCTTTTTTAATTAAGTATAATTTTAATTCATGCTTTCATACTTTTATTTTTGTCTTCAAAAGAAGTATAATACTTAGAAAATGAGATTCCATCAAGATGCAGGTGTAAATGTCTTAGAAGAAAGATTAAACAGCGTTTCGTATACCAAAGTGTTAAGACTAACTTCACTAATATCTTAAAACAGGCACGCCAACTTCATCTCACACGCTTTGGCGAGAACTGGAAAATAGCCCACCTGAGATAAGTTTTATACCGTGCGTTGCAGGAATGTGAACCATATTGAAACTGCTTGGCTGCTATAGAGAAAGCAGTTTATCGGCAGTTCCCAAGAATTGTACTACAGTGCAGTGGATATCACACAAAAAGCAGTACTGCCAATCTACATAACAAAAGCATTATTTCTAACCTCAAATATAACAGGATTAAAGCAACATGCTTTCATGTTGTACGGGATGGCAAACTGATCGCAACGGATACGCAGATTCTATGCGGCCGTAGATTCAAATATCACGAATACGAAAGCCCAACAACAAATTCATCTATTCCTGAAAGGTAAAGTAAATAATTGAACATTATTGAATACATTATCTGCACTGGGAACAGAGAAGCACTGAGGAGGTGAAAGTTTTGTTTACTAATGCGGCTTCTGCTGCGGTGCATGCGTTCACACCTACGACCACTGAAAGTTCAAACCAGACGCTTCGCGTGTTTGTGATCAGTAGCGAGGGAAGTGGTGGTATGCTTTCAGACTTCTTGTGTGCTTGTAAAGTAGATGTTCGTGGATTTATTCCAATAGACACGCTGGAATGCAATTGTTTAATATCATTTCGTGGCTAAACGATTCATTTTAGCAACAAATGGAAAACAAAGAATAATTCATTTTTTTGAAGCTCTACCTATCTATGCTGGTTAGTAGCGATATATTGGCGATCAAGCATTCGACCAAATTTATTTTTATTTATGTAACCATGCACTATAGAGGGAGTTTATGTTTCAGCTTAGCGTCAAGGAGTCACCGTTAAACTGAGAACACCCATGCCACCAACACCTTGTATACAGCTGCAATTTAACGTCTAAAGGTTAAATAATTACATTTTGAAATCTGTAAAACTTTTTTGAATCAATTCTCTCCGAAAATGATAGCTGTAAACATTATCAATAGTGCCACATTAATTTCGCCACAAAACGAACACAATTGAATTATCAGAACTTTTTTTTCTTTCTTTCTTTCTTTCTTTTTCTTTCTTTCTTTCTTTCTTTCTTTCTTTCTTTCTTTCTTTCTTTCTTTCTTTCTTTCTTTCTTTCTTTCTTTCTTTCTTTCCTATTTTGCAATTGTCTCCCAGATGCACGAGCATAATAAGAGAGAGAATTGTTTTTCTGTAGCATAATATTTATTGCCAGAAGGTTTCTTTTGGACGATTTCTTTACTCAGTTGTTTTTTAATGTACCACAATAACAACACACAACAGTATACTGTCCTATCTTCCAAGACATGGAGTTTCTTTAACGTTTTCATTATCTTCCTCGAGAGGTTTATAATGCTCAAGTTTGAGTTTTATCCAGTTTTTAGCTGTCACAATGGACTCGTTTTAATGCAAGTGTAATATATCCTTTCCCTTAACTGTTCTCAAACCCTTTAAAAACAGTACTTCTGGCCGCATCCATGTAAATCCTTCCCTTCCAAATTTATCATTACAATCCACATTTTTTCCACCTCCAATTCTTTTTAACTGTTATATACAACTTTAAGGAATTTTTTTTCTCTAAAACTAGACGTCTAGAAGTAAACTCGCGAGAATATAATTGAAAATTAATCGTAAATATTCTATGAATCTTCTTTACGAATTATTATGTAACTACATTGGGCACATGAAACTTCAAGTAAAACTAGCAACCAGTTTTTCAATTGATATAGCAAATGGATTTTAATTTAAAAAGCGTAGTTCACTGCTTAACTCTATATCCACCACTGACTCTTCATCATAGATTTGTAATAGGAATTATTATCAGAGATTTCAAGTTTAGCGAATTAACTTCAAAACGGCGAATCACTTACTGAGTCGATATAGACAAAAACATGTTTACTGTAAACTTAATTTCTACTTACTTAAATTTACAAACAAATAGATCGCCGTAAGCACCAAATGTAAATTATGAAACAACATCTAATTACTGTCAGATAATTAAACTCTAATACCATTTAGAAAGACATGGTATATTTTTAAAAGAAATGAATTAAACTATGAAAGCTGGCATTCTTTATGAATCTCCCGTAGTCGGAAACAAAAGACGGAGGAAGCATAATTATGTATTGCTATTCGCCCATATCGTGCTTACGTCATAGTGTGAATGGAAGTCTTGGCAAGGCAGCAATATTGCAAGTCAGAGTTAACCCAAAGCACATGTCCAGTATTAAAATGAGTCAATACAAAACCCCAGTTCACAATTACACACACACTTACTTTATTTCTATCTCTCTCCACTTTCAGGGTTCCCACCCAGCTGGATATACTGGAAAAGTCCGAATTTTGAGGTAAAATTAGCAATAATTTATAGGCCTGTCATTTTACTAACATTTTCCCTTATCGAGGTTATCCTTTCAAAAACATTTGTCTTTAGTTGTGTAGTTCACTTTTGTCCCGAAATCCTTTATTTTTAACAACGTGCATTTGGCTGATGTGGTAATTTTTTCTCTTTTCTTTTTTTAGTTTAGAGATGTTCTGGCATCCAATTTTTGAGCGCATGTATCATTCGCATTTTGACTTTTTGTCTTGTTTTCGGAATGAACGTGTTGCACATGTTTTGTCCTTGCTCGCTAGGGTAACTTCCCTGGCATGTTAAAATAAATGTGTTCATGTAGTTCTGGATCTTTGCCCGGAGTTCCTTTGGCACACCAATTATACTCATAACGACTTAGAAAATACATTTTGGGGCCCTCTGTACAGAATGTGCTTTTGAATGCTGTGTGATGTTTCTATAAAATCTACAAAGCAAGTATTTTCAATTGGGTGGGAACTAGACTTTGCCTCTGACTTGAAGTTAAATTAGTGTGGCTTGCAATTAGGATTAGATAGAATGTTGTCACGAACCTAAAACAAAAACCTTATAGAGATTATACCTTAGCATCTATCCCATACTTATAACCTCAGTTACTTAGAGTGAGCTTAGATAATAACGCTCACATCTTAAAATATCGCTGAATCTGTAGCTTAAAGGAAAGTGAACTTTTTGGATGAATTTAACAAACTTAACAAGATGTTTATTCCATACCTTGGATTATGTGATGCATCGGTATTGGGAGGTCGGCGCCGGGCAGTCGGAACGATAAATAGATAAGTCACACGCTCACCCAGCTAAATATCCGAAGTGTTATTGCCTGATAACCGGAGTCTTCTAGAAGATTCGCCACCTCAAACGTGCTGGAATTGTGTGGAAATTTCCAAGGGCTATAGAAGCTAGCGAATTGAGTCAATCTTGCGAAGTGAGTACGTGAGTGAATTAATGAATGAGCGAGTCAGTGAGTTAGCAAGTGTGTTTCTTTGTTTACGACTGTGGCGACTTGCAGGGATTCTAGCTATCTTCTGACTGACTACCCAAAGAGTGAAGCGTCCAGAAGAAGAGGCTGCGTCGTGTATATTCCATTATGATGCACATTAAAAACTGAACATCGCAAGCCCGTTCAAGAGAGATGGCACAGAGAGTTGTTCATCTTCTTACAAGCTCGTCGACTGACTGAGTGAACACCATTCCACCTTGCCGAGCATGTAATAGCTAATATTTCGAAACTTTCATACTCCATCCAGTCCAAGAAAGGATCCAGATGTAAACAAATGCACGTTCCACTACCACAACACATCTTTTAAGCGAATGAAACTATTATAGTTCATTACTTCACTGCATGTGTTATCTTATCACTCTTTTGGCACTTCGAATAATAATCATAATAATGATAGTATTTTAAACATAACTTAAATGACTCGCTTTATTTATTACTAGCTGAAATACCTGGTGTTGCGTGGTTTGACGATTTATTCTTAAAACTTTCGGACGGTCGCACTTGCCCAATAGTGTTTCTTCGTGGATATTTAAGAAATATTACTTAACACACTTACATAAATATTTAATCAAAGCTCTTAGGATACTGTATATAGGGAATAAAAAATAAACTAAATAAATAAAAACACAGGGAAGACACTATGCAAAAGCACTGTTGAGCAACCACAAATACCACCGGAAGAAAAGCGGGTAGAGTAAACTATGTGATTATAATAAGTTGCATTTCTATTTCGATAATATAGAAAATTGTATGAATTGTTTGTAGAAGAGGGAATAGAGAAATACTGTGATTGTGTTTCCAAAAACGAAGGTGAGTAGAAAGAACCTGTGAATGTAATAAATGGATGACATAAAAACTTTCTCAATGAAAAGACACCTAGACGTGTCAATTTTCATGGTGATCGGTACATACGTATAGGTTGTGTGAATTATTTTAGAAGAATGAATAGAGAAAGACTGTAAATGTGTTACGTAAGAGAAAAATGAGTAGAGAAAACCATGTGAATGTTATATGTGGCATTTTTATTTTAATAATATAGAAACTGTATGAATTGTATGTTGAAGGGTGAGCAGAGAAGGACATGTGAATATGTTATGAAAAAGAAAAGTGAGTAGAGAAAATATTGTGAATGTAATGCGCTGCATTTCCATTTCCATCACAGAAAGTTGTATAAATTATATGGTAAGAGCGAGTAGAAAAAGAATTGTGATCGTGTTTTTAAAATAAAAGTGAGTAGAGAAAACCGTGTGAATGTAATACGTTGTCTTACTATTTCAATCGAAGTAAATTGTATGTTGAAGGGCGAGAAGAGAAAATGCATGAAATAAAAGTGAGTTGAAAACCATGCAAACGAAATATAGTGCATAGTAAAATAGCATAAAACTCTTTATGAAAATGTCCATAGTGATGGATCAACTTCATAGATACCATCACCCATTTAGATACACTAGTCTAGTTAGTTCAAACTACTCGGGTTCTACTCGTTGAAACTGGCTTGATCAACTCGGAAACCTTGGCGGGCATTCGCAGAACAACCTGCCAAAGTTTCATCACAATTGGATCAGAAACGCATAGAGAACATACATAGATTCATTTGTATTGATATAGGAAGTTTATGGCCATGCATTTATGGTCCCGGTGGTTCCCGTGGTTCCCGGTGGTTCCCGTGGTTCCGGTGGTTCCCGGTGGTTCCCGTGGTTCTGGTTGTCCTGGTGGTCCCGGTGGTTCCCGGTGGTTCCCGTGGTTCCGGTGGTTCCCGTGGTTCCGGTGGTTCCCGTGGTTCCGGTGGTTCCCGTGGTTCCCGTGGTTCCGGTGGTTCCCGTGGTTCCGGTGGTTCCCGTGGTTCCCGTGGTTCCGGTGGTTCCCGGTGGTTCCCGTGGTTCCCGGTGGTTCCCGTGGTTCTGGTGGTCCCGGTGGTTCCCGGTGGTTCCCGTGGTTCCGGTGGTTCCCGTGGTTCCGGTGGTTCCCGTGGTTCCCGTGGTTCCCGTGGTCCCGGTGGTTCCGGTGGTTCCCGTTCCCGTGGTCCCAGTGGTTCCCAGTGGTTCCGGTGGTCCCGGTGGTCCCGGTGGTTCCCGTGGTTCCGGTGGTTCCCGGTGGTTCTGGTGGTCCCCGTGGTTCTGGTTGTCCTGGTGGTCCCGGTGGTTCCCGGTGGTTCCCGTGGTTCTGGTTGTCCTGGTGGTCCCGGTGGTTCCCGTGGTTCTGGTTGTCCTGGTGGTCCCGGTGGTTCCCGTGGTTCCGGTGGTTCCCGGTGGTTCCGGTGGTTCCCGTTCCCGTGGTCCCGGTGGTTCCCGTGGTTCCGGTGGTTCCCGTGGTCCCGGTGGTTCCCGTGGTTCCGGTGGTTCCCGTGGTCCCGGTGGTTCCCGTGGTTCTGGTTGTCCTGGTGGTCCCGGTGGTTCCCGTGGTCCCCGTGGTTCCGGTGGTTCCCGTGGTTCCGGTGGTTCCCGTGGTTCCGGTGGTTCCCGTGGTTCCGGTGGTTCCCGTGGTTCCGGTGGTTCCCGTTCCCGTGGTCCCGGTGGTTCCCGTGGTTCCGGTGGTTCCCGTGGTCCCGGTGGTTCCCGTGGTCCCGGTGGTTCCCGTGGTTCCGGTGGTTCCCGTGGTTCCGGTGGTTCCCGTGGTCCCGGTGGTTCCCGTGGTTCCGGTGGTTCCCGTGGTTCCCGGTGGTTCCCGGTGGTTTCCGGTGGTCCCGGTGGTCCCCCGTTGCTTGCCGGAGCGAAGTAACAGTCCTGCTAATTAGCATTGTTTAGTTGCGATCATGCCTGAGAGTGTGGCAGGTCAGTAATGTAATTAAACACAGAAGTGGCAGAGCCCTTAAAATTAATGAAAAACGTATGTTCAAGCTTTTATTTGAGCGCTATAATAGGCTTGCTATTAAGGATATCATTCAATTAACATCGAATAGTCGGGATATCTAAGAATGCTTTGTGACCTAGTTGCAGGTCACGCTGCTATCCGATGAACACATTATTTTTTGCTAATAAAAGATATTTCATAAGTTTTTCTCGCCCAATCTTGAATTAGTACATTTATGCTGGACTGCATGAAAACTGCCCTATAAATAGCTGTTCGCTTCTATAGTTAATGAAGCTGTAAATCATTGAGGTCTAAGGTCGTTAAAATATCACAGTAAAAACCAGAGGAACCATTTATCACCTAATATCACTTTAAGTTCTTGTATGAAGAATATTTAAATGCTTTTCCCGCACACCGTGTTAGAAGGAGAATCTACAAAACTATTTTTCATGATCTTGAACTACACATAAACATGTGATAGGCTTAAGCTGAAATTAGAGATTTCTGAAGGTGAAGAAACCTCGAGTTCGAGAGTAAGAAATTTATAAAAAGGCTGACTTGGAAAGTCACTGTCAACAAATGATCCTACAAGAAAAACCTTAATACTTGACTTACAATAATGCTTGGCAACTCCAGTAGTCAGAAGTCCATTGCCTTCTATAAAATAAGCTATGGAGCTATAACTTAACGTCCACTACTGTGATGACTGTTTCATGCTTTGGACGCTGTAGCGCATCGAAGCATGAGATGGTTGTACGTTCACATTTCGTCAATAAACTCAACATCCAGCTGTCTACATTACAAACAGGCTTCGAACTGTGTATTTCTTACATCATTGCAGAGCGTAGGTATATCGGAGCTGGTGACCCTTGTGCATATGACTTAAAACGTGCGGTTGTCTTTGAAGTTTTTCAATCGCTTCGTGGACTTCAGTCATGAGGTCCTCCGCTGAAGTTACAGGACTGTCATACTCTTCATACAACTCCACAGAAAATAGTCGAGAGGTGTCAGATCTGGCGACTGTGCTGGCCATGGAACTGGTCCGCCTCTATCAATCCATCGATTTGTATATGCGCCGTTGAGGTGATTCCGCACATTTACATAAAAGTGTGCTCAAGTTGACCATTTCAGCAACTGTGTACTGGTACGTGTCGCACTGCTGTTAAGAAACGTTACTGTACTGGAAATTACACAAGTAACGCAGTAGGATGCGCACCAAGGACTGTATGGAGCAATTTAGCGCATGCGCAGGAATGTTATTATGCTCAGATCGCGCTCCCAGTACACAGATGGCCAAAGAGTTGCATAGCATCCGTGTTAAGATACCAAAACGAATGTTAACAAACTGTCACAACCGTTCTTTCATAAACGTCAATGCTCTACAGCGTCCAAACCATGCTGGACAGGGGTATCCATTTAAAAATCGATCAGTACAACATACTAAGCGTTGTCGATGTTTTTTTTTTTTTGGGGGGGGGGGGGTGACATCCAGTATATTCTGATTCCTGCTAACAGTCACACTGTCATAATGTTTATGGTTGCACTTCAGGAACACCCTATCCCCCAACCTATTGGCCACAAGTTCCTCGTACTAGGTCATACACACATGGAGAGCAATGGAAATCATCTGCTGCAGGCAGATGTTTGTTTATCAGAAAACAAGCCATTTGTGGCCTGAACTGTATGTTTATAGTATTAGCCAAAGAATTTTTTTTTCCAAGATGTGTAGAGTTTTGGTACATAAGGGATTTGGGAAATTGATTTTAATCTTTAATTTACTTTTTCTCATTATGATGTTTTGGACTTAATTTCTTTTGCACACCCATTCGATCACGACAAAGATGACAATCATCAAGCTTTATTGCTCCTAGACTTTTACATAAATTTCAGGTACTTTCAATTTGGAATGCATTTACATCTTACCTGCCTATAAGATTTACAATTCATACAAGGATTACAAAGATTTTATTAAGTATTTCTTTAGCTACATTTACTTAAAGTTTTCATTTCTACAGGTAATAGTTGCATAGTATAGTATCAATTACTTGTATATCCTTTAATGCAATTTGCTCATTACATATACCTATATGTATAACAATTTGTGTTGTTTCTTGTAATATGACAGTTTGTGTGTTCGTTATATATGTCACAGACCCGTGTACGTATACAGAATAAATTTAACATATTGTGCTTCTTAATGATATTCTTTACAACATTCCATTTTAAATTATTAATGATTCTAATGCATTGTTTACATTACCATTAATTTATTCATATAGACCTCTTGTTACCCACCTCCATACCTCACCCAAAGAAGAAATTAAGAGTAGGGATTATCTTTAAAAGAAGGAAATTTATTATGATTTCCTTCTTTGAGTGCTTTTGTCTCCAAACAGAACAAGAGCCCTGTATGTAATAAAAATATTACTAAGGCTGTGGTAGTAAGAGTTTTTCTTTTTCATTTTCAGGAATTATGATACAGATCATGGTGCTCTATCATTGGTGCGCTTCAGTCCTATCCACAGACTAGGTATGTTATTTGCTTCTGGTTTCACTTAATATTTTATGTAAGTATGGAATCCATCATTTTTATAATGATAATTAATGATGATGATGATGATGATGATAAAATAACAATAACAACAATAACAATAAAATAACAATAGTAGTAATAACAATAATAATATCATCATAAAATAATATAACAATACTGTACACTGTAAGTACTTATGTCCAGGGCTTCTAGTATAACCAACAATAAGGTCAATTGAGATCTCCTTATGTGGTTTACTGGGAATAATGCGAGTGAGGTGGAGAATTTAATGTCATATCAGCACGTTGGCCCAGATAGCTTAGTGCAGTCGGACGGTAACCAGTAGATCCATGGTTCAAATCCCAGTCATGGTATTCAATTTTTCAGTCTCACTCTACCCTTTCCAATTACGTCCTACACACGGCTAGTGTGGAAAAACATTAATTACATTATTATTTATTTATGCCAACAAACTTACTGTTGGTGTTTTCAAACACACAAGCCGTGTGTGGGCAAAGTTTAAGAGGCAGAACTGGAACTTAAAAATTCAATGCGGAAGGTCTGTGGTTCAAATCCCAGTTGTGGCATTGAATTTTTAAGTTCCAGTTCTGCCTCTTATTAATTACATTGTTTGTTATTAGCTATTGCAAGTAACGAGGGGAAGAGTGGTGTTGTTTCAAGCCTTCAAAGTAGTATTCAGGCTGCTGACCTCCCACTCTACATATGCACCAATGCTGCCAAGTACATGTTCACAAATTTATTGCAATAGAACACTAGAATCCATTTATTTAATATTTTATGGCCAAACAGCTCATCTTATTGTTGTATTCATTTGATAATGTGTCTACATATTGAGTATTAGTTACATGTATGAATAATACAAAATCGTGTTCAGTTGAAGCCAACATTGACAGTATGTGCAACTTGATTATGTGAAAACACTTTTGTCGTTTACTAAATATGCAACAGGTAATACAACAGTCCTTGTGAGTGCACAAAATAAGTCTTTGTCAACACTCCCCCTCATGAACAAGAACAAAAAGAAGACATAACTTCCTTCATGTAAGTCCCAAAAGGTTTCTACATGTGACAAACTTCAATGCGGGCACTGCCTTGGTGAGAATGTCTGCATCCATCTCTTCTGTTCTGCAGCAGGCAATCTTGTGTCACCTTCTTCTTTATGAAGTGTTTCCCGATGCTTACATGTTTTGAACGAGAACCAATTCTGCGACTTTCTGCTAGATTCTTGGCAGTCTGATTATCATTTAGAATTAGCATATGATTGTACTTTAGGTCGACATCACTTACAAGTTGTTTCAAATGAAGTGCCTCTTTTGCAGCATCAGTCATAGACATGTGCTCTGCTTCTGCAGTTGATAAGGCTGCTGTTTGTTGCTTTCTAGATTCCCAACTGATAACTGAACCAGCAAATTTGAAACAGTAGCCAGTGTATGATTTGTAGTCCACAGGGCAGGATCTCCAGTTCGCATCAGCATAAACAATTATGGGCTCGCCAGTTCTAGTGAAACATAAACCAAGCATCTTGGTTCCTTTTAAGTACTGTAGGACCCTTTTGGCAGCTTTCCAATGTTGTTTACCATAACCAGTGTTGGGAAAAGTACAAAAATTAGTAACTGGGCTCAATTACAATTACCCAGCAAAAATCTTACTTAAGTAAATTACAAATTACTTTTTAAAAAGTAATCAGTAAAATTACAATTACAATTACTTAGCAAAATCATAGTCCTGTTTTTCAAGAAGCTAGAAACGATTATAACATTTTGCGGTAGTAAGAGTATTGCAGAAAGAATACATCTTACAGGTTTATTATGAGGAACAGAAATTAAAAGTGTGATTTAGTTTGGAAGTTAGCCATTTAATGTTGAGTAATCTAGTGTAACATACAAGATGGCATGAAGGTGAAGATCATGTTGCATAAAACTTACTCCTAAATATACACTGAATGAATTTTTTCCTAAAAAGGTCAAAATATGAAAATATGCAAACATGCATGGAGAAAGTGTAATTATTTGGAACCTTAAACCCTGCAATAAATAATTACAGAATGTGAGAAATGTAACCAAAGTATTGCAATTTCATGGAAAAACCAGGCTCTATTCATTAACCTTTGCATATAGTTAAAGTGAGCCAGGGAGATTTATTATATTGCCCTACTTACATCCCTCATACCCAGGAAGCGGATGATGCCACCAACTAAATCAAAATATTTTAACCTACCTCTTCATCTTAAGAATTAAATCTACTATTCACTTTACAAAAGAGTTGATGCCTAAAATTTTCATCACTAAGTCTTGCCCTCTTGGGCGACAGTACATCTTTGCACTTGCTAAACAAACACTCTACAAGAGCATTCGAAGGCCCACCTGGAACATCCCCAACAGTGTTGTTGTTGTTGTACTGTTTAATGCCCGCTTTTTCTACTACGGCACCGCAAGTGGTGACACTGATGATACATGGAATGAAGATGGAGCACCGGTAGAATGAGATGGCGGGGGAAACCGGAGCACCCGGAGAAAACCCGCCCTGACACCGCTTCGTCCACCACGAATACCACATGCGGGTCCCTGGGATCGAACCTGGGCCGCCTAGGTGGTAGGCGACCGCGCCCAACAGTGTTGAATACTGCCGAAGTAACTTGATGTCTTTTGATGTACCGGAGAGGTGAAACCACCTCGTCCAGCACTGGTGAAGATAACAGTTCTGTAGTTAAAGTGAAGGAGTTAGTTGAGAGGAAGCCAATATTTAACAGTATGTGCAACTTGATAATGTGAAGACACTTTTGTCTACTAAATAAAATCAGGTAATACAACATTAACAAACTGAGTCCTTGTGAGTGCACACTGTAAGTCTTTACTTGTCAACGTTCAGCAACAAATGTAAAATACATGAATTATTCATCTCATGAAGCTCTACCTCTCTATACTAATTGCAGAAGTAAACAATATAAGAGTGGTACATATTGGCAATCAAACATTTAACCAATTTTATTTTTTATTTGAGAAATCATGCACTATAGAGGAAAACTTTACAGGAACTTATGTTTCAGCTTAACGCCAAGATGTCGCTGAGGTCTATACACTCATACTCCTAACACCTTGTAAATTATCTTTGATATTTCATTTGTGCATCTACATCTAAGTATGAATAGTAGAAGCTCTATTTAACGTGTTCATTGGAGACATACTTATCCTCATGTTACAGCTGAACCATGATCAGTGGCGGCTCATTTTGCCTGCACCTAGGGGGGCTGCACTGATTATTGGAATTTTAGCTTACTTTAATTATTTATTTGAAGATGAATTGCATACAGCTAAGTTTCTTTGTAGCAAACTTATTAACCCCTCCCTTGTTGCACTTCTGAATGTTTTCTATCATTTCCTTTTTCTATAGACCACTTAGCAAGTGCAGCTAGTCTATCTTCTCCAATAGTATTCCTAAGGAATGATTTTATTCTTTTCAGTGTAGAGAAATTGCATTCAGATTCACTTGTTGCTATAGACTGTTTTCAAAAGTTTTAATATTTCAGAAAAAGTGGAAAAAAGATTATTAGCTCTAAGACATTGAAGCTATTTTCCAGCACCACCAATATCCCTGAATTATTCTCTTGACTAGATGACTGAAAGTTCTGTATATAGTTTGTCCTTATCAAACCTGGAAACATTTTTACTCATTCACTGCACACATTTTCTGGAAATACTGAACTAAGTTGCTCAAACTGCGATTCTTGTAGCAGGTAAGATACAAAAAGGTGTTCTCTAAACTGGAAGTGGAGATCTGATTGAGACAGATATCACATATTTCCTTGTCTGCTGCTTTTCTGGTCTGTGCATTTGAAACAATTTTTCATTCATGTGAGTTTTCTGCTGCCAATTCGCGGGACTTTACTGTGTTGATTCAATGACAATGTGTGGAGGAGGACCTAGCACCTCGACCGAAAGGTGATCCTTTGAACCTATGACTCTGACGGGGCACCCTCGGGAGGATGGATTAGGCAAATGGATCCTAAGGGCAGTCGTAACGTTGCCACGACAGAGCAGGTGGCAGGGTCCTTATATTTTCCCAGTAAAAAACACCCTGACAGAGCCTAGCTTAGGTGCCCCCCCCCCCAATGGGGGCCCAGAAACCAGTGGCTTGCCTTCCAGTACGGGGGACAAGATTTCCAGAGTGTATTTTTCCCCCTGCTGTACTGCTGCCGCTATGCTTACCAACGCTTCCAACCCTGAAAGAAAACAGGATGAAGGGAGAAATGAAATGATTAATGAAATTGAGGGACAGGAAACCTGGAGGATATGGAAATCCTTCCCAGTATTCGTCTGACGATCCGGGGAAACCTGCATAAAAGCTTGGGGAAGGGCGGCCATGGGGATCGAAACAGTGATCTCTCGAATGTAGGCCACACATGTTACCACCTGAGCCATCTCGCTCAGTTACTGTGCTTCTTACTTTTATAATTTCAGCACTGAAAGTAGGTATGTACACTTGAACTTTGGCAGCACCTATATGACGGTTCTGTAGTTGATTGTACAGTATGTCTACATGAAACATAATTAAATGGGAAAAATTAAGCTAGAAATAAAACTCTTTATTTTCAAGATAGCCAATACAGCAGATGCCTCATTTATTGTCATACTACTGGAAGTCTGATTCTGACAACATTTGAAAACATTCTTTCAATGCCGTATTTCTTTCCATAAACAGTCCTGGATTTCTAGTTCCACCTCCTTGATCAACCACTGGGTATTCTCTTCTTAGCACGTGAATCTAACACATGATCTGTGTGGAGAGTGGGAAAAGAAGGCGTATATAGCAGAAACATTTGAAAAGAAAACCATAGCTTTTATGTTTTGCCTGACAGCTCTCTTCATTATCGGATTTAATTGATGTGCTAAGCAGTGCACCAAGTATCTAACTTGCACTACATAGGTGTCCCAAAAAAAAAAAAAAACACAGACAATGCTTAGTATGTTGTGAGGGACGGCAAACTGATTGGTTTTAAGATAGGAACCACTGTCCGGAAATGCATGGTTTGGACACTGTAGTGCATCAAAGTATCAGATGGGTGTATGTTCCCATTTTTTCAATAAACGCAACATCGAGCTGCCTACATTACAAACGGGCTTTGAACTGTGTACCTTCTACATAATTGCAGAGCTTATATCTGCAATGGTGAGTGTCATGCACGTGGTCCAACACGTGCGATTGTCTTTGAAGATTTTCGATCACTCCATGGACGCAAGCCATAAGGTCCTCTGCTGACATTACCGGAGTGCCATACACTACACTCTTCATACAACTCCACAGAAAATAGTTGAGAGGTGTCAGATGTGGCGACCATACTGGAATTGGTCCACCTCTGCCAATCCATCAATTTGGATATGCATCACTGAGGTGATTCTGTACATTTACATCAAAGTGTGCTGGAGCTCATATTGGCCATTTCAGCAGTTGTATACTGGTACGTGTCACATTGCTGTTAAAACATTACTGTACTGAAAACTACACAAGTAACGCAGTAGGATATGCACCAAGAACTCTATAACGGAATTTAGCGAATGCGGTAATGTTATTATGCTCAGGTTGTTCATCCCAGTACACAGATGGCATTAACTTCCATATTAAGATACCAAAATGAATGTTAACAAATTCACAACTGTTCGTTCTCAAACTTTGACGGTCTACAGCGTCCAAACCATGCATTTCAGGATAGGGCTTCTATCTGAAAATCAATCAGTTTGCTATCCCACACAACATATTAAGCATTGTCTGTGTGGTTTTCTTTTTTTTGGGGGTGGGGAGGACACCCAGCATTGATAGCCCCACTCATTACCGCTGTTGTTGTTGTAGTGTTTAACGCCCGCTTTTACTACTACGGCACCGCAGGCGGTGACACTGATGATACATGAAGATGGAGCACCGGTGGAATGAGATGGTGGGGGAAACCGGAGCACCCGGAGAAAACCCACCCTGACGCCGCTTCGTCCACCACGAATACCACATGCGGGTCCCTGGGATCGAACCCGGGCCGCCTAGGTGGTAGGCGAGCGCGCTAACCGCTCAGCCACGGCGCTGCCACTCATTACCGCTGCATCTACAAAACTTTGACATATAAGCTTCTCCTTCTCCTTCTCCTTCTTTTCCTCCTTCTTCCGGAATTTTGCCATCAGAATAAACAATCCCTAGAATCACTCAACAGGACTACCAAAGACATTACGATACCTTAAGACTATTACAAGCTGGAACATGTCAACAGTATCTGTAGTTTCGCCGGCCATAATAGGCACATAGTCTGTGGCTTTAATTTCTTCTAAGAACACATTGAAGTGACTCATTTTTGTACTGTCTTAGAAAATCCTTTAAAAAAATAAGTCACCATTAAGATGGCACTTCAATAAGGAACCAATTTCTGCCATATATTTAATGAACCCTATGAAGACCCCTTCATGCCCTTCATGTCCTCTTAGGGGCAGCTCATGATAACCACAAAATTCCATGCAGCTGATTATTCTTATGAGTGTCCCTATCTTTTTAGACTTGATCATTATGACGATCTATTGATTTCCTATAGGATTGGCTTAAACATTATTATTTATTTATGCCAACAAATTTACTGTTGGTGTTTTTAAACACACAAGCCGTGTGTGGGCAAAGTTTGAGAGGTAGAACTGGAACTTAAAAATTCAATGCCACAACTGGGATTTGAACCACAGACCTTCCGCTTACCGGGCGGCTGCTCTAACCACTGAGCATTGAGCTCTAACCAACGAACTGGTTTGAGAATTTAATGCCATTCTGGCAGTTTGTCACAATAGCTCAGTGGTTAGAGCAACCGCCCAGTAAGCGGAAGGTCTGTGGTTCAAATCCCAGTTGTGGCATTGAATTTTGAAGTTCCAGTTCTACCTCTCAAATCTTGGCTTAAACATGTCTGTATTGACACAAGTGTAGCAAATTAAGCATGTTATTAATATGGTTTTTGGACATTTCATGTTTATGGCATTTTTCATATAGCCTCAAGACTTCAAGCCTCTTTTGAACCTATGCAATGTTGGTTGCATTGTCATTAATTCCAAATAAAAGGCACAGAAAACCCAAAAGGGAATTGCTGACTTTACAGTCACATATACATATTTTGTGGAAATTTCAGGACTGAAGCACCTATTATATTGCTTTTGGTGAGTTTTTGCAGTTTGAATAATGTTTAACACTGGAGTCGGTCTTCTGCGCACTTTAATGTCATGTTTCTCTTGCAGTGTTAAGGAGCCTAAATGAAGAGACTTTAAATACTTGACTAAAAGACTCTTTGTTACAAGCACATCAGTATATAAAATCACATTTGATTATACTTTAGTGTCAGGAAAACATATATTTGAATAGTCATGAAAATATTCATAAACAGCCTGATTTCATGAAAATGTGCACGGAATTGTACTTACACCACTTTTGGGACTGCAGAAATTGCAATCCAGAGAGTCCGCTGTATCTGAAACATGTAGCATGGCTAACAGAGAGGGAAATGGAAACAATGTGTATGTTTAATGAGTTGGACTGCCAGTCCCCTGAGGGAGAAGCAGCTTCACATATGAACTTGCTGCACAGTCTAATATGAACACAACCAAGTTATAATGAAGTACAATATATCTGCAGATGTAATCTACTCGCATTCAATGTAGGCAATCTCCTGCAGCCCCCCTTTATTGGCCGCCACTGACCGGATATATCAAAAGTGATTATGCTCCATGTGTTTAGAAAATGACAATTCTCATAGCTAAAACTGATAGATTAATGCACTATAACTACACATGAAATGTTAAATTATCTAATGCTTTACATAGATATTCCATAAAACTTGTTATTCTAATACTACTCATGGGCAAAATATGCTATTCAATAAAAGAATACATGGGGGATGAAGTTTTAAATCATTTATTAAGTCAAAACATTGAGGATGTGTCTTGTAATGTAAAAGGACATGCTATATGTAAAATCTGTATTTACTATATTTGTTCAAATTAATTTTTATATGTGCAATTTGTACTTTTAGACCTGTATTTTATTATGTATTTATATTGTAAAGCATCAATTGATGGGCATTTGCTTACAACCATTTGTGAATGTTATGTGACAATAATGCCTGTATTCTATTGTGCACAGTGGGCAGTGGAACAGCTGCAAGAGCTGTAAGTCTGCATAGCGAGCGAGCCATGAGTCGAGGATTTCCATCACTAGAACTGGATACGGTGGTAGAGGAGCGATCAGATCCTGATCCAGAGATTACCACAACTGAAGTACTTATGACACCTGACAGCTAGCATGAGGTCCGTGGCATCGGTATTGACCGTGCCCCACTATGGACAACTCTAACCGCATCTCCAGCTCATCTGCCCAGCTGACCATAGCCTCTGGGGCCATGCCCCATGACAGACTTATAATATTGGGCAGCTATTTATGCTTTTCCACTGTTTTATACTATTAATAATAGAAAAGAGAATTCAGGACAGAGAAAGCAAGAGTTCAGAATCTTGTGAATGTTTGTGTTTTACTGACTAAAATTGAAACATAAGTAAGTTTGTCACTGTTTAGTGTCATTCCAGTGATAAATCCACATTTCTGCAATGTTTCAGAGCTGTAAACCAAATATGTAAGTAAAGGAAGAAAACATTTATGCAGTAAATGGATAAAATAATTTTAAAACAGTCATTTCCAACCGGCTGCAGTATTTCAGAGCAAATTTCTTCTCTAGGACTAGAGACACAGGACACTGTAAGGACCAAGGATGAAGTGCCGGTGGTATTAGTAGCAGGTAGTGCACTGAGCATATGTTTCATAGCTCAAATAATGTGCATACCTCAGTTACTGCTAATTGCAATGAAATTAATTTCATTGTGGGAATATTTCTTCTTTATGGAATATCGGACATAGAAAAAAGTGTTTAGTAACTTCCTAGGACTTTCAGTGTGTGAAAAGATGAAAAGAGGCTGTCTTAGTGCTATGCTGCTCAGTATGGTAAAAAGAAAGGAGAAGAATGTGCTTACATAACCATAAAAGTTAGACAAAATGCTAAAAGACGAGGCATATGCTCATTTGATTCATGCTCTGCCACTCAGTATAATACATACAAGGAGCAAAATGTGCTATAATAATTGCAAAGCTTAAAGACAAAACTACTTTAACAAAAAGGGCTTTTTAACCTCAACATCAAACTATGACAAGTATCAAATGTTCAGAATTATTACAAAATTATAACTACATTAGCATTTATTTTATTTCCCAAAAATTGGCATGTTTTTCCTAGGGACGTAACATCTGATTAAATCATAAACAGGCAATGTTTGCTGTATTCGAAGCATAATGTTTTAATGCACATACATGTACAGTTGAATATTATTCCTAGCAGCTTACAGTTAATCAGTGTCATCTGCAAGGATAATAAAGTATTATAGTGAGGTAATAATAATGATTTATTTTACTACTGCTAGGACACCAGTTAAATAAGACAAGATATACCTACCTACCTGCAGTAGAGCATCAACTATCCAAAACAGTTAGGCATTAGGGTGTATGGATAACTGATCAAACTTTATTAAAAAAAATCTGATGTGTTGTACTCACATGACTTTCTCTATTCTTGTACTAACCATTCTTACAAATTCCTATTCTTCTATCTTCTTCATGTTAGTTGAGATAAACATTTACAGAAACTATCTTATTGCTCATTTTCTTGCACATGCAACAGGAATAGAGAGGCTTTGAGCAGTTCACTTCTTGCAATTTCTGCAAGCCTTTACTAAATCACCATTAGATAATGGGCAAAAGTATGCTAAGTTTAAAAACAAAATGTCGGAAAATTTGAGATTGCATTATGAAAACAGAATGAATCAGAAAGGTCTAACAATAATCATAAGTAAACTGTTGTTTACACTGCTGCGGATGCTTCAGCAGTTCTTATTAGGCTCTTGTATAAGAAGAGCACATACTAGACCAGAGATAGCTAATAACCAGTTTTTGTTTGCATTGTACATAAGGTGTGCTTTTCCTGAGTGCATAAAAGTGCTACAAATGACTGTTGGAAACAGCATAACTATATAGCTTTTCCATGAAACCACATACTATAAAAACAAGGCTGAAAAGCTAACAATTTTAGTTTAACTAAACAGTTGGCAACAGGATTGAGCTAACCAATCATAAATTGCCATCAAACCAGCAGGTTTTGAAGCCATAAAAAAGAAGACAAATGTTTTAGTTTAATTTTATTCTCGACTGCATTGTAAAACAGAATTACAAAAGTCTACTCTTTAAAAAAACATGCAGAAGAAAACAATACAAATGTTTTTGAAACAATTTTGGTGCTTTTATTTATGGTTAATCTTCAAAAAGCATATCAATTTATCATTTCATATGAAAAATATCCAGTTTTAGTCCTTCGGATGGTATTTTTTTCTGGAGGATTATTTATTGCCTTTTGTATTTGCAATTCAGCTTCTTTTGTAGCAATAAGGTCCTTAAGATCTTTGGACACTTCTTGAAACAGCGCTTTTAAATTTTTTAAATATTCTTCTCCTTCGGCTAAATCCTATGGTGATGGATGTTCCTGAAGTGGCTCTATTGGTTCCTCAGCACCATGTCTCAGCAGCGCATCTCTCTTTGCATTTTTTAGTCTTGTTAATATAATGATTAGATGGCAGAGAGTACCTTGTAAACACATTGTGAAGTGCTTAAGGAGTAGATGTTACTCATTTAGCCCACCCAATTTCCCAGTTTGGGAGTTTTTCTTTTATAGGAAAATATTGTGTAAAGACAACAAAAACATGTGTAACAAACTGTGCATGTAGGAATGACAGTGCCAACCTAAGTGAAATCCCTAGTTTTCTGGAACTTTGGGTTTTAGCTACACAATGGTTTGGCTACGTGTAATGTCATGTTGGCATCAGTGACATCAGAGCATGATGTTACTGACTTCCGTGTGCACTGTGTATCCAAGACTGAGAAATTGGGCCAGCATACTAAAGAATATCCAAAATAGTTCTTGTTAACTTTTCAGACTTTGTACAGTGTGCGCACAAAGTCCATATACCCCTATATTAAATTCAAACTGACATGAAATAAAAGTACAAGTTTCCAATATTTATGTAATTAAATGTTTCTCCTTACATCTTAGGACTCCAAACATGGTATGTGTCCCCCCATTGTCTCTGCACAGCCGAATACACTGCCATGTTCTCGTGTTCATCTTACTCAACATCATTGGAGTGACTGTCTGGAAAGCTACTCAATCTGCATACCACTGCTTCCACACCTTCTCTTTGATGCAACCCCATAGTTGTTAGATCAGGGCTCTTTGGAGGCCAAGTGAGATTGTCCAATCCTCTACCGATCCAACGATTTCCGAAGACTGCGTTCAGACATTGTCGAACAGCTACTTCGAAGTGAGTTGGTGCCCCATCATGTTGAAACCAAACACTGTTTTGCAGCTGTGGCCAATCATCAATCATCTGGAGATAAATGTTCTGATTAACAGGACCATCAAAAAAATATGGGCCAAACAGATGAGTTTGTGTCATTCTGGCCCAGACCATGACATGTGGTGGGTTGTGTTAAATTTCTTCAAAAGCATTTGGATTTTCTTTTCCCCAGAAATAAACATTGCGGTCACGGGAACTGTGATAAATCACACATTCGTCTGTGAACATGACTTTTGCCTTCTCAGACATTCTTTGGAATTTTTGGAGCATCCAACCACAAGCATTAACATGTGTCTGCAAACCAGCATCTGATAATTCATTCAAATTCAATGGACGCCAACACTTCATTTTCAGATCTACTTTAATGTGTTTCCTTATGGTTGATTCCGGTACCCCTAACTCTGCAGCATGTTTCCTTAAGGATTTAACTGGAGATTGTTGGATAGATTTTTCCACGTCAGCACAAAGTCCAAGTCTGGTGGATGGTCTTCTCGTCGTGTGGCAAACACTGCCTGTTAAAAACGTTTTCCGTTCCCACTCTAATGTCTTCTTTGTCGGTGCTGCTTTCACAAACCATGCAACGAAATCATCCATGACATTTTTCATTGATTTTCCATTAATTTGACATTCATGAACCCAAATGAACGAAGACCACTTGAAGACCTGTGAAGCATTAAGATCAGAAGAAACTACAGCTCAAAAGTATTGGAAAGCACGAATGCTAATGGCTTCATTGCCAGATGCAAGGCACTAGAAAACAACAACAACAACAACATTCATGAACCCACACAGCGAACACTAAGCACTCCTCAATTGTGTAATCATTTGTATCAGCCATTCTTTCTCAATATCTCAGCATCAGCTAATTTGATTCATAAGATTTATTGTCATAAGAGCGACAACAATCGAATGATCAAAGTTGTCAACAATGGGTATCTGACAGGAGAATAATATGAATGTATACCAACCTCAAAAAAACATATTTACTCATGTAATTTTAATTTAGTACAGGGGTATACAGACTTTGTGTGCACACTGCAGGTTACTAATACAAAGATAAACTTCAACTGCATACTTCATTGTATTCTTTGGAGGTTCAAAAGAGCATATTCATTGAATTTTAGGACAAGAAAATCCAGTCCCTGAGTATCCTATGCACAATCTGGTATCATGTGTTATCTTACTATGAGAACAGAGAGCTACAAGAACAGCCAGCTGGAAATGACTGTAAAAGATACAACTGTGTGTAGTAGTAAATAAAACAACACTGCCCATCAGTGGGATTCCTGCGCTAATACCAACAGAAAAGTGTTAAATTAACCATTAATGATAAAGAGGGTATGGTTAGTAATATTAATGAGTAGCATATTTTTCTAACATCGGTACATACCTTTTAGAACGTAAAGAATTAACTTTTCAGTACTTAATGCATATCATTTCAATTTGAAAATAAGAGTAATTCTTCTCACATTACTTTCCTTAGTACCCATAATCAGGTTGGAATATATTAAATGAAAATCAAAAGCAGAGAAATTTAAATTATTTAACTGAAATATTAGATGATGTTGATATAGTAAAGTTCCAACAGAAACTGGTCCTGTTACCAGAAAACCACCCTTTGTATCTAACATTAATCAATGTGCTACTGAACAAACTCTCCACACCAAAGAAAATATGTACTTATACAACAATAATTTTACTGTGCTCATTGTTCATAGCAAACTTGTGGAAAATTCATGACTAGAGACCCAGAAAATTCTTATATAGACTACTTACAAAATGTTTAATAACTACAGCAAAATGTTAAGAGATACTCTTATATTCTTGAGTAAAGTAAGAAAGTACTGAATTAAAAGTTGCAATTAGTTTAAAATTATTTTACTAAACCTACAGCTTAAAGAAATAATATTTTTGTTGTTTTAGTACTAATACAATTGAATGGGTGCTTGTAAAAACAGAGTAACCATACATTTTTTAAACAATAAGTTATGTAGAGTGAATATGTGTGTAACTGGAGTTGAAGGGCCCATTGATACCTAAGTCATTTGGGCTTCAAGTCAAACATAGAAACCTAAACATAAACAATCTTATAAGATTAAAAATTGAAGAGCTAAAGCATAAAATTAAAATATAGTAAACAGTTCAAACACCAAAAAGGAATAGATGAGTGTTAAAATACTCAATACAATTAGACTTGCTTATCAAATCCAATTTGGGTGATGAAGCACAGCTCCTTAGCTACAGACATAGGGTCCCCAACAAAAATTGAGTCGCCAATGGACTGGCACTCACAAGCATATCACAGACAATCAAGGAAATGTGACATGGACAGTTCCACTGCACACATGGAATAGACAGGAGCAGGGTTACCATGCAAAAGATGTCCATGTGTATGACCTGTTCCTTAGTGGGTTAGGACAACCTCCAACTGCCGGGAGTCGCTGCAAGAAGTCAGTCAAAGTTATACAGTGTCCTTGATAGTTATGCAGAAACTATAGTGAATTTGGCTAACCTTAGGAAATCTGTGTGATGAATTACAAAGTTTGTAATTTTATGACAGTTTATTGAAAATATGTAATTTTGCTTTGTTATTGCACAATTAGGCTCACTTGGCACCTTAGACAGGAGACAATGTCTGGAGTAACTGTGCAAGAATGTGTATTGCTATTTTATTCCTATGTAGGTACACTAGAGTCCATGGGCAGTTTAGTTTATTGGCACTCATAACGGATGACTTTTCTTAAGGGGGTATACTCCATGAAAGCAAGGGCAACATTACTTGCCCTTTAATTGTTAGTAACACATTAATTTCTATATTTTGATTAAAGTCACTTGTGGAAAATTTAGCAATACAAGAATGGATAAATAGGAGGCACTTTTGCAAACAGTTTTCTGGAACCGCATTGGAGTGTTTGCTGCTGGTCACTGATACACTGTTGATATAATTCTGTTTTGCAGGAGCAAGGTAATTCATGCTTATCTCCCTGAAGGTCAGAGGTTAGGAAAGAAATAAAGTCAATTTACGTTTTCCCTATAAATAATAATAGAGTAGAGCATTATATGATATTGCACAGGTTTCCAACGGAATGCTTATTTGCCAAGTTTCATTTCCACAGACAAAATTGTACTTGTATTGGTAATTAGGAATAGCACTTACTGGAAGCAATTTTGAAACTGCAAACTGGCTTATGGTAAGAGCATGAATACAGCCAGGAGTAGTAAAACTTGAGTGAGGGAAAACTGCTGTGTTGCATGTGAAATTTTGAATTAAGAGTTTTCTTCTTTTACCTAAGCAAAGAAGAAATAAATCATCAAAAAAGGTGGGGAAACTCCAGCATTAGAGAATTTGAAAACAAAAGTCAAAACTTGGGCGGCACCATGGCCAAGCAGTTAAACCATTTGCTTACCACCTAGGCAGCCCGGGTTCGATCCCAGGGACCTGCATGTGATATTTGTGGTGGACTAAGCAGCATCTGGGCGGATTTTCTTCCGGTTCTCCTATTTCCTCTGCCACTCATTCCACCAACTGCTCCATCATCATCTTTCTAATCATCCATTTCGCCTGCATTTCATATCATCCTCTTCCTCACTCCCATACCTGGTGCTTGGCTGACCCCCCACTTCCAGGTCTTCACTCTGTCCAGTCCATAGGTTCCTCTGCTCCCCGACAGGCGTCTGACCCTAGGCACTAGCTTGTAAGTCCTACATATGGGGAGGGTAATCAAGTAAAGAAGAAATCAAAACTTGTTTGCAACATTTTAATAAAATCATTTATGGCATAGAATGGCTTACAGGTTGTAAAAGTAAAACTAATGTTGCATTCTCTACTGAAAATCCTTCTGAAATTCATTGTAATAATTCAATACCTAAATAAAGAATAGCAGATAATAAATTAGTAATCACTGTGGCCCCTCAAAAATATATTTGTCCTCAAGTTATTTTGTTGGGCAATATTATGTTTTTCATACCACAGACTGTCTCCACACACCATCGCTTTTCTCTGCTCTGATTAAACAATGGCCAGTCCATTTTGTGAGCACCTATTCAATTAACGACATCTGTTATCTGCCAATATCATGAACTTTCTGTGTCACATTGGCACTTAGGTTCTTTTTAAGGAGTAGTTTGACAACTCTTAATTAAGTTACATATTAATCTATAAGATAAGATGACCAGACTATGAACCCAGTTGTAGTGGCCTATTGTTGAGGTGAAGGGATGGGAGTAACATGAAGCTACAAGACAACTGAAGGAGACACCTAGAAATTGGACCTTCCATAAGCAGAAACAATTAAGAGGTGGGAATGCTCTAGAAGAAAAATGTGCCAATCTGACGTACTTTTTGAAATCAGCTGCTTCAATGTGCAGATATTAAACAATGGGGCAAGTTTTTGAGGACTCACCACTAGTTGTGGTATGTGCTGTTCTTTGGTTCAAATAGATAACAAGAAATTAGAATAAAATGAAACAAGTAAATTATGAAAACTTCCTGAGGTGTTGAAACAATGAAGAAAAACAGACTAATAAAATGTTATTTCTCTTGTCATCCATTTGCATTGACATTGGCCTTTATTAACAGAGGCATCAAACTTGTGTTGCTCCATAACACTTGGCATAAAGAGATAAACTTCTTAGAAGTTCCATGCCTTTTGTGAATGGAGGGAACTATTTTTAAACGTTTGAGTGGTTTGCATATAGAAAATATTGAATATGTGTAGCACTGCTCTACAAATATTTTTATGCAGCTTTCATCAGTAATAACATTTTTACTTTACAAATTTATGAACTGAGAATTTACTGGGTCACTGTCTGTTTTGTCAGCATTGCTTCTATTGCTTCCTTTCAGTGGTTATTTAACCATAATAAATGAAAGTAGGTAATTGAAATCCAAATTAATATTTTAAAATAATAAGGTGTTTATAACTTTCTGGTAGGTTATTTTAAAAAGATGTTTTCCAGAAAAAAAATTAAATTATGTACGAGATTCTTTGAGTGTTAAAAAAATAATGATCAGTTAGGTATACTTGATTTATTGAATTCTTCTAGGATTCTTGTTTTAAATTCAAATTCTTTCTACTAATTAAAACCTGAGCTTTTAAAGAACAAACTCATCATATGTTATTCACCTGAAATCTTTTGATCATACATTCTATTTTTAAAAAAGCTCAAGAAATTTGAAAAACACTATCACCAAAGATTTATAAAAAATATAGCAAAATCTATGCTGAAAATGCAAATACTTTTTATGAAAGAATCCATTAGATACGAAAAGATTTATTATTTATTCTGTTAATCACCTGTACCATTTATTTTGGAAATTAAAAACACTCAAACATAATACTACCTATCATGTATAGTATGACATTTTCAGGAAGTTAAAATTTTTCATTTACTCACCATTTGTAATAGTTTAACAAGGTTTGATGAAAGTCATATTATTCTAATATGAAATCACAATACAAAATATCAGTTCATGGTATATACAACAATAAACTAATAGCTATTTCCATTTGCTATGTTAGACTCCTCTATTGACTAAAAAGCATTCTCTTCAACATAAGTTTTAATTGTTTTAATTTTCTTTACCTCTTTGATTATTTAATGAATGAAGTGAGGTATAAATATGTTCTCAGTGTGTTCTTGAATAGTGTTGTTTTGTTCTGGCATAATGATTATGAATATTCATATTTATTTTCTATGTATATTTTCATTACAAATTTATGATGATGTATATACAAGATATTTCCTTTTCTAAGCTTTTAATCAGTCTAGCAGCTCTTCTCCAAAACCTAAATATTTTAAAACATATTTTCTTATCACTCTTACATTGCTTTACACTTTTACAGCAGTAGAATATGATTTATAATTTTTACACCAGAACTACGAGAAAAAAGCTTCTGGTATGGTAAATAGAAATGTGATACAAAAATCATATGTGGTTTACTTATTAATATTCAATATTATTATGTGCTAGAATGTGGTGGTGATGTGAGTTTAAGAGTGCTCTTTTGCTTGGTCATTAGCGTCCTACTAGAATGTGAGATAATACCTCAGGTCATAGAGCTTTTTAATGCTTGCAACCATTATAAACTATGTCTGTTATAAACACACCATAATCATTTGCAGGATTTTATTAAGAGCAAGTCAAACATGTCAAAGATATAGCAGTTCAAATGTTACAATATTATAACACTTTTTTCCAAGCTTATTAAGAATACTAAGAAAAGTAATATAGATAGAAAAATGTTTCATGAGATAGGTAACGCTCTGAAAGATTTTGTTAAAAGGACAAAGTTAATTTCACGTATCTCTGCTTGGTGATACTTTTCAAAGTTGTTAGATATTCTATCAAAACAATGAACTGATAAAAAATATCCATTTTTCTGTATAGAACCAGAAATTGTAAAAGGCTTTCTCCTTTGAAAACATAAACCTTTTTATTTAAGTTCAACATCCTTTAACCTGGTAGGTCGTATTGGACAGTGAACGAGTGAAATGATGGTCAAGTGAGGCCAAGGTTCATGAAGGTTATACCCCACATTTGTCTTTTCAGGATATGGGAAAACTCCAGAAAAAATCTTATCCGGATAACTCACCCTATCCAAGATTCAAACCTTGGACCTGTTGAATGTGAGGCAGACATTCTAGCCACTCCCCCTTGCCATAGAGGTAGGCTAACATAATGTTGTCCTCAGAATAACCTTGATTTTTATTTAAATTAACATCCTCCAAAGTGAGTCATATCGGATGGTAAATGAGTGAAATAATGCTCAAATGAGCCCGAGGTTCATGGAGCTTTAAGTTACCCGACATTCATCTTCTCAGAATAAGGAAAAACCTTGGAAGAAACCTTATCTAGATGACTCACCCTAAGCAAGATTCAAATTCACGACCTCTTGGACATGAGGCAGACATGCTAACCATCATGCTGCAGAATCTTCTTGAGGCTTCTGCTAAATCACATAATTAATAGCACAATTTTTGCTCTGAAATAAGAAAACATTAATTCCATGCACTACAGGTAAAAGACATCAACTTGGTTTTTATGAATTTGTTCTTATGTAAAATTGGACTTTTAATTCGTTTTAATAGAAAAAGACACATATTTTGTCATTTGCATAGAAAAAAAGTCTCCAATGATTCTAGTCGCACACTTGTTTTGATATTTATTTCCATACCAAAAGATTTTTGAGAATGTATTAGTGAATGCAATTGAAAATGAAATCTTTGTATAAAGCTGAAGGAGTCTCTTCCGGCTGGTATCTCCCGTCACCAGTATGAAGGGAATCTTCTGCTCGTCGTCACTTTGAAGGGTCGGTATGATGAATTCTTTTCTCGTATAAAAGATCCGGCTAACTCTTTCGATGAACTGCGATGACTCTTTCTTTCCTATCTCGGTCGTGGTACGGGTATGAAGTATGTTCACAATTTACAGCTAATAATTTTTCCTTGAGACGCGACCCCCGTGAAAATTATATGTTACGTCGATGTATTAACTTTTAGTCTTTCTAATGAGATAGTCTTCTTTGCTCTGGAGGCCACAATTGAAATAATATTAGTATATTTATTATCACAATTTTATTCGTTAATATATAACATTTACAACGAAGACAAAAGATAATCGCACTAGGCCAACTGCAAACGATATAATGCAAACAATCAAACAATGGGAAACAAAACATTCCAACACAACGCCTACCATAACTAATAATACTGCATCAAATGCCCCTCATCACAGTATATGCAACTAATTCTATTTTGGGAAAATTGTTTTCAGCCATACAATGTTGCATGTACTGTGATGATCTCCCCACAACAATGTAATTGTACAACAATATAACAACTGTGTTGAAAAACATGTCATCGTTGAATACAAAAATATTTTCTCTTGACAATGTTTCGATTTTTTTTTTTTTTTTTTTTTTTTTTTTTTTTTGCAACTTTCAGGGGTTCTATGCCCCTCCCCACTAAAATTTGTTTTATGATTTTTCTTATGTGCGGTGGATAATGGCGAATAAGTGCTTCAATAACCTCCTGTTCACTCAACTGAGGTTGGAGTAGTTTCGATTTGTTCGCCAGTTTCAAAAAATACTCCATCATTGAAATACCACGTTTACTGTCATAATGTCCGGTAGCCAGTTCGACTTTAATCTGGTTTTGACGTCCCGGTCCCCAAAATCTATTTATAAAAAGGTTTCGAAACATACTATATGTTTCGTGAGACGCCAAAGTTAGTCTTAACCATTCCAATGCGTTTTTCTTAAGACAGCGTTTAACCACCATCATTCGTATCTCGTTCGGAATTCGTTTGATCCTAAAGTAATCCTCCAGTTCTTTTATGAAAATTTTTGGATTGTCACCGGCTTCTTCGTCAAATGACGGAGGGGTTAGGTCATGGAACAAGTGACTAGCGTGACAATTATGGTTTTGACTAGGGGAGTGCATTGGCATAGCTAAATCATTCTCCTGAAAGTCCGCCATATTACTGTTATTGTCAAGTGCATCAGTATCGGTCATATTTTTGCATTCACTCACAAATTGATCATGATTGTCATTAACTCTATCAGCCTGTAGAGCAATCACAACTTGGGAAAGCCTTCCTGTAAATTCTTTTTCCTTTGTAACCGTTTCATTTATTCTATTTACATTTACATTGGCTTCCTCCTTTACTTTATTCAATTCTTCTCGCTGTGACTGCATCTCAGCGCTTATACCCTTTACAACATTTTCTAAACTATCAATTTTTACATCAATGTCATTTTGTTTTGACCTAATTCCATCTTGATACATTTTACAACTCTGTTCTACCACGATTATCTCTGTTCTCAATTCATCTCCTACCTTTGCAATTTTTGCATTCTGTTCTGCTAGTTTTTCATTAAATTCTTTACTTAATTCAGCTTTCATTTCTACCACTGTCTTCTCCTGTCCTAACTTAACTTCATTTATCAATTCTCCTAGCCTAGCTATTTCTACTGTGTTTGATTCCTGTCCTAATTTTATCACGCTTACTAACTCACCTAATTTAGCTATATCATTGTTACTTGATTCAATTCTTTCTGTACATTCCTTCTTACATAATTCAATTTCTTGTGACAATTTATTTATATTTCTGGCATTATCCTCCTTCAAATCTGCTACATTTCTAACAAAATCTGCTTTTAAATCTGCTTTTATATCTGCTGTATTTTTGTTCATCGCTTCCAATATTTCTTTCAATCCTATTTCAGATTCCTTACATACTACATTCTTTCTACCTTCTACTGATAACTTATCACTCACTTCCCTCTCTACACTATCATTATCTTTATCAACTTTTTCCATCTTCTGTACAATTTTCTTATTGCGTAGTATCATAAATTAGTACTAGTCTTACTTGAATTCTGGAGCACAAGAAAAAGGATACTCCGTCAAAATGTCTTCTTTTCACTCTTTGTCCAGGTACATATTTTTACTCTATACGCCTGTATTCGAGCCGTCGCACGTCTGGGCGCCAGTATGAAGGAGTCTCTTCCGGCTGGTATCTCCCGTCACCAGTATGAAGGGAATCTTCTGCTCGTCGTCACTTTGAAGGGTCGGTATGATGAATTCTTTTCTCGTATAAAAGATCCGGCTAACTCTTTCGATGAACTGCGATGACTCTTTCTTTCCTATCTCGGTCGTGGTACGGGTATGAAGTATGTTCACAATTTACAGCTAATAATTTTTCCTTGAGACGCGACCCCCGTGAAAATTATATGTTACGTCGATGTATTAACTTTTAGTCTTTCTAATGAGATAGTCTTCTTTGCTCTGGAGGCCACAATTGAAATAATATTAGTATATTTATTATCACAATTTTATTCGTTAATATATAACATTTACAACGAAGACAAAAGATAATCGCACTAGGCCAACTGCAAACGATATAATGCAAACAATCAAACAATGGGAAACAAAACATTCCAACACAACGCCTACCATAACTAATAATACTGCATCAAAGCTTCTAGATCTTTTACCATTTCTCAGAAATTTCACATAATATTCCACTTCTCTGATGTAAGCCCATCCAGGTGGTAAACTCAAGTTTGGTGATCTGGTAATTAAATCAAAATAAATACATTGTGTTGTTCCTATTTAAATATTGAATCCAACTGCTTTGCATATACTCAAAAAATATATAAGAAGTTATTTCATGATGCATATAACATGTACTTCCAGCTGCAAATGGTCATTTTGCTCATTTGTCAGACAGTGATATAAACATTGCCACCAATATTAGAAGCATAGTATGAAGAAAGGGCAGGAATTTTAAACTTTGCATATTTTTCAACTTTTTTACAAAAATTGGGGTATTAGCACCCTAACTGGACTCTTGCAACACCAGGACAACTGTCTAAAACCAAATTTGTGATGTAGTGACCTTTAACTCCAGTTGTAGTTTTTGGATTAAAATAACACATTTATTAAGTAATGAAACTACATTATTGTGCTACTTATCAACATATAAACAATGTAACTGGGCATGAAAACAAAAACTCTTTTTGTTGAAGAAGTTACATGAGAAAACAAAGTGAGTCATGCCAAAGAGATCATTAAAGAAGGGCAACTCCTTTTCACAGTCTCTGTGTATCATGAGTCACCACATACTACTCCCTCCTCAGTGACAGACAACGTTTAGATACTGTGACGGAAAGTGCACTGTACGGCCTGAGTGTGTTGTATGCTGGGTTGGCTGTTAGGTGACTGGAGAGCTGATCTTAGGAGCTGGTTGCACCATCTACTGGTACTTCACAGATGATGTAGAGTCCATATTGTGGAGCAAAAAGGCTGGTTTAAGCCTGTCGATGGAGACTGTCTGCTGACCAAGAGGTGTCTCCACAGTGAAGTACTTCTCATCATGTTTAAGTACTCGATATGGTCCATTGTAGACTGGCTGGAGTGGTTTCCGCACTACATCCTGTCGGATGAACACATGTGATGAAGTCATAAGCTCTGGGTGGATGAATACAGATTTTGCAGAGTGATGATGAATGCTGACTGGCTTTAGCGATGCCATGTGCTGCTTCAGATTGAAGACAAAAGAAGGGATGTCACATGCCACTGACTTTGAATCCAGTTATCAGATGGAAACTTGAGAGTAACACCATAGGTCATTTCAGCTGGAGTGATATTATGTTCTGGATTACATAAGAACGGAGGCCCAGTAAGATGGTGGGCAAATGGTTGACCCAGTCATCTGAAAGGCGGGCTCTTAAGGCTGCCTTGAGATTGCGATGCCAACGTTCCCATTTGATTCTGGATGGTAAGCGGTAGTTTTAATATGCTGTATACCCAAGGCTTTTGTGAGATTGGCGAACAGCTGGCAGTTGAACTGTCTTCCTCTGTTGGTGGTGATAATTTTAGGTACCCCAAAACATGCAATCCATGATAACAAGAGAGAACTTGCCACAGATTTTGCAGTGATGTCCTTTAGTGGTACTGCTTCTGGCCAGCATGTGAATCTATTATTGTAAGTAGGTATGTAAAGCCTTGAGAACTAGGTAATGGTCCCACTATATCCACATGGATATGAGAAAATCGTTCACTAGCTTAACTATATGTTCCAGTAGGACTACTTGTGTGTCTGTAAACAAGGGATACAAGTTTTGGCCCACAGTTTTACATCTTATTTGAGTGAAGGCCAAGCAAAACACTGTCGAATTTGGTCCACTGTACCTTTGATACCTGGGTGAGCTAAGTCATGTAATGCATGGAAGACTTGTTATCTGTAGGTGGGTGGAGCGTAAGGTCTGAGTTTATTTGTAGAATTGTCACACACCAACTCAGATCCGTCAGGTAACATCATCGTGGTGAATTTCAAAGAACAGGATTCCGATATCTTGAGACTTTCCAGTTCAGGATCATTCTCTTGTAACCTTGCAATGTCTTCGTATGAAATGCTTGCAGGCAATTCTAGAACATGTGTCGGCCGGAATATTACATCCCCCTGGAAGGTACTGGATATCAGTAGTGAACTGAGTAAGGTAGTCAAGGTGCCGAAGCTGCCTGAGAGTAGCTTTGTCCAAATGTTGCTTGAAGGCAAAAGTTAATGGTCTGTGGTCTGTGAATAACGTGAACTGGCTGCCTCTAGCAAGTACCTGAAGTGCTTCACTGCCGAATAGGCTGCTAATAGTTCACAATCATAGGTGCTCTAGTTGCGTTGCATTTCAGTGAGGGATTTGGAGATATGGATATCAGTAGTGAACTGAGTAAGGTAGTCAAGGTGCCGAAGCTGCCTGAGAGTAGCTTTGTCCAAATGTTGCTTGAAGGCAAAAGTTAATGGTCTGTGGTCTGTGAATAACGTGAACTGGCTGCCTCTAGCAAGTACCTGAAGTGCTTCACTGCCGAATAGGCTGCTAATAGTTCACAATCATAGGTGCTCTAGTTGCGTTGCATTTCAGTGAGGGATTTGGAGAAGAATGCAAGTGGCTCTGGGGTTTTGTCTCTCATTTGCTGGAGTGAGGCTGCTATAGCATAGTTGGAAGCGTCGACCATTAAAATTAAGGGAAAATCAGGTGAGGGATGAGCAAGTAGTGCTGCGTTAGCTAGATCATCTTTGAACTTTCTGAATGATTGATCAGCCATTTGATTCCAAAAAATTGGATGGTTATCCTTTTTCTTCATGTTCGTGCATAAGTCAAATAGGGGTTGTGAAGTTTCAGCTGTGTGTGGTAAAGAGCGTCGATAGAAATGAACAATCTTCGAAGTTCTGTCACTGTTGTAGGCCGTGGAAAGTCTTTGATGACTTGCACTCTGTCCACCAATGGTGACAATCCTCGATTAGACACAAGATAACCCAAAAATGATATTTCCGTCATGCCAAACATACACTTTCCCACATTAATGTTAAGGTTATGTTCATCAAGGCATTCAAAAAGTTGCTGTAGATGGATCACGTGTTCTTTCTCTGATGATGATGCCACCAGTATGTCGTCTAAGTATGAATAGACAAAAGTCAAATCCTGTAAAACACCATGAATGTAACGTTGAAATGTCTGTGCAGCATTGCGTAGTCCAAAGGGCATCCTCACAAATTCAAAGAGACTGAATGGAGTAATAACAGCTGTCTTCGGAATGACAGCAATATGATGGTAAGCTCTAATGAGGTCAACCTTGGAAAAAATGGTTTTACCAGAAAGTTGGAAGTTAACTTCCTGGAGGTGAGGAACTGGGTAGCGATCTGGTACTGTGATGGCATTTAGTGCTCGATAATCACCACAGGGGTGCCACGTTCCATCTTTCTTTGGGACTACATGAAGAGGGCTTGACCAGCAGCTTTTTGAAGCTCGGAAAATACCAAGGTTGATCATCTCTTGGAATTCAAGTTTGGCCTGAGCCAGTTTATCTGGTGGTAGCCGTCTTACTCGTGCATGGAGCGGGGGTCCAGTAGTGGTGATTGTATGGTGTTTTAATTCTTACAGGGTGTGTGGGTATGTCTTGTACACTTTATGCTTCCCCAGAGATAGAAATCGCTGATCACCTGGAAATCTTTCTGTAAATTGCACTTTCACTTGGCGAGTTGACAGAGTTAACACATATAAACCATAAATAAATACATACTGTGCAGTAGAAAACAAATGCTGAGCCATAATAAACTTTGTGACAAAATAATAAAGCACACTGGTAATAATTCAACTACATAATATCATTGTCACCTCTGTACTGCACTTCCAGAGCAGACAAAAACAAGTCAACCATGTGACCTTGTGTACATCAACTACTGTTATTATGTTTCCGTTTGCGCAGTAGAAAAACACCACATAAAAGTTCTCGTGTTTTTGGATCTTCCATCAGTGAAAAATATTGGAGAGCAAGAGGATTAATGACTTCATTGTCAGAAATCCAGCATTAGCTAACAACAACAATGTTTTTGGATCTCTCTGTATTTCATTTGCTCATTACATACACATTTAACCTATTTACTTATTTATATGATACACAAATAAAGTAGTACACTTCTTTTCCATATTTAAATTCCTCTATATTATAGAATGCATTGTCAATTTACTATTATTTATGGTTTTTATAATTTCTTTTATTTGGATTATGCTTTTTATTTCATTTGGTAGGTTATTAAATAATTCCCTTAATATAATTTTACTGCATAGTTATTCAGTGTTTTTCTTTATGTTGTTCTGTAGTAATCATCAGTATTTCTCAAACTATAACTATGTATATTACTACTCTTTTGGTGTCTTTTATGAACAAACTTTTTTATAATTTCATATGTGTGTGAATGGAACAGTAAAAAATATTAGGTTTTGAATGAAACAAGCTTCTAAATATCTTCCTGTCATAGAAGTTTGAAAACAGTGTTGTTATAATTAATTTAATTTAAAAGGTGAGTCAATTAACAACACTTACAACATATTTTTCCGGGACGCGTTTCGAAGGTTAACTTTCCTCCATTATCAACCGGACAATAACTGGGTTTCCATGGTGTTTCATGGTGCGGATGGCAATGCTTCTTCTGATGTTTCTTCTGGTAACGGTTCCTTGAACCAGTTATTGTCCGGTTGATAATGGAGGAAAGTTAACCTTCGAAACGCATTCCAGAAAATTATGTTGTGTTGTTTAGTGTTATTAATTGACTCACCTTTTAAATTAAAGCTTCTAAATGTGTATTTATTCCTTTTACCTATTATCCTGGTGGCCTTTTTCTGCAGTTTAAGTACCCACTTTTCCCATTTCTCTTTGGTAATGTTCTCCCATAGTATAATACCATAGCTTACATGTGAGTATATAAATGCATAATAAATCTGTTTCATCATTTTGTTATCCACTGTCTTTCTGATCAGTCTCATTTGTAAATGTCTTTATTTATTTTTAGTAATATGTGCTACATGGGGTTCCAAGTTTAGTTTTTTATAAATTATCATTTCAAGAAAATTTGTACAATTTATTTCACATATATTTTCGTCTTCTATGGTTAATTTAATATTATCCTAATTTTGGTTTGTTATCTCAAAATTACTCAATGCTGCTTTTTTACATTTATTAACATATCTAGGTTAGAATAATATTGCTTTATGGTTTCTAAAATTCTATTTTCTACTTCTTTGGCTGTCTGCCTCTTTATTATAACTGTCACGTCATCACCATACCCAATTGCTATGCTTCTTTTTCTATTAATTTGAATACTTCATTACATATATAATATAGAAATGGTCCTAGTTTTGAGCCTTGCAAAATTCCTTGTGACTAAATGAGGAGTATCGTTTCAAAACATGATAAGTCCACTTGCTATCGAAAATTAGTTTGAAGCGAATTTCAACACTTTAGCATGCCCTGCATCGGGCTTATGTTCCTGTTTGCTTCAAAGCACGTTTTAAACCCCTTAAAATCGAGAGAAAAAATGTGAGTTTGGTGCAAAATGTGTTATGTCCAGTGCCTTGACCGGATTAAAGCGCTAAGTGTCCACTTTCTTACGCACATCATCGGACTCGCGCATAAGAATTTCTGTCTGTTTTGTCACAGTATCATAAAAACATCTGTTTCTCATTCTACCTCATTGTTTGATCAAATTGCACTGTCTACAGATTCTCACTATTATTGTGAGTTTCGTAAGCAGTTCTTGTAGTTGTATCTATGAACATGGAAGAAAGTGTAATTGTAGGTGAGCGTTCTGCAAATTCCACAAGGAGGCAAAAGAGTATGACAACCAGGAAAAGGGAACAAGAAGAAAGGTAAATACTATTTAAAATTTATAAGAATAATAATTATCGGTATTATTTAGCGAAAATAGTTATACAGGAATGTATTCAGAACCACGTTGTGGTTAGTATAGTTCTTACCGCATCATTCGTTGGTGTGTTTCAGGTATTCTGATAAAGATCCTAACATGCTGGAGTTCGAGTCTCCATGTGCACACACAGAGGGTAAATTTAAATGCTGTACCATTCCTGCCTATCATCTCATCAGAGCAAGAAAATTAGTGTATAACTACAGGAACAAATCATAAGACAGGCTTCTGGCATCAATGATGTCTGTATCATCTCTAAAAAGGCACAGATCAAGAAAATCAGAAAAGATTAACACAGTAGATATTAAATGTCTGGTTAGAGTAAACAATGAAACTATTCCACTTTGTTCTAAGTTCTTTCGAGCTCTTTTTAGCATCGGCACAACAAGAATAAACAGCATAGCAGCTTCTCTAATAGCAGGTAAAGCAATAATGGAAAGAATGGGAGGTGATCAAAAAGCCAAACAATATGCCCAAAAGTCGGAACGGGTAATTGGTTTTTTATCCAAGCTAAAAGCTAGAGAGTGTCATTATTCAAGACAAAAAAGCAAGCACCTCTACCTTCCTTCAGAGTTATGTGAACAAGTTATTCAAAATGTACAACGCTGGTGTGGTTGAATCACTAAAAGTAAAGAAGTGGTTTTTCCACACTACTTTTTCTAATAAATTTAACTTGGGTTTTGGTGAACCAGCTGTAGATGTTTGCAGTTATTGCAGTAGGACAAAACATGAACTACAAGTCATGGAAAATTCCCATAAAAAGAACGAGTTACAAGCTGAACTCACTGCACATAAATTGAAAGCAAAGGCATTCCACAAAATTATGAGAGAAAAAGACTCATCTACCATGTCCTTATGCTTCGATTTGCAGCAGGTGCAACCATTGTCTAAGCTTTCTATAGGTGAAGCCTATTATGCTCGCCAACTATCATTCTGTGCTCTGTGCATCACTGATATAGAGAATAAATCACCAGCATTTTATTTGAGGATGTGTATCCAAATTAAGGCTCTTCTCTGATGGCTGTGCTGGCCCATGTGGTCCACTCTTTCTTACCTGCGGACTGCATGTTTGGAGTTTTGGAAAAGAATCTTAGAGAACAGTCTGAGATATTAACTCCAGAGAAGTATGTTGAAACATATCCTGAGGTTGGTACTGCTCGCTAACCGGGCAAGGATTAGTATGTGCATGACTTTAAGATGCTTTGCAATTACTTCAAAAAGCCAGATGGTATAAGGGAAATAAAAAGGGTCATGTTAAAAAAGGAACTTAAGAGGAATAAATTTTACATTTCTCTGAAAATGGAAATGTCGTATAGACTGAATGACGAATCCAAGAAATTTGTCTCCATGCTTAAACGAGGAATAGCAGTCGAACAACTAGCAGAGCCCCCAGTTCTGCCTTTGGAACAGCCCATCAATTAGAAAAAACAACAATTTGCACAAGCTTTTAAAACGTTTTGGTGAAGATAGGTACAATAATAAATAATGAGCTAAAATGTTATGCAAGTTTAATTCAGCATGAAGATGATGCACAACAAATGGTGGAGGGAAGTGAGAATGAAGACTGTGATTGTTTGGAAGAAGAACATGAGAGCTGTCTCAAAGTTTATCATTAAATTAGTTTTGTTTCACCCTGATAACTACCAATCACAAGTGTTAGAAGTTCTAAGTGCACTCATAGAACGGAATAAGTTTTTCCTTTACGTTTGTTCAAATATAGTGGTGTTATAACACATTACTATTCAGAACACATGATCAATAATCAGGATTTTCTGCATGTCTGCTTCTAATATGCATAATTATTACATTGAATTGGTTTCAAAATTGTATTGTTGAAAGAGTTACAGTGTCCTAGATAACACATTAAGAACACAAAACGTGTATTGTGAATTACAATGGCATGTAAGAGTTAAAAATCTGCAATAAAGCAATTTACTGAAATTAACATTGCTTATATGGAAGAATGGTTCAAAAAGCTTTGTGTCCATTTATTCCGTGCAAAACAAGATAAATCCAGCATTTTTCATACTTCACCCTGTGATTACAGCTTTCCATTAAGGTTGTGATTTTTGCCATTCACCGCCATTTTATACGTTCATTTTTTAGATCACCATGACATAATTATATTTTTAAATTATTGTTTACTTTAGGAGTTGTTACATTTTCGGCTTTCCTGTAAGATTGTTATTTGTGGACTTATCGCGTTTTGAAATGATGCTCCTCAAATATCTGTGCATGGTAAAATGAACAATGTGGGTCATTTAACCAATGTTATAACAGACATACAGAATGATAATTTTCCAAAAGAATGGACCAAAGTTCTTGTCATCCCCAACATTTGCCACTGTTTTAATGCATATATAGATAGTATTTTTATTTACTTTTTTATTAATAGGCATACTATTCTATATTAAACCCATAAGTATATGAGTTACAGAAAACAAAAATTTGACTGCAGTGCTTCAGTGTTATGGTTTTGGATACCTGAGGCTTGAGCTCGTTCCTGCATATAACCTTGTATTGGACTGTATGTAGGGTAAACCTACCCAATTTCGTGTGCTAAGGATTAACCACGTAATAAAGGCACTGCATTAATTAAAAAACTAGTTTATTAATACTCATCTTACAAATGTATGACTAATAGAATACCATAAAGCTAATAACCTCTAAGAATCTACTTAAATGATAAATTTATTAACTTAGAAGGAAAAATCTACGTATCTACCTTACATGGTTAAGCCTACCCAATTCCGTGACTTACTGTACCTAGTTCCATGAACGTTACAGGCCAAGAGTTCAAGTTTTCATTCACTGTCACTGTCACTGTCACTTTTGTATGCTTCTGCGCACTCGTTACACATAAAAGTAGTAGGTGGATTATTGGAATCTACATATTGACAAGTTTTGTGGTACCATTTCAAACAAAAGAGCACTGAATACAGGAACTTTTATTTTTTCCGCTTCTATACTTCCAGGGCACACCTACTACAGCCCCAAACAACAGTTTTCTTTTCAGAATTCTTCTTCTTCTTGTTCTGCCCTTGTAAACCACTTGTCTCGGCTTGATTCTGGGTAGATAACACATTTCTGATTTTGGATCCAGTTGCATTTTTGAGTTTTTTCTGTATAGAACTCTTTGGATGAGGGGTCCAGTTTTGCTTGCCCAGCACTTTTGCTGCAAATTTTCGCAGATGACAGAGCAAATGACCTATCAATGTTTTTAATGTCCATTGACATCATCACCATATTCCTGCTTACATACCCTTCAGAGTGCTCCAGGGAATGGAAAATTTCTTTGTGTATAGGCCACTTTTCCTCTAAAATTGCCTAAGTGCTGCCTGCAGACACCGAGCATCATATTTTTGTCTTCTTTTAGTTTTAACTTTGTTTTACTTCCATTCCCGTTTGAATTCTGTCTTCCAGTAAGAGTTATTTAATTCCAAGAAAGTCGCTCATTTGCATAATCCATTTACGGCATCATACCAGTTTTAAATTAAAAAATAACATAATAGTGCAATGCTTACATGTGTTAAGTTTATAATAGTTGAACAACAGAGTAAATATTCTGTATGTAAAGCACTGAATAAATCTAAATTATTACTCTTACATTTTAAACCTCTTTTTCACACTAGTCCTCAAGAATACTGGCTATAGCAACCCTTTTAGCAGGCTAGTGACCTTCACATCCCTGCAGGTAGTGAAAGGGAGAATGGCCTCCCTGAATGTGTTGTGAAATCCCAACTTCCGCACTTATCTTGTACCGTGAGGGATGATAAATGCTGATTCACGAAATAAGGTATATCACGAAAATGGGAAAGGTTTACCCTATAAGTAGCGTTTAAATGAAGACTGGCTCCCACTATTGAGCTTTTCAAAACCACACACTTCTCTAAGTGCAGGAATTTCTGTACCATGAGAATAAACATTCTCCCAGAGATATTGCATATTTAAGAAATAGTTGCATGTTTGTAGCTAACACCAAACAGCAGGCAGTTTTAAAAAAATATCCATTCTATATGAATCACTCAGTATATTTCAGATTTGAATTAGACGGCTCTTTAATATGGTATATTTCTATGTGAATCTTTTATTAAAAACTTGCACATACAGAAAACAAATGTTCACTGCATCACTGAGCAACTTAATAAATCAGTAACACATTATGCGGTCCTAAAGAATGAGTCTATTTTAAATGCATTTGAATATTAAGAATCACACTCCTAAATAGAGGCACAAAATAGTGAAAGTAATGAATTCCTTTGAAGCTTTTTACATTCAACTCTGTGGTCTTTTTTTTACATACTGTGTCTGCAATGTATACCTTTTCCACAGTAGAGCTTAAAACCTCTAAATCATAAAATGGAAATGTACACAAATTGTACTTGCCTTTTATTCCATACAATATTCCAGCAAATATTTCAATAAATACTGGAAAATCATTTATAGAGATAAACAGGTTATTGTATTCACATTGACAAATATTAGTATTTTTAATAACAGAGTCAGATAAAGTGTATTCCACAATGGTGGTCTATTATAAATCTAAATTGCTTAATTGGGTGTTTAATGTTTATATACAAATATAATTTTTATTTTCCACTAGAGTCAGTTTATAATCTTATTTTTTTATCCTGCTTTGATATCACAAGACTTTGGTCTTTAATATTCTATAGTGAAATATTGTAGGATATTATTATATGTATACAGATATTACACAGGTTAATCTCGTCATGCTCAGGTACCAGGTTATAGAATGGGTTGCTTTTATTTACTACAATGTCTGTTGATACTTATAGTTACATGTAACATCATTATTATTTATGTAAATATAAGTGTGTGTGAGTGTATATATAAGTATGCATTTGATGAGTGGATAACTAAACATTATCTCGTTGGATAGACTAAGATTGCTGATGTTACTGGGAAGAGTGGATAAGAGCTAAAAAGCAGCTGGTGGATAAATAGAGCTAAAACCCACTCCCCTTAAATGCTTACTTATTGTAAAACAAGAACAAGAAAAAGTTAATAAACATATTAAATGTTCCACATTAAAGTAATTGTTTTGTTGTATAGATCATGAAATTTTAACTTCAAACAGTTGATTTTTAAGTGAGTGTTATAAATGCAAGCAATGATATTGTTACTCTTGCAGTATTTTTTTAGACATTTCTGGCACATATATTATTATTTTAAAATGTATCAAAACATAAACTGTGAAAGGGACCAAAACCTTACAATTTCCTTCATTTTGGTTACTGCTGTAATCCCATTAAAAATATCCACCTGCAATGGAATGTATTGGTCCATAGAATAGAATCACATGTTCTGGTTTGATATGAATAAAAATAAAAGGTTAAACATGAAGGATAAGAAAAGACATCATGTTTACAATCACTGCCATTGTTTGTTCTTTATTTCCTTGATGCACTTGTCTCCTTCCAGATATTTAAGGATATCTTCTGAATATTTATAAATGTTTAAGAGAAGTTGTACTTCTTATTTTTCTGAATAAGATTATGAATTTCCTAATAGTGGTGTTTTTTACATTGGTGCTTAAAATGTAGCTACGCAACTTTAAACAAAAGTGCAGAAGAAGAAATAATACTGCAACATGCAACCAGTTGCTCCAAACTGAGCCTCATTCTTTGTTTTATTGTGTTAGTAAAACTGTAACTATTAAAATATGATTTGAAGCTTTCCTGGCAACAAACATATTCAAGATGTTCTCGGGCTTCTAGCCAGGTGTAGTGATGCAGAGACATCAACGTTTTGGGAGTGTACATCTCTCCCATCATCAGGATGATGAATGACTAGCAAGAGTGAAGGGACCAGTATATGTACTGTCCACTAGTATGTACTGAGTAGAAAACACCCAGTCTAATGTGGAGGTGGTTCACCGCTCCGTTGGAATCTGTGTTTTCTGAGTCAGTCGATTTCTAACTTTAAGGCTGGTTTCCAGGAGGGACTAAACTGCAATCCAGAGTCCCGGTCCAGTGTGTTCTTCTCGGAGGAGGAAGGAGCATGAATGGTCCATATACTTAATGCAGCCTGACAAGTCAGGGTTGGCGGAGCACTGCTTTGAAGAAGACCACAGAGCTAACTTCAAAGAAACGACCATTGTGGCAAAATGTAGCAGTTTATGGGAACGGAGGGTTAAGGAGGCTCTGTCCTTCAAATTCACTCAGGTAAAAAATACAAACAAAATTCTGGTAATGTGAAGGATCTGTAAGTGGCCGTCACTTAGGGTATTAATAAACATTGTTGTGATGCAAAGTGTATTTATTCAATATTATGTGTCTTTAATTCTAATGTTATGTTAATATCATTTTCAGAAAGTAATGATCAATTGATCACAACCTTTTCACCCATGTACTGTTTGGGGGAAATCAGACTTTTGCTACAAAACACAAGAGATATAAAATTGATGTAGGAAGAAAGGATGGAAAATACACCTGTGAAATTGAGGTACAAGACCATCCAAGAATTTTTCAGTTTATTCCTCAAGTTTCCAGAACAACTGATTTACTACAAGAGTTGAAAAAGAACATGTTACGGATCAGTGACATTGGTGATAATTCTCCAGAGATTGAGCTTCTCATTGGATGGATGTGTATGCCAAGATTCTTACAGGACATGTTGTTTGCTTAAAAGGTGGGCTCTTGGCAGTAGAAACAAAACGGATGGACTTTGGCTGACAAATGGCATGACCAATCTCTTGATAACAGTTTGAGTAACCTTACCATTTCAATGGGTTATGATGATGTACAAACCATATCTGAAATTTGGAACCTCAAGACTATCGGCATCTACAACCAAGTAGAATCCAAATCGATTGAGGAGGTTAAACAATGTTCTCTGAACTCTGAAAAGAGAGCTTAATGGTCGTTATGTAATAAAGCTCCCCTGGAGAGACGGTCATCCTGAAATCAATTGCAACAAACATATTGCTGAGAAGAGACTCAAGTCTACTACTGAGAAGCTAAGAAAAACAGATCTATTTGCCAGTTATACTCTGATTTCCACAGACTGGCAAAGGGAGGGGAAGTTTCGAATGAAGAAATGGAGAAGCCTTGCCATTATCTTTCCCATCGTCTGGTAATTAAAGTTTCAAGTTTGACAACACCTCTTTGCCCAGTATTTAATGCATCATGTAAGAAAGATGAAGGCATTTCCTTGAATAACTGTTTAGAGATGGGGCCTAATCATGTCAGTTAATTCCGGAAATACTAATGAGGTTCTGAGAAAATATAATTGGAGTTACTTCAGATATTAGGAAGACATTTCAAATGACTGAAGTTTTAACAGAAGATTGTGATCATTTGCATTTTCTATGGTGGGAGGATGATGGTACAAACAAAATGAAAGTTTACAGATACTCAAGAGTGTTCTTCAGAACAACCTGCAGTCCATTCATCCTAGATGCTGTATTAGAAGACCATCTCTCCAACGTCCACAAAGAGGACAGCTTGATAGCTCAAAAATAGAGTCCATGTATGTAGACAAGTGTGTTACATTAGTTGCTTCGAGGAAAGAGTATGACATATTTCAAACTAAGACTATGAAGCTACTGAATGATGCAAGGATGGTACTTAGAAATCGTGAATGTTCGGCAGAAGACATCTTCTCCATTGAAGAGAGTAAAAGTGAGAATGCATACATCACAAAGGTTTTAGGTTTACAATGGAGTAGAAGACTAGATAAACTAAGTATTGAAATTAATACTTAACTTTCATCTCTACCAGAAGTGATAACAAAGAGAATACTACTCTCCTTAGTGCAGAAAGCTTTTGATGTTATTGGTTTTCTTACTCCCGTACTTCTTCCATTCAAACTATTCTTACAAAAAGGATGGCATATTGAAATTGGAAACAGAAGTGAGCAAACAAGAGTCAAACTGAAATGGCACTCACTGTTAACTGAGAGTATAGCTTATGAACTCAGAAAGCATTATGAGAAAATTAGTTGCTTAAAGGAAGAGAAAATTCCATGGCTAATCACAGGTGTGTGTTAGAAAAGAACCAATGGATGCTGCATACTTTTGTGGATGCTAGTCAATAAGCATATGCTGCAGTCATCTTTTTGAGAATTGAAAGTAATCTAGGAGTTTCAGTGCAGCTGCTCTTTGGTAGCCAGGGTAGCTCCACTCAAGTCAATTATAATTCCCAGGCTAGAATTACTAGGATGTCTAGTTGGAATTAGACTCACACCTTCAGTTAAATCACCTTTGCATTTGCAAGATGTAAAAGAATATTTCTGGAGTGACTCTTTGACTGCATTGGCTTGGATAAGAAGAGTAGAACAATGGGCTATGTTTGTTGGCAATAGAGTAAAAGAAATTAGAAGCTTAACACACCCTGAAGACTGGAAATATATACCAGGAATTTATAATCCGGCTGATCTGATATCAAGAGGATGTTATCCTAGCCAGTTGCAAGACTCACAATGGTGGAAAAGGCCTGAAGGGTTAAAACAATCTGAGATAGAATGGCCATTTCAACAAACAGAAAATGCTGAGAATGAATGAGGAAAGGAAAAAGAAACTGAACCACACTGTAACAATGATAACCATAGACATGACAAGAAACTTGGGTTTTTCTCAAAGAGTATGGGTAGTAGCCTGGATTCTTAGGTTCTATAATAATGCAAGGAGGAATAATTATCATGTGGGTCCCTTAAAATATTCAGAAATCAACACAGCGGAATTGAAAGTCATTAAAGGGACTCAATCAGATTCATTTCCACCTGAAGGTAGCACAGTCAATGGTATCAATGGTGTTAGTGATGAAGATGGTCTTATCCGAGTAAAAACTGATACTGTGGTGAGAAAATATGTTTATGTGACACATGACCTGTGTTATATTATTCCCACAATTTGACGGTGGGAGGAATGTTGGAAATGTAGTTAGCTATGGCACAGGTGTAGTTATGACTTCAGTTGTAATTTATTAAATATTAAAAAAGTTGAAAATGAGAATGTTTGTTTTATCCATCATGACAATTATTGGGTTATTGAAGAATGTAACAGGATTTTAAGTTTTAAAACATATAAATGGAGTCAGATTCAGTATTTTAATTGTAGGTTTATAACAGATAAAGGATGGGGTGCATCCAATAAAAATAAATGGTGATTGTGTGCAGATGTGTGTTTTCTGCTGTCACTAATACTTGCCAATATATTTGTTGATCATCATCATTAGGTGAGGAACACACTATACCAACTCATTTCACATAGACAATGTTAAAGAACAATGAACGTTCATGTACTAAGTGTCTGTAATCAGGTAGAATTTCTCTCTGCAATCTGACAACAGTTTCAAATCTACAGTGTGCTTTGCTATTATTATATCTGCCAATATAGCAGCAGTACCAAATTCTGTGTTTGTCAGAAGACAACAGACTGCTTCTGTAAACAACCAAACTTGAAACAGTTTGCTTGATGGCTACAATCTTATCTTTGTGCTTAACAATGGCTGTTTAGTTCAATGTTCAATATTTATTGTCATTAATCCTTAAATGGTCACATGGATCACTTTGACCCAAGGTAAATTTGTTTTACTGTTTCCTGCTCCTTTGTCACACCAAGCTGTACCTTCTGATAGCTTATGAACTTAGACTCTTCTGCATTATTGCACAATAATGTCAGTTCTGCTCGTGATTTCAAGTTGGTTAGATCAGTTGTGGGTCAGCCTGACCAGATTTGTCTCCTTTTTACTCTCATTACATATAGTAAAGTATGTGATGTTGAGATTTCATCAGAAATATATGTTTTGAGGCCCCCTGAATCCCCCCTAAAAAGACATTTTTAAAAAAGGTCCTCTGTGTGTGTGTGTGTGTGTGTGTCTGTCTGTCTGTCTGTCTGTCTGTCTGTCTGTCTGTCTGTCTGTCTGTCTGTCTGTCTGTCTGTCTGTCTGTCTGTGGACAGCATAACTCAAAAACGAAAAGTCAGTTAAAAACCAAAGTTGGTATTTAAGTTAAATGTATTTCAAGGATGTGACATGAAGATTTTGAAGAAAATTGCTTTATCCTAAACTACCCTTTACATGGAAAATTTTTCAGAAATTTTGATTTTCTTGAAAATGGCTCTAATGATTTTGATTAAAATGCCATATGTTTGAGATATTTTCATGGCAAATGAAATGTATATCTTGAATTT